>OX122889.2:55853340-56313340 GCA_944738655.2 Andrena hattorfiana | reverse complement strand
AGGATGAGAAGCATTTTGATTACTGAGCTGTTTTGCTTCGGGGCGCACCTATAAATAGGGCGCATCACCGCTTCGACGTATTGAAATCATTTTTCACGGTTCACAGAGAGGATGCGATTCGTGCGACAACCTGTAACGATACGCGTGACTAATTTTGACGATAAATCGCAAATGATGCCCCCGAAAAAAAGATGACGCAGACACGGTAGCATGCTGCCAAACACTATACGTTGCCTCATTTGTGGTCCATCAAATTGTGGAAAGACTAACGTGTTGGTGAGCTTGTTGGAAAGTCCTCACGGCGTCCGCTTCGAGAACGTGTACGTGTATTGCAAGTTGTTGCAACAGCCGAAATATCAGTATTTGGAGAATTCATTGACTCAGATAGATGAAATTGGCTACTTTACGTTTTCGAATAACAGTGATGTCATCCCACCGAACGAATCGCTTCCGAATTCCATTTTTATCTCTGATGACGTGGCATCCGACAAGCAAGCTACGATACGAGAATACTTTGCAATGGGACGCCACTCGAACGTTGACTGCTTCTATCTCTGTCAGACGTATGCAAAGATTCCCAAACATCTTATACGCGACAATGCGAATCTGCTGATTCTGTTTAAGCAGGATGGTACTAACTTGAAACATGTGTACAGCGATCACGTAAACACTGATATGTCTTACGAGGATTTCTGCGCTTTGTGTAGTAACTGTTGGCAACGGGAGTATGGTTTCGTGGTAATAGACAAGGATAGCGCGATATCCAATGGACATTATAGAAAGGGATTTAACCCGTCGGTGAGAAAGCAACGTCTGCGGTACAACGATGATTGATATCGATAGTCTGGAGATTGAGGATCGCGAAAGAATAGCGAAGGAAATTGCTAAAACCAGCGAATTCATTCGCAAGAAACATCAGGCTTTGAAAACTGGCAAGATGGATGAAGATATCGCGTTGGAGAGATACTTTAAACCTCTCGTAGAACCCTTAAAACATATTATGGAAAATACTGCAGCTGCAGAAGCTAACACACCACCGCTGATGAGTACAGACGTAGAACGGAATGAAACATTAACGCCTAAAACAAAAATCAAGCCGAAAGGGAACACATCGCGTAAGAGAAATAGGAAACCACGCATGTCATCGGAATATTCACCCATAACCTCCACACCAGTTCAATCGAAGAGGAAACGACAGAATGCCACGTCAAACGATTCCCCCGTTCCTCCCACTCCAATAAATACATTTCCCGGTGTACAATCGCTCACAACCATTGATGACGATGTTTTCGAAAGTACTCCCGATGGGTCGTTTGCAACATCTATTAGATATCAACTCCAAACATCCGAGGGACAAGAAACGTTTCGCAGCCATTTCGGCCCGCTGGGAAAAAAATACATGAGCGCAATCCTAAGTGGTGATAGGGATACAACAATGGTCTATGTGTATGGTGTATACTTTGGCAATAGTGGAACGATGCTTGGAGATAAGGCTTTCGATATAGACAAGGATGATAATATAATCAGTGATGGTGTAAGATACAGAGGAACGTCCGGTCTTTACGAACTGATTTTCAAGAGAATTCCCGACGATGCCCTGTACACCGATTCCAACAAACAAAAACACAAGAATATACTGCTGACGACGAATGCCCACAGACGCGGTCATAACGCTAAACAACCCATATTAACCAACAAGGGATACAAGTACAAACATGTAATTGCACCTCTACTCCCCTGTGTGTCGGCTAGTAGGGCAGGGAAAGGTCTAAGAATACCGCGAGCGATGATGGTAAACGATAACAAGATCGATTACGTGCATTGGGATGATCCCAACGAGCTGGTGGATAGATTGCGTTTGCTGGAAGCGCCGCGTCAGGCTGGCAACAACTCTGATGATCCTGAAAGTCTATCGATTATCGAGAAACTCCGCGAGTGAGGCCTCATTATAAATTAAACCGCACGTCGATGATTTGCACTGTATGCGTCGAGACGCCGATCAACAAATTTGGGGTATCGCTCGAGAAGAGTGGAACAGCTAGAATGGACTATTACAAATGGAGCGGCATGCTTCGAAATTATATGCGAGATAACGCACTTTGTGTGGACGGTGCCGACTTTGATGCAAAATCACGCAAGATACGACGCGTAGCTCAGCCGGTGGCCGACAGTGATGCCAATAAATTTATGTCAATAAACTATACATGGAAAATGGCATTAAACTTTTGAGAGAGCAACAGGAAGAATTAGAGAGGAAGCTGGTCATGTTTCAGAGAGATATGCTGACGTTGCAAAACAGCGTTCAAAAGATATCGCAGGCGTCAAATTCAATCCTGCAGCAGCGCTGCAAAGGAGAATCATGCGAGACGGTTGAACTTGTCAAGAATTTCCTCGGGTCGATGAAGAGCACATAATGCATGTACATGATAATTACCGCATCATTCGTGTCAAAGACACCTCTGCGAACACACATGCAACTATTATCGAAATCCAAGAGTAAGGAAAACCATGGCCACAAGAAGCGACAACTCGTTGAGGAATTGCATGGATACGATGATCTGTGGCAAGCTGAAGTTGTAGAAATGCGTCCACACTCGCGATTCAACCAAGGTTACCACTACATACTCACCGTCATCGATGTGCTGAGCAAGTATTCATGGGCGGTGCCGCTCAAGACTAAAAGTGGCGCTGAGGTGACTAAAGCGTTTGCAAAGATATTTAGAGATCGATATCCGAAAAATTTACAAACCGATCAAGGAAAAGAATTTTACAACGCCGATGTGCAGAAACTCTTGACAAAGCATGACATTAATCATTATTCGACGTATTCGGTGATGAAGGCCGCCGTCGTAGAACGTTTCAATCGAACTTTGAAGAACAATATGTGGAAACTGTTTACACTCAATGGAACCTATAGATGGATCGATGCGCTACCAAGTCTACTTGCAGAGTATAACGCACGAAAACATAGAACCATCAGAATAGGTCCTTGCGATGTTACCCCTGCAATCGCCGATAAGCTGCTTGCCACCGTATACAGCAACATAAAGATCGCTGCTCCAGCGAGATTCAAGTTGGGCGAGTTTGTGCGCGTGAGCAAATTTAAAACCATCTTCGATAAAGGCTATACGCCGAATTGGACAACGGAGGTGTTCACGATAGCCAAAGTACAGGCAACTAATCCCACGACGTATCTGCTTGTCGATTCCTGTGGAAAACCTGTTGCCGGAGGATTCTATGAACACGAGCTGCAACATGTCACCGATCCTGATGTATACCTTCCATGCATGCCGACTTGCTTGTTCGTACGTTCGTAGTACAAGCGCAGTCGCCTTACCGCGTAGCCAACGCTACCGCGGGAGCTCGGACGGAAGGCGCGCGCTCTGATTGGTCGGGGTTTTTTGCTAATATCTCCTTAACGAAGCTTCGGACAATATTTTCGCTAAGGAAAAAGTTGTTTCAAATCACCCTCTGAGTTAGCCCTTCCAAGGAACTCCGACATTTTTGGGACACCCTGTATATCTCCCCCGATCAGGTTCGTGGCAAATATTAAAGAATGCCTCTTCGCTGTAGTATGCCCACTGATACAAACCCCTCAGAACCCCGTAGGTATATCGTTGCTGATATTATGCACAGCGAGAAGCCGTAAGATCCATAGTATTTAAATTCTTCCACCTTTATTTTTGCTAGATGTATCTCGCTGCCAGTCCCTCTCCCTTGTGTAGCTTCTCGCGTCAGGTGGTTACCATGGTGGTTTTAGTGGGTGCAAGCCCCACATAATCTCATCCCTGCCATGGGGGGTGAGGTATCCGTTAGGGATTTCCACCATGTAAAAAAAAAAATATCTCTTCCCTTTCTAGTCTCGTCTCTTGTTTTTGGTAAGTTACAACTATTTTCTGATGAGTGACATGCTCTATAATATTTACATTTTCTTCTTTTGTACTGTACTTTCATTTTGTATTGCTCTTCATAAGTAATATTATATTTATACGTATCCTTGTTAATCTCTGGTGATGAGTTATTTTATCGTTTGGTTCGAATATTTCTTCGTGGGTCATTTTTTCACGTTTTCTACTGTTATAGCCTTTGTCGAGTTACACTCGAATTATTGAGTAATACATTACCTGGGTTCGTCTTGAGGTTTGGGTTAGGTTAATATTGCATGTATGCATGTAAAATAGGAAAAACAGCCAACACGCCTTTGCTAAGTATTGTAATATGTACTTTTACTGACAGGTTGACATGTCGCAGCGAGAGAAGCGTGTGGTCGCCAAACCAGCGACGTACCAGATGACTTCTTCGGAGGAGGAGGAAGCTCCGAAAAAGAGCAGGACGTCAACTGTGCCGCAACAGTCGATCGATCAGGACATCCAGGATTTGAAGATGATCCGGCAGAGAGAAAACGTTCCAACAACATCAAAGGATTTTTCTACGACTAACTCAAGTAACGTTCGTATGTTTCAGAATCCTTCTGCTGCCAGTCTTCCTGCCCTCGCAGCATTAACGGATCTTCACGATCCAGGGACATCGTCTGCACGCGCCACTGTGATCCGGAGTGAGCCGTTGCAGCACCATACAGTGAACATCCAACCTTCTGCTAATGGGTAAATTTACATGTTTCTTTTTTTTTTGTTATAAAAATATTGCTATAAGGACATTTTCTTATAAATGTTAATTTTTGCAGGAGCGTACACGATCGTATAGGATCCATGGAGGCGGAGCTGACGTAAGTATCGCATATTATCGTGTTTATTAATACGTTACGTCTCCATCCGTTCTGCTTGCAGAAGAATGAATACTCTGTTGGAGAGTGTTCTCCAATGTGTGCAACCCACCCGTAACGGTCCACCAAGAAAACCAGCCGTCATTCCTCTCTCGTCACCGGAGGAGGTGGACTGTTTCGAGACCATCGACGACGAAACGTATTCCAATGTTGTAAGTGAAAACGCAATTATGCTTTTATTTACTTTTATATAATACATAATTACATCAATATTTACTTACTTTGTTTAGGTCCAATATTTAAAATACGTGGGTGGGTTCAGCCTAAAGGCCGCGGTCGATTTTTGTATGAAGGAGGCCCTCGTTGACGACGTGACAACGGCCTTCACGTGGTTCGGCCGAACGGGACAACGGCCGTTGTACAACGCCCGTATTACTATGGCGATTTACGGTACGAAGCAATAAGCATTCGCGAAAGAAAGGGTACGCAGCAGGAGGCGTGGTCCAAGGGCGACGGCAGCCCCAAGTGACTTCCAAAGGCGCCGCGAGTTTTGGAGGGACCAGCAACCCGAAGAAGCTGATCGTGACCTCTGAAGGTTCGTTTTAACGTAATATTAAAAATCACGACATTTAGTGTCATAACCATAAAAGTCACGATTTACTGTCACGTGAAAACGATCCTTAACTGCGGTAAATATTTTATTTTTCAGAAATATGCCCATTAAAAGTAGAGATGTGTCTCCTTTTACAGTGGCGAAGAGACCAAACGGTACTTTTCAGTGCCCATTTTAATCGAATCCAACGGGAACAGCCTCTCGACGTTCACAAGGAACAATAATCGGCACTTTTCAGCGCCAGTCTCTTAAAACGTACAAAACCAAACAGTACTTTTCAGTGCTCACTTTACTTCAGCATCGCTGAAATAAGGTACTTAATGTTTAATAAAATATTCATCGGTACTTTCCCAGTATCGTTTCAATTTTATACTAATGTTGGATTTGTTTTCAGAGTTAACACAAGCAGCAGGGATATGGTGATTCTATGCAAAAACAATAAGTCGAAAATCAGTAGTATGGCAAGGGGGATTCCAACCCAAATTTGAGTTTCAAGGTCATGATAAGAATTTCCCCCGATCTTGAAACTCAAAATTGAGTTTCAAGGCCGCAGGAAATCCAATGCAGCTGCGCGGGCGGGCGGCGCGCGGCCGGGCGGCGGCGGCGGATGACGTCATCAAGATGACGGAGTGGTGGGGGGTATAGCGCGAGAGCAGAATATATCGAATCAATCGATACCGAATCAATATCGAACCGCATCGAGGAGGAACCGTGGGTGAATTGCTGCTACTCTGGAGCGTGGTACCAACCACAGTCGGTAAGGAAGGAAATATTAATTTAAGATATTAATAATAATCGAAAAACTGAATCTCGGGCGACGGAGCTCGAACCCAAGACCTCCGCGTTACGAGTCAGTCGACTAACCAACTCCCCCAACGCCCACTCTCTAACATTAGTCTTTAATGAATGGTACATATACCGAGCGTCACATGCCACGAGCCGTTGCCAAACGCCAAAGCATAATACTTTATTTTTATCGGATGATGTCGGGCAATGTCGGGAGAGATCGACGTTTTACACACCACGTCTTCAGGGATGGGAAAGAGAGAGCATTATTTTTAAGACTAAAATTCGGGGAGGGAAAGAGACAGCACTACATAGTGGTACAATCGCAAGCATTCTAAAGCTAGCTAGTTGTAAAGCTAACAATATTTCAAACATCGCAGCGTATCGCGCGATCGCGAGTAATTTGAATCCTCTGGTGCAGTCGTGCGAGATGACGTCATTTGGCAGCGCGAAGAAGGCGCGAATCATAGAATTATGCAGCGTCGGCAGAAATTTTTTTTCCATACCAACAGACATACTTTTTCCGAACCATTATGCAGCAAGCATTCTGAAGCTAACAAGTTTTAAAGCGTTCCGATTTAACGTTGCAGCGTGTCGCGCGATTGCGAGTAATTTGAATCATCTGGAGCAGCCGTACGGGATGACGTCATTTGGTGGCGCGAAGAAGGCGCGAATCATAGAAAGAATTATGTAGCGTCAGCAGAAAATTTTTCTCCATATCAACAGACATATTTTCCCAACGCAGAGAAATAATAATTTTAATCTCCTCCCACACCGATCTGTCGAACCAATATGTAGCAAGCATTCTAAAGCTAAAAATTTTTCAAAATGGTTTTTCAATCTTAACATCGCAGCGTATCGCGCGACCACGTGTAATTTGAATCCCCCGTGATGGGACCGCCGTGCAAGATGACGTGTGGTGGCGTGAAGAACGTACGAGTCATAGAAAGAATGATGTGGTTTCAGCAGAAATTGGTGAGGAGTGAAGGAGGAAGACGGGTAAATAAATAGATTGTTATATATGTAAAATGATTATTAATTGTTACATTAATTAAAAAATAGAAATATAAAAAAGAGAAATATAAAAATAGAATATAAATAGTGTTTCGGCAGAACCGTCTCTCTCTCTCTCTCTCTCTCTCTCTCTCCCTCTCTCTCTCTCCCTCCCTCCCTCCCTCCCTCCCTCCCTCTCCCTCCCCCCCCCCTCTCTCTCTCTCTCTCTCTCTCTCTCTCTCTCTCTCTCTATCAGTCTCTCTTTCTTTCTCCTTCTCTTTTTCTCTTTTTTACATCAATCGCAAGCCAATTTGAACATTCTCGAACAGCTGATGGTCTTCCTATTTAGTTTTCACGACATCATACATACATACATACTCTTCCACCCAACACCTCACATACACTCATATACACTCACGCTCTCGTGACCGCCTCCAGTGCTCAGTTACACAGAACAGTAGTATCTCGTCATTATTCGCCGAAACTGTTACGTATCTATTGTATCGCCTCAATTCTCTATCTCTAAATAAACCGCTCTATTCTCAACATATTTGAGTTCTCTCTGTACAAATAGAATAAAAAATATAAAAATACAATATAAAAAGAAAAAATATGAAAATATAAAATAAAAAAGAAAAAAATAGAAAAATATAAAATAAAAAAGAAAAAATATAAAAATACAATATAAAAAGGAAAAATATAATAATAATAATAATTTAATTTATTGCCCACTTCCATGTTACAATTTAACGATCATATACTCTTTCCATTTCAGACCCGTGATTGTGTCAGTATAAGCCCTACCCTTCTAATGTTCCCTGCTGTGTCTTAACATTTTTTTTCTATTTTACAAGTGTTTCGTAATCTATTCTATGTTACATAATTTTCTTTTATCACTTTCCTGTTCTCCCCATATTTTCCTTCTTCCTATTATCTCCTGTAGAGTAGCCAAGTTTTTCCCTTCTCCTCTAATTACCTCTGCCCAATTCCTACCACTCCCTCCACTTACTTCACATGCTTCAATCGCGTGTTTCACTGTTTCTGCCACTTTCTTACATACCCTTTATTTCTTTCATTAGCCAATATTTGCATGCCCTTGTTTCACTATCCTATATGAATCTTCCTATCCTTTCTAATTCTCCTCTTCTTGTTTCATTTTTCCCCCATAAGCATTTCGGCTTATCTCCTGGCTTCCTTGCCACCTCTCTTAATTCTCTTAGGAACGTTGACTTTTTTACTTTCATCTCTCTTTCTTGTTCTAGAATGCCTTTTACTTATCTGCTCTATTTTTGATCCACACTTCTTCCCCATTTAATCTTCTTCTTTTCCATCCTTCATTTGACCATCCTCTCGCTTCGAAGAATTTGATTCTCATTCTTTCCCTTTTCATTACTTCATTTCCTCTCATTAGTCTTCTCACACATTTATATCTTATCGATCATTCTTCCGAGTTTATTAATCTCACTTCAAACTTCATTGCTCTTACTCCCATTTTAATTACTATGCCACCTCTTCCTGTTTCTTTTAACAGCCAGTATGTTGGTGTTGATCTCTCCAATTTCATTATCCACCGTATGTATTTCGCCTGCAATTTTTCTAATATCCTCATACCTTCTCCATCCCCATATCTCTGCTCCATACGCCATGGTACTTCTAACTAGCGCATCAAACAGTTTCATTCTTCTTTCAAAGTCATCTCTGAATAATCTTTCTCACTGTATAACCTAAATATTCCAGTTCTCTTACTCTTTCTTCTTCATTCCAACGGAGTCTTTCCTCTTTTCTTCTTCCTCCTGCTTTCCTGCATATATGTAATACTTTATTGTTTCCCCTCAGGGTTTACAATTCTTATCTCTACTCATACATGTAATCCTTAAAAACCTAAACGCCTTAAACTCTGCTTCCCCCAATCCCGCTCGCACGCTCGCTCGCCCGCTCGCTCCCCCGCTCGCCCCCCCCCCCCCGTTCTCCCGCTCGCTCTCTCGCTCTCCCTCCCCCGCCATGCACGCCCTTCCTTCCCCCACCCACCCTAACCTCTGACCCCCGCTTCCGCTCGCCACCTTCCTCTCACAATCCTTGCTCTTCCACTCTTCCACTGCAACCCCCCTCATTTCTTCCACCCTCCTTATCTATTCTTCTCCACTTCCCTCGTCACACAATACCTCCCCCACCACTTCCTGCCACCCCCCTTTCCTTCCCCCATTCCGTACATACCTCCCACACGTGCTGCCACGTTTCCTCCCCCCCCCATCCACACATCCTACACTTCCTCTCCTCCTCCTCCCTCCAATACCTTCCCCCTCTCATCTCATTCCCCAACCTGTACCTTGCCATTCTTCTCCACCTACTCTCACCCCACCCCCTCTTCAAATATCCAGGCACCCCCACTCCTTTTATCCTTCCATACCACTCATTATACCTGGACTCGCTTATCTTTTCCCATCTTTCCATCTCCTCTCGCCTTCTTCCCCTGCAAACCAGCTCCTCCCACCTCAATTCTCCCCTCCCCCTCACCAATTCCACTCCCTCCACTGTCCACCCTCTCTCCTAAAAAAATCCCTTTCTTTCCTCCTCCCATCCCCCCAACACCTTTCCCCTCCTCGCCCTACCTTTTAGCTCCTCCCAACAATCCCTCGCCAGCTCCCCCCCTGCCCCTCCTCTAACTTCCTCTCATATGCCCATGCCCTCATCCCCGCCCTTCCTTTCAACATATCCCTCCGCAACTCCTCCCTCACCAGATATCCTGGGGTACACCAATCCACCCCCAGCACCCATCTCAAATACCTCTCCTGCATCCCCGCCACCCCTTTCCTCTCTTTCCATCCCCAAATCTCTACTCCATACCCCATCGTGGCCCACACCAACCTATCAAACAGCCATACCCTTTTCCCCCAATCCTTCCCAAACTTCCTCTTCCCAATACTCCATACCTGCCCCATCACCGCTGCCGCTTTCTTCACCCTATCCCTCACTTGCGCCTCCTGCCCCCCACTCGCCATTAAGGTATACCCTAGATAAGTGAACTCCTTCACCTCATCCACCTCCTTTCCCTTCCATCTCCATACCACCTTCTTCCACCTCCCCCCCCCCCCCTTCCTACATCGCATCATCTTTGATTTTCCCACATTCAGCTGTAGCCCCTTCCCATCCATATACCTTTCCAACCTCGCCATCATCCCCTTCATTCCCTCTTCATCCTCCGCCAACACTGCCACATCATCGGCATACGCAAGGGTGTAAACCTTTTACCCCCTAACCTCACCCCTCCCCATCCACCCTTTTCCAGCTCCTCATCCAAATCCGCCAAGAGCAACGTAAACATGCTAGGGCTCAGTGGGCAACCCTGCCTTACTCCTCTAGCTGTCCAAAACACCCTCCCTATCTCGTCCCCCACCTTTACCCTACATACCGTTTCTTTCAACACCTCCTCGCATCTCTCCACTATCCCCTCCCTCACTCCTCTCCTCCTCATCGCATTTATTAACACCTCCCTGTCCACCGAGTCAAAGGCCGCCTTTAGGTCAATGAAGAATATCACCATCTTTCTCTCTTTCCTCGTCACCTGCCTATTCATCAGAAAATTCAACACATAAATGTTGTCTATGCAACCTCTTCCTCTCCTAAAGCCGGCCTGACTCGGTGGCAGCAACTTCTTCCCCTCTACCTCCTCCCTTAACCTTTCTGCCAACACAGACGCGTACACTTTGTACGCCGTCTGCGTCAGCGTCACCCCCCTGTAATCTTCTACCCTCTTTCCAGCCCCTCTCTTAACTACCGGTACCACTACCCCTTCCCTCCATTCCTCCACCCAACCTTCCCCCTTCCACACCCTATTACAAATATCCCATAACTACTCCTTCACCTCTATCCCACCATACTTCCACACCTCATTTGTTATACCATCCCCCCCTCCTGCCTTCCAATCCTTCAGATTCCTTACCACCCTCCTCACCTCCTCCTTACTTAACTCTCCCTCCTCGTCCTCCACCCTCCTTCTTACCCCCCCCCTTTTCTCACTCCACTCCTCCTAGTAGCCCCCTAAAATAGTCCTCCCACTCCTCCATTCTAATCCCCTCCTCGACCCTCCTTCTTCTCCCCCTCTCACTATTTACTACTCTCCACACCTGCCCCTCTGTCTTTACCCCCTCGATCTCCTTCTCCCACCTTTCTACCTCCTTCCTCTTTTTCCCCTCACACATAATCTTATAGTCCTTTTTCTTTTTCCTATATTCTTTCCCGTCTCCTCCCTCCCTCCTCCATCTCCTCAACTCCCTTCTTACCTTCCATTTCTCCTCCTTACATTCCTTATCCCACCAACCTCTCCGTCCCACCCTCTCCCCTCCTTGCCCCACCTTCTTTATCACCCCTTTTATCCTGTCCCTCAACTCCCTCCAGTCTTCCTGGATTCCTCCGCCCCCTCCCTCCCTCTTCCCAAATGCCCTTATGAACTCCTCTCTTCCCGACGTACCAGATGACTTCTTCGGAGGAGGAGGAAGCTCCGAAAAAGAGCAGGACGTCAACTGTGCCGCAACAGTCGATCGATCAGGACATCCAGGATTTGAAGATGATCCGGCAGAGAGAAAACGTTCCAACAACATCAAAGGATTTTTCTACGACTAACTCAAGTAACGTTCGTATGTTTCAGAATCCTTCTGCTGCCAGTCTTCCTGCCCTCGCAGCATTAACGGATCTTCACGATCCAGGGACATCGTCTGCACGCGCCACTGTGATCCGGAGTGAGCCGTTGCAGCACCATACAGTGAACATCCAACCTTCTGCTAATGGGTAAATTTACATGTTTCTTTTTTTTTTGTTATAAAAATATTGCTATAAGGACATTTTCTTATAAATGTTAATTTTTGCAGGAGCGTACACGATCGTATAGGATCCATGGAGGCGGAGCTGACGTAAGTATCGCATATTATCGTGTTTATTAATACGTTACGTCTCCATCCGTTCTGCTTGCAGAAGAATGAATACTCTGTTGGAGAGTGTTCTCCAATGTGTGCAACCCACCCGTAACGGTCCACCAAGAAAACCAGCCGTCATTCCTCTCTCGTCACCGGAGGAGGTGGACTGTTTCGAGACCATCGACGACGAAACGTATTCCAATGTTGTAAGTGAAAACGCAATTATGCTTTTATTTACTTTTATATAATACATAATTACATCAATATTTACTTACTTTGTTTAGGTCCAATATTTAAAATACGTGGGTGGGTTCAGCCTAAAGGCCGCGGTCGATTTTTGTATGAAGGAGGCCCTCGTTGACGACGTGACAACGGCCTTCACGTGGTTCGGCCGAACGGGACAACGGCCGTTGTACAACGCCCGTATTACTATGGCGATTTACGGTACGAAGCAATAAGCATTCGCGAAAGAAAGGGTACGCAGCAGGAGGCGTGGTCCAAGGGCGACGGCAGCCCCAAGTGACTTCCAAAGGCGCCGCGAGTTTTGGAGGGACCAGCAACCCGAAGAAGCTGATCGTGACCTCTGAAGGTTCGTTTTAACGTAATATTAAAAATCACGACATTTAGTGTCATAACCATAAAAGTCACGATTTACTGTCACGTGAAAACGATCCTTAACTGCGGTAAATATTTTATTTTTCAGAAATATGCCCATTAAAAGTAGAGATGTGTCTCCTTTTACAGTGGCGAAGAGACCAAACGGTACTTTTCAGTGCCCATTTTAATCGAATCCAACGGGAACAACCTCTCGACGTTCACAAGGAACAATAATCGGCACTTTTCAGCGCCAGTCTCTTAAAACGTACAAAACCAAACAGTACTTTTCAGTGCTCACTTTACTTCAGCATCGCTGAAATAAGGTACTTAATGTTTAATAAAATATTCATCGGTACTTTCCCAGTATCGTTTCAATTTTATACTAATGTTGGATTTGTTTTCAGAGTTAACACAAGCAGCAGGGATATGGTGATTCTATGCAAAAACAATAAGTCGAAAATCAGTAGTATGGCAAGGGGGATTCCAACCCAAATTTGAGTTTCAAGGTCATGATAAGAATTTCCCCCGATCTTGAAACTCAAAATTGAGTTTCAAGGCCGCAGGAAATCCAATGCAGCTGCGCGGGCGGGCTGCGCGCGGCCGGGCGGCGGCGGCGGATGACGTCATCAAGATGACGGAGTGGTGGGGGGTATAGCGCGAGAGCAGAATATATCGAATCAATCGATACCGAATCAATATCGAACCGCATCGAGGAGGAACCGTGGGTGAATTGCTGCTACTCTGGAGCGTGGTACCAACCACAGTCGGTAAGGAAGGAAATATTAATTTAAGATATTAATAATAATCGAAAAACTGAATCTCGGGCGACGGAGCTCGAACCCAAGACCTCCGCGTTACGAGTCAGTCGACTAACCAACTCCCCCAACGCCCACTCTCTAACATTAGTCTTTAATGAATGGTACATATACCGAGCGTCACATGCCACGAGCCGTTGCCAAACGCCAAAGCATAATACTTTATTTTTATCGGATGATGTCGGGCAATGTCGGGAGAGATCGACGTTTTACACACCACGTCTTCAGGGATGGGAAAGAGAGAGCATTATTTTTAAGACTAAAATTCGGGGAGGGAAAGAGACAGCACTACATAGTGGTACAATCGCAAGCATTCTAAAGCTAGCTAGTTGTAAAGCTAACAATATTTCAAACATCGCAGCGTATCGCGCGATCGCGAGTAATTTGAATCCTCTGGTGCAGTCGTGCGAGATGACGTCATTTGGCAGCGCGAAGAAGGCGCGAATCATAGAATTATGCAGCGTCGGCAGAAATTTTTTTTCCATACCAACAGACATACTTTTTCCGAACCATTATGCAGCAAGCATTCTGAAGCTAACAAGTTTTAAAGCGTTCCGATTTAACGTTGCAGCGTGTCGCGCGATTGCGAGTAATTTGAATCATCTGGAGCAGCCGTACGGGATGACGTCATTTGGTGGCGCGAAGAAGGCGCGAATCATAGAAAGAATTATGTAGCGTCAGCAGAAAATTTTTCTCCATATCAACAGACATATTTTCCCAACGCAGAGAAATAATAATTTTAATCTCCTCCCACACCGATCTGTCGAACCAATATGTAGCAAGCATTCTAAAGCTAAAAATTTTTCAAAATGGTTTTTCAATCTTAACATCGCAGCGTATCGCGCGACCACGTGTAATTTGAATCCCCCGTGATGGGACCGCCGTGCAAGATGACGTGTGGTGGCGTGAAGAACGTACGAGTCATAGAAAGAATGATGTGGTTTCAGCAGAAATTGGTGAGGAGTGAAGGAGGAAGACGGGTAAATAAATAGATTGTTATATATGTAAAATGATTATTAATTGTTACATTAATTAAAAAATAGAAATATAAAAAAGAGAAATATAAAAATAGAATATAAATAGTGTTTCGGCAGAACCGTCTCTCTCTCTCTCTCTCTCTCTCTCTCCCTCTCTCTCTCTCCCTCCCTCCCTCCCTCCCTCCCTCCCTCTCCCTCCCCCCCCCCTCTCTCTCTCTCTCTCTCTCTCTCTCTCTCTCTCTCTCTATCAGTCTCTCTTTCTTTCTCCTTCTCTTTTTCTCTTTTTTACATCAATCGCAAGCCAATTTGAACATTCTCGAACAGCTGATGGTCTTCCTATTTAGTTTTCACGACATCATACATACATACATACTCTTCCACCCAACACCTCACATACACTCATATACACTCACGCTCTCGTGACCGCCTCCAGTGCTCAGTTACACAGAACAGTAGTATCTCGTCATTATTCGCCGAAACTGTTACGTATCTATTGTATCGCCTCAATTCTCTATCTCTAAATAAACCGCTCTATTCTCAACATATTTGAGTTCTCTCTGTACAAATAGAATAAAAAATATAAAAATACAATATAAAAAGAAAAAATATGAAAATATAAAATAAAAAAGAAAAAAATAGAAAAATATAAAATAAAAAAGAAAAAATATAAAAATACAATATAAAAAGGAAAAATATAATAATAATAATAATTTAATTTATTGCCCACTTCCATGTTACAATTTAACGATCATATACTCTTTCCATTTCAGACCCGTGATTGTGTCAGTATAAGCCCTACCCTTCTAATGTTCCCTGCTGTGTCTTAACATTTTTTTTCTATTTTACAAGTGTTTCGTAATCTATTCTATGTTACATAATTTTCTTTTATCACTTTCCTGTTCTCCCCATATTTTCCTTCTTCCTATTATCTCCTGTAGAGTAGCCAAGTTTTTCCCTTCTCCTCTAATTACCTCTGCCCAATTCCTACCACTCCCTCCACTTACTTCACATGCTTCAATCGCGTGTTTCACTGTTTCTGCCACTTTCTTACATACCCTTTATTTCTTTCATTAGCCAATATTTGCATGCCCTTGTTTCACTATCCTATATGAATCTTCCTATCCTTTCTAATTCTCCTCTTCTTGTTTCATTTTTCCCCCATAAGCATTTCGGCTTATCTCCTGGCTTCCTTGCCACCTCTCTTAATTCTCTTAGGAACGTTGACTTTTTTACTTTCATCTCTCTTTCTTGTTCTAGAATGCCTTTTACTTATCTGCTCTATTTTTGATCCACACTTCTTCCCCATTTAATCTTCTTCTTTTCCATCCTTCATTTGACCATCCTCTCGCTTCGAAGAATTTGATTCTCATTCTTTCCCTTTTCATTACTTCATTTCCTCTCATTAGTCTTCTCACACATTTATATCTTATCGATCATTCTTCCGAGTTTATTAATCTCACTTCAAACTTCATTGCTCTTACTCCCATTTTAATTACTATGCCACCTCTTCCTGTTTCTTTTAACAGCCAGTATGTTGGTGTTGATCTCTCCAATTTCATTATCCACCGTATGTATTTCGCCTGCAATTTTTCTAATATCCTCATACCTTCTCCATCCCCATATCTCTGCTCCATACGCCATGGTACTTCTAACTAGCGCATCAAACAGTTTCATTCTTCTTTCAAAGTCATCTCTGAATAATCTTTCTCACTGTATAACCTAAATATTCCAGTTCTCTTACTCTTTCTTCTTCATTCCAACGGAGTCTTTCCTCTTTTCTTCTTCCTCCTGCTTTCCTGCATATATGTAATACTTTATTGTTTCCCCTCAGGGTTTACAATTCTTATCTCTACTCATACATGTAATCCTTAAAAACCTAAACGCCTTAAACTCTGCTTCCCCCAATCCCGCTCGCACGCTCGCTCGCCCGCTCGCTCCCCCGCTCGCCCCCCCCCCGTTCTCCCGCTCGCTCTCTCGCTCTCCCTCCCCCGCCATGCACGCCCTTCCTTCCCCCACCCACCCTAACCTCTGACCCCCGCTTCCGCTCGCCACCTTCCTCTCACAATCCTTGCTCTTCCACTCTTCCACTGCAACCCCCCTCATTTCTTCCACCCTCCTTATCTATTCTTCTCCACTTCCCTCGTCACACAATACCTCCCCCACCACTTCCTGCCACCCCCTTTCCTTCCCCCATTCCGTACATACCTCCCACACGTGCTGCCACGTTTCCTCCCCCCCCATCCACACATCCTACACTTCCTCTCCTCCTCCTCCCTCCAATACCTTCCCCCTCTCATCTCATTCCCCAACCTGTACCTTGCCATTCTTCTCCACCTACTCTCACCCCACCCCCTCTTCAAATATCCAGGCACCCCCACTCCTTTTATCCTTCCATACCACTCATTATACCTGGACTCGCTTATCTTTTCCCATCTTTCCATCTCCTCTCGCCTTCTTCCCCTGCAAACCAGCTCCTCCCACCTCAATTCTCCCCTCCCCCTCACCAATTCCACTCCCTCCACTGTCCACCCTCTCTCCTAAAAAAATCCCTTTCTTTCCTCCTCCCATCCCCCCAACACCTTTCCCCTCCTCGCCCTACCTTTTAGCTCCTCCCAACAATCCCTCGCCAGCTCCCCCCCTGCCCCTCCTCTAACTTCCTCTCATATGCCCATGCCCTCATCCCCGCCCTTCCTTTCAACATATCCCTCCGCAACTCCTCCCTCACCAGATATCCTGGGGTACACCAATCCACCCCCAGCACCCATCTCAAATACCTCTCCTGCATCCCCGCCACCCCTTTCCTCTCTTTCCATCCCCAAATCTCTACTCCATACCCCATCGTGGCCCACACCAACCTATCAAACAGCCATACCCTTTTCCCCCAATCCTTCCCAAACTTCCTCTTCCCAATACTCCATACCTGCCCCATCACCGCTGCCGCTTTCTTCACCCTATCCCTCACTTGCGCCTCCTGCCCCCCACTCGCCATTAAGGTATACCCTAGATAAGTGAACTCCTTCACCTCATCCACCTCCTTTCCCTTCCATCTCCATACCACCTTCTTCCACCTCCCCCCCCCCTTCCTACATCGCATCATCTTTGATTTTCCCACATTCAGCTGTAGCCCCTTCCCATCCATATACCTTTCCAACCTCGCCATCATCCCCTTCATTCCCTCTTCATCCTCCGCCAACACTGCCACATCATCGGCATACGCAAGGGTGTAAACCTTTTACCCCCTAACCTCACCCCTCCCCATCCACCCTTTTCCAGCTCCTCATCCAAATCCGCCAAGAGCAACGTAAACATGCTAGGGCTCAGTGGGCAACCCTGCCTTACTCCTCTAGCTGTCCAAAACACCCTCCCTATCTCGTCCCCCACCTTTACCCTACATACCGTTTCTTTCAACACCTCCTCGCATCTCTCCACTATCCCCTCCCTCACTCCTCTCCTCCTCATCGCATTTATTAACACCTCCCTGTCCACCGAGTCAAAGGCCGCCTTTAGGTCAATGAAGAATATCACCATCTTTCTCTCTTTCCTCGTCACCTGCCTATTCATCAGAAAATTCAACACATAAATGTTGTCTATGCAACCTCTTCCTCTCCTAAAGCCGGCCTGACTCGGTGGCAGCAACTTCTTCCCCTCTACCTCCTCCCTTAACCTTTCTGCCAACACAGACGCGTACACTTTGTACACCGTCTGCGTCAGCGTCACCCCCCTGTAATCTTCTACCCTCTTTCCAGCCCCTCTCTTAACTACCGGTACCACTACCCCTTCCCTCCATTCCTCCACCCAACTTTCCCCCTTCCACACCCTATTACAAATATCCCATAACTACTCCTTCACCTCTATCCCACCATACTTCCACACCTCATTTGTTATACCATCCCCCCCTCCTGCCTTCCAATCCTTCAGATTCCTTACCACCCTCCTCACCTCCTCCTTACTTAACTCTCCCTCCTCGTCCTCCACCCTCCTTCTTACCCCCCCCTTTTCTCACTCCACTCCTCCTAGTAGCCCCCTAAAATAGTCCTCCCACTCCTCCATTCTAATCCCCTCCTCGACCCTCCTTCTTCTCCCCCTCTCACTATTTACTACTCTCCACACCTGCCCCTCTGTCTTTACCCCCTCGATCTCCTTCTCCCACCTTTCTACCTCCTTCCTCTTTTTCCCCTCACACATAATCTTATAGTCCTTTTTCTTTTTCCTATATTCTTTCCCGTCTCCTCCCTCCCTCCTCCATCTCCTCAACTCCCTTCTTACCTTCCATTTCTCCTCCTTACATTCCTTATCCCACCAACCTCTCCGTCCCACCCTCTCCCCTCCTTGCCCCACCTTCTTTATCACCCCTTTTATCCTGTCCCTCAACTCCCTCCAGTCTTCCTGGATTCCTCCGCCCCCTCCCTCCCTCTTCCCAAATGCCCTTATGAACTCCTCTCTTCCCCTTTCGGTCCAGTTTCCCCTTGCTACCCCTCTTCCCTCCCCTGTTTTCCCCCCTACTACCCCCTTCCCGCCCTCCCCCCTCAACCATACCACCACTGGGTGATGGTCCGACTCCACCCTTTCAGCCACTTCCATTCTCTCCACTCTTTCCCTCGTATCCTCGTTCCCTATCACGTAGTCTATCACTGTATTCCCTCTTCCTCCCGTGTATGTCCATTCCCCCTCCTCACCCCCTTCTACTTTTCCATTCAATATCCCCCACCCCCTCTCCTCCAGAAATCTACACAGCCTCCTCCCCTCATTATTCACCTCTCTGTCCTTCGATCTCCTACTTTCCAGTCCCTTCTCTTCCTCCTCTCCCCCCCCCCCACACCCCCCCGTCCTTGCATTAAAATCTCCACCTATCACTACTCTCACTCCCTCCTCTCTCCCCCCCATCCACTCCTCTAGTTCCTCTAGCTTCCCCTGCAGATCCTTATTTACGTACACCCCCACCACCACCCACCACTCCCCACCCATCCTCACCCTCTTCATCATTATACCCTCCTTCTCCCCCCTTTCACCTTCCCTTGTTTCCATCTCCTTCCTGACCCCCATTATCATTCCCCCCCTTGCCCTTCCTTTCTTATTCTCCCTTCTTGCCCACTGCTTCTCCCACACATACCCCCTTGGCAACTTAACTCTCACCCTTCCCCAGTCTCTTTCCTCTATCCACGTCTCACACAGTACCACTACCTCCCATTCCTCTAACCCCTTCCAGAACTCTGTGTCCTTATTTTTCACCCCTGCCACGTTCCAGAAAGCCACCTTATATATTCCTTTCCCCACTACATCCCCTCCCTCCCTTCCCCCCCCCCCCTCCTTTCCCCCCTTCTCGTTTCCCTGATCCTGCATCCATTTCTCTCCTATTTCCTCCCACCTCTTCATCCTCCCATTCACCCACATTTTCATGTACCCCACCTGCACATTCATCCCCTTCCTCCTCTCCTCCTCTGCCTCTCTCTCTATCTTCCACTTCCCTCTTCTCTCCTCCTCCGTGAGGTCATCCTCAATCCTCTCCTTCCCGACCTTCAGCTTTTTCCTTGCCTCCATAACTTTCTTTTTTTCCTCCCTTCCCGCCAACTTCACTAGCACCATTCCTCTTCCCACCCCTCCCGTCACATCCTTCATACTCACCCCCTCCAGCCCCATCCTCTCCCAAAGCTTCTTCAGCCCCTCCTCCACATCCCCTCCTTCCCAGCCCAATCCCCTTATTATTACATTGTTCCTCCTTCCCTCTTTATCCTTCCTATCCTGCATTACCTCTACCCTTCTCATCCTTATTTTCCACTCCTCCACCTGTCCCTCCTCCACCCCTTCCTTACCCTGTACTCCTACTTTCTCCCAGCTCGCCACCTTCTCTATCACTTCCAACATCCTTCTGTCCCTTCCTTCCAACTTTTCCAACTTTTCCTCCAAACCTTCTCTCCTCACCTTCTCTTCCCTCATCCACTCTTCCCACTTCCTTCTTTCCCCTCTCCATTCCTCCTCCATCATTCTTCTTTCCTCCCTCTCTTTCCTCATCTCCTCTTTCATCTCCCTTATCTCCCTTTTTAACTCCATCATCACTCCTTCCATACCCCCTCCCCTGCTCTTCCCCGCCTTTGCCCCCTTTTACCGGTGACCTTTCCGTTTTGCCACTCTTTTTAAACCCTCGCCACCCCTCTCTTTCTGGATTCCCCATCTCCTCCTCTCTTTCTCTCTTTTTTCCCATACCACTCTCCATGCTCCCTATACTGCTCCCCACACTACTTCCACTGTCCTTCCTATTCCTTTCCTTTATCGCTTCACTCCCCTTGTCCTTCCCCCCCCTTCCTCCCCTCTCCCCCTGATTGCCCTTCTCCCCCCGACCCTCCCACCCCAATTCCACCGAAATTCCCTTTCAACATTCTCCACTATCCTTTTCCCCCGTTTAAAAATTCCCGCCTTCTCTGCCGACACCTCTACCTCCTTTCCTCTCCGACAGGTGTCACCCCTTGCACCTATCCTTGCTCTTTCCCGCCACACTTCTCTCACCACTATCCCTAACCTCCAAACCTTCCCTTCTCCCTTCTATATCTTTGTCACCTTTACTCCTAGCCCTTTCCCTCTTATCCCTATCCTTTCCACACCTCTCCCTTCACCTCTACACTCGCACTCCACTCCCCTTTTCACCTTCTCTCTACGCTTTCTCCACACCACACACACCACTCGCTTCCAACACACCTTTCACCCAACGCGACCGGAAACGGAACTCCTTTCCTGCATATCATTATCTTAGACTTTTACACATTTAACTCCAAGCCTTTCTTCTGTATGTATCTTTCGAATCTCTTTATCATATTCTTCAGTCCCTGTGCATTATTTACCATTAACACAACATCATTCGCATATGAAATTGTCCAAATTTACCTTCTACCTATTAGGACTCCTCCTTCCTGTTCCTTGCTCATTTCTTTTTCCAGGTCTACAAATGCGACATTAAAAAGTGTCGAGCTTAACGGGCACCCTTGTCTAACACCCTTTGCTGTTAAAAAAACTTTTCCATCAGTTCCTTCGTCACTCCTATAGTGTATATAGTTCTGTTGTACATTTCCTGTATCCTTATTCTTAGTTGTTCGCCTACTCCTTCTTCTTAAAGTCTTTTCCAAATTTCCATTTGTTCTTCTAATCTCCTCCTTAGAATGTCCGCGTATATCTTACAATCCATGTCCATCTAAGTTATGCCCCTATAGTTCTTAACCATTTCCCTTTCTCCTTTTTTTTTTTTTTTTTTGAATACAGAACTTACTATTCCTTCTTTCCATTCTTCCGGAAACTCCCCTTTCTTCCATGTTCTGTTTATCACCTTTGTTTGATTACCTATATTTATGAAGATGATTGCGACCTCGATGTTGAATTAAGATATAATTTAAATGCAGGAGATTAAATTTAAAGTCTGTTCGACTTTTAATGTCTTACATGATTTGAGTTCAGATTGATGTGAGCCAGATCGGTTTGTATCTATATTTATCTAATAAATTTTTGTACGAAAGGACTTAATTTATATATTTTTTGTTTTTGCTATATTCAATAAAAATTGGAATTTTATATTTATTAGGAATAGGTGTTTACCCTGTGATAATTGTTGGTTGGGCTTCAAATTCTAATTATTCAATATTAGGAACGATTGGGTCAATTTCACAGTCAGTTTCTTATGAAGTAAGTTTATTTTTAACAATATATTCTGCAATTTTATTAATTGAAAGTTAATCATTATTGGATTTATATAAATTTCAATATTATATTAAATTTATTTTAATTTTAATTCCAATACTACGACAGGAAAATCGCGGATAGGTATTTTAAAATCGGAGACCAAGTGCTACTGCACGACATGACGCGGGCGGTCAAAAACTAACACCTGCGTGGATAGGCTCTTACACGATTCAAACCACGCACGATAATAATAATTACAGTATAGAGGGCGACGAACATTCCGCGTTCAGACAAACACTTCATAGAATAGGGCAGTAATAGGGAAATGGTCGCAGTTTTGAAGGAAAGTAACGATACACTAACAATTACATATAAGGATAAGACTAAGAAAAGTAATTTATTGAAAAAAGATGGTAAATAAGCGCACAACTATGCGTCGTCGTCCCAGCCACGCAGGGCGCAGTCGGCCTCCAATAACGACCACAGTCGAGGTCGCGAATCAGGCCCAACGAAGATGTCCCCATGACGTTCTACACAAAAAACCAATTGCAAGACTATTACTACACGCACGGAAATAGAAACAATAAGCAGATCTACAATCCCCAATGCAATAAGACACTCATCAAATAGGACCCTCAGACCCCATGAGTCTTCGTCATCCTCCCAGACTTCTGCATGTGGAAGAATCGGTGCCAGTGCACCCGATACTCCCTAATTGCCTCCATATAGGCAATACTGATACAACCTGGCGGGGCGGGGCACTGGAAACGCTAGAGGGATAAACGGATAAATAGGATAATAAAATAACACACACGCAGAAAAAACAAACAAACATCACTCGCACGTACAATAAGAGCAAACATAATGTCTCGGGGCACGTCTAAGATGGCCGACAACATCTTTGTCCAGGAGATCGCAACGAAATAAGAAGCGACTAAGAAAATCGAGTCCCATTTGCCCTCACTTCTCACTTCTACTCCAGCCCGGACGAAGAAGATAAACTGTACTACGTTCGCAAAAAATTTATTACACACACACACGCGCGCGCGCGCGCGCGCACGAGGAAAGACTCTGTGAAACGCCGACTACACCTCGGCATTATAATTTACAGGATTTTTGTTCTACAAACGACGATACCACTCGCAGGAGGAACAATCCCCGACATAGATTTCACTATAAAAGAATTCCAACACCATCCCGACATTTACTTCGAAAACCTAGGCGATTTACAAATTTATCGAAATAGCTGGAAGTTAGTATTACACGTAAACATATCTTACATCTACCGACGCGAAGCAAACCTCCAAGCTGCACTATATGATATACTTTGGCAATGTAAAAAACCTTGTACCAACAACTTACAAAAATTTTGTCAAACATTCACCGCGAAAATCCAAGACAAGGTAGACCGCATCGCCAAAACTCTTTACCTACGTCTAGTAAACTAAAAGCTCAGCACAAAACAGCGTCGTGCACAAATAGACGGATTAGGTTACATAGGCAAATCACTCTTGGGGCTAATGGATTCCGGGGATAGAAAGAAAATCGATGATTTTACTAGACCTTTTCAAAACACAAGATAACAGACTTTAAAAAAAAAAGTAAAACGCAATCAAGGGACAAATGCAAATTTTAAGAGCAAATACCAAACTTCTCAACGAGACTATACATGACATACGAGACAACGATAACACACTCTTAAACGCGACGTGACAAATTCAATACTTACTCCAACAGACAGCCAACATTACTAAATTTGGAGAGACAGTAGACGAACCCCTCATACTAATAAACGGCCTCGCAGAAACACTATTGCGCGACACGCAAGTCTTGTTAGAATTCATTATGGATATAAAGAAAGGAGTCCTAAACCTACGATTAATACCACCAGCACAAATCATAACGTACCTCACTTCCGCATTAGCACATGTTTCGAATGGACTAGATTTCCCAATTGGAATAAAATTAGAAAACAAGCCGCCATTATCGAAATCCTCAAGCTCTCCACATTTTCGGATACCAAATCAATTACTGTAGTACTAGATATTTCATTGTTAAACGCGAAAAAATTCTAATTGAGCAAGGTACACCTTCAGTCATCCAAATCCTCCACGTGCATTCTGAGAAACCATTCAGACTTCACACTCCTGACGCATTCGATACTGCAGCATAAACATCCTTTCTCGATCCCCATCGCTCTGTTTTAAACATGCGTTATCAATCGAACAGTCATGCTTGTCTTTTCCCTTCATACATTGAAGCCGTGACAGAAATTCTAACATATATTTTGAATAAAAGAGAGAATTGTATGATCTAATAGACGAAAAGGCTAAATAGTAGCAAAACAACAACACGATTTTTGGTGCTATCCATCCATAATTGTTAAAGGTAAGAGATTTGAAAATCAATTTCACATATTAATGTAGTGTAGGAAATGTTAAACAATGCCGTAATTGACAGGATACTTGACAAGAGAAAGGGTGGCATAAAAAGCAGTCCAAACTCATATTTACGTATACGTTCTTCAGATATTCTTAAAACATTTGAAAATAAATATTGGGCATTGCGTTGTATAGTTAGGAAATATATATAATTAGGAAAAAAAATCAGCCCAAGGGGACTTGGAAGTTCGAGGCTCGAACCAGCGTTCAAAAAGTTCGCAGCGGTTTAGCAGCTCGATACTTTTTTTTTTTAAGTGTTTATTGAGGGACAGTAACAAAAAAAATTTTTTACATGAATGGCATTCAACAAACATAGAAAAAACTGCCAAGCAGTCGCTTTGTTGGTCTATATGAACAGCTTATACGGTGCTTCCGTAACTCGCAGTCAAACTATCACATTTTCTTATAGCTAATATATTTCGTGAGTAGGAACACAGTTGTGATCACAGTCGTTAGCGTTGTTGCGCCTTAAATATTAGTGGAAAATGTTCAGAAAAAACCACAGTATCTTTCGGGTGTTTGGTAGCAGCTCGATACTTTACCGCTGCGGTACCGACGCCGTTGGAAAATATGGTAGACACTTTATAATGTAACGAGCATAGCATAGTTTCAAATGATTCAGTTTTTTCAGTTTCTTTAATTCCTATGATGTTTTGCTGTTCGTATAAACATTGAAGATCGTATAAAACACTGATTTCATGAAGCAGTTCGACGTATAAGTTACTTTAACACGGAAAAAACGACGAAAAAAACGGTTTTTAATTTTTTCAACTGCGGCGCACCAAATTGAAAAATCTGAAAAAAATTCAGGACAATAGTAACAATGGCATGTACTTACAGTAAAAATATAATTATAGTACTAAAACTGCTTCGATACACAACCGGCATTTTTCAGTATTTTTTGGCGTTTTTTATTTTTCACAGCTTGGTTTTTCAATTTAAAAATCTGTAACGATTCTCTAACATGTGCCCCGATAGCAAAAATGCCTCTGATTTTTTTTCAAAATTTTTCATCCGCTAGTATAGGAGAAATTTTGCAAAAACCTGATTTTCTATTTTTACCCTTTACTACCCTCCGGGTCAAGATACAAAGTTGAAACTCGCCACAAATGTTTCTTTTTTCATAAGCTTTCGAACGACTCATCGTGATTCGAATTCGGTTCAAGGGCACATTTGACCATCTTAACCGGCTATACCCTTTTGAGGGGTTGGGCGGAAGGGGGAGAGAACCTCTAATATAAAATTGCAGCTTCGGGTATTTGTTAGTTTCTGAGATATTAATAAAAAACGTACGCAAAATACATTGAAATTTACCTATACAGACGTTACTAGCACAACCATCTTCTCGTCGCCGTCGATTGTTTCGCAGTCGACAATATAATGTATAGGGATATGGTAACAGAAACTGGACGCAAGCAAAGTGTATAAATAAATGTATGTTAATCAAAACGTGTCGATCATTTCCAAAATCTGTCAGATTTATTTTTCAGTTAGGTTTTGCGTACGAACTCATACATTATTGCTGTTGACTTATTCCCAGACAACGCATTCGACTTTCCAATTTCTCTCGGGTATTAGTATTGGTTTGGGTTAGATAGGGGGCTGGGTGGGCGCGCCCGCTTGCGGGCGCGTAAAGCATGGTACCAAACCGATGTGACTTTGGGAATACTCTAGTATTACTATACCACAGTATTGGGATTAAAAACTGATGCAGTTACAAGCATCGCGCGATGAGGTCAATATCGTACATTGTATTGTCGACTGTGAAACGAAGAAGATGGTTGTGTTAGTAACGTCTGTATATGCAGGTAGATTTCAATGTATTATGCCGAAAGTTTTTTATTAATATCTCAGAAACTAACAACTACTCGCAGCTGAAATTTTATATTAGAGGTTCTCTCCCTCTCCCGCCCAACCCCTCAAAATTTCAGTTCATTCCGTTGGTTGGGTCATACCGTAGTATATCCAACTATATACTTGAGATGATCTATCAACAGTGGTACTTACCAGATCTTGAAACGCAAATTAGTTATATTTTCTGCGAGACAATGCAATTAGCAATTGTGGACAATGCACGTCCAGAATTGAAATGTGGTTCGCGCCGTGATACCACGATTTTCAAATATATATAACAAAACACTAATACGAAGTATAAAAAGGATAAAAAAAAGTAAGTATAATATAATGTAAAAAAGAAACTAACTCGAGCTACAAGCGCTGTTCAAAATCAGAGATGCTTGTTCCTTCAGAGTTTACTTCGATTTAACGAGCGATCTCAGGCAGGGTTGGCCGAAGGCAGGGACGACAGAGTTGACACGATCTCTTCGCGTTGAGATAACATGATGTCACATAGACCTAAGTATGTACATATACACTGTATACACTCGAAAGCGTATCTCCACTCATTTGGAGACACTCCTAATGAAAATTTGGCAACGCAGCGGAATTTCTTCCACGCTCGAAGCGCGTGACGAGGCTGGTCACAGGCATTCCAGCGTGGGCCTTTCGGAAACTCAGTGTTTATGATACCCGCAATTGCCAGTGAAGCAGTAAACGAAAGTTTCGAAGGGTAAAAACATGCTTCGTTCAAAATTCAAGTAGGAAACGAATGGAAAGCGCTTTTCTAAAAAATAGCTTCTCTGGCGCGCGTGTCATAAATTGTGCTGACCATTTGCATGCCAAATGTTCGTATTTGGTCGTGCCGTTGGCCGTTACAGAATATTCATGTTTTATGAAGATGAAGCGCAGGCAACCAAATTTCCACGCGCAGTCAGCGGACTTCCCGTTTCGATCCTGTGTACCTCCGCGAGGTATCTTGAATGCATCTTGCTACCAGCGAGACCATAAAATCTTTAGCCTGTTAAAAGAAACGCATTTCGAGTATTGGGAGAAGGGAATTGACAGAAATATTATGACGAAAGTACGCGTCTCGTTGGTTGAAATTCTTTTTCCAACGAAAGGTCGTATTTAATAGCTTCGGCCAAAAAAATACAAGACACGTACAATTCAGCGGAGGTCCTTAAGAAATAATCCTGGCAAGTAATTTAACTTTGCTACGATCGGTTCGAAACGTTTTATTACTTTATTGGTAATAGCACAGGTATATCCGCATAGGTCCTACGCCGTAGGGGCGAAATACGATTAAAGGGTCCCACAGACCAACGCGATATATCGGGAACCGCAGCGAAAATGTTCCACGTTGGCCTGGGGAACCTTTAACCTGCAGTTAAATCCGAGCGAACAAGCTGACGCGGATGTGTCATGTACTAATGGAAATACCAAGCCTGTGCATACGTTCAAATTAGGGACAAAATGTTGAAATTTCGTCTTTTGCGCTTTATCTTGATAAAACAGCCATTTGAAAATGATCAAATTATTCTGGAAATTATAGTGTTCCCTTAATTTTTACCAGCAGTGTATTTTTTTCCGTTTGCAGTCTATTTTGTGGGATTTAGTTGATTCTTGCATTATTTCAATCTAGCAGGATCGGCCTTCCAGAATAATTTTGTTTCCAGTTGAAAAATGGTTTTTACAATAATGAAAATTATAAACAAAGTTTTATTTTGCAAATTTATACTGAAGGTCGCCAAGAGTGGGTTAGTAAAATTCTTCTGCAGGTATAACTGACACCCTTGTGATGGGTACGTGAGCTGTCGTTATTGTTTCTACCGTTGTTAGACCTGATTGATGTAATAGAGGGTGCGAGTAGTACGGTCAACCGACCGTAATAATGGAGAGCACGGCACGCTTACCTGAAACAGCGCGCGCCGCTGTCCTAAGTTCTTACGACGTTCAATATGTAAATTACCAACAAGAGATAGACTTATTTTATATAAAATTCTTCACCAAATGTGGTAGTATTTCTTCGGATTTTTAAAATCGCAACCTTCAGCCTAAATTCGTTAAATAAATATTTCTTTATAATTGTCATTATTGTGAAACCGATTTTTTAACCGGAAACAAACATTCTTTATTTCGCCACTCTTCATTTTTGTCTTATTTTCGCCTGTAGAATCACCCCCTAGAATAACCCCCTTCATAACTTCTTTAATTTTCGATATCTTGCCTTGTGTAAGACAATTCGACGCTGTGCGGAGAAGGCTGGTCGTTGCATCGTGGGTCTGTTTAGTGTTTATTTACGGTGGAACGGCTACGGCGATGAGTGTAAGCGGCCGTTCCAATGTGCGGCCGGCGACGGTCCCACTAGTGCAAGGGAGAAACAGATGCATACTTCTCCCTTGCACTAGTGGGACCGTCGCCAACCGTTGTCGCCGGCCGCGCATTGGAACGGCAGTTTTGCGATGACCCCGATGCAAGGACGCCTTTGCCGATCATAAAGTGTTTCAAGGGACGAGGGGTGTGGAAAACCCAACTGGGCCCGTGACTTCGGCACGCGGACACTCCCTGCAGAGTTTTCCAAACGAACGGACGTCCGGAGTAGAGATGCAAATTTCACGTAATTTCAAAATGTAATTGTGTAACTGATTACACATCATTTTTTGTAATCGTAAATTTAGGTAGTTGACGACAATTTTGTCAACTATCTAAATTTACGATTACAGAAAATAACGTGTAATCAATTACACAATTACACTTTAAACGTAATTTGTAATTAAATTACATTTTGCCCAACTCTGGGCCGTACGTGCGAGAGAGTCCGACCGTCAGCGTTCTTTTAATTCGATTCAATCTCAAAAACCATACGATCGCCTGTTGCTTTGTATGATACTCGTCCGTGTGCGATATTATGTTTTTCTGATCGAATTGAAAGAACGCCGACGGTCCGATTCTCCCGCTCGCATGGCCTACTCAGTGGCCGCTAGGAGTGAGAGCGAATTTTAACGTCGCTTGCCCTCGATTGGATTAAAAGACGGTGCGCGGTGGGCAATAATTTGTCACGACGATCCCGGCGATGATCAGTCGAAAGACGATGCATTGTTGCGTCTGGAGACGCAACGAAAACAATGGGTCCACGGCGCGACGTGACTTCCCGGGCGAGGAGGAATCAATAATAAAAATTAAAACAGACTTCAAAAAAAAGTTGCACTAAAAAGTAAGAAATAAGTTTTTCCCTTATAAAATCTACCGCTCCCTTATTTTTTTAAGTCGGCGCCCAATTTAATTAAGAAAAAAATGAAACTATTAACAATCTTTTATTGGTATAAAAAGCAAAACGCACGTGCCGGATTGTGCCCGCCTTGTGCCCGCGATTTTGAAAACGCAACAGTGATAAATATTCTGAATATCATCGATCAAATCCGCTTCCAAGAAATGGTAGGGAAAGTTGCCGGGTTTTCAACGCATGGTAGAAACGGGCTGGTATTCAGGCCGTTATGTAGTTAAATTTATATCCGCTAGATGGCGAATGTAAAGCACCCTTTTCTCGAAAGTGAAGTTAGTCAGTTGTACTGTTATGTATGGCTTGTTAAGACCGTTTATGTTACATGCAAATGCAAATGTAAATTATATGGAAATATTGAGAAATCGAAAAATTGTGTTCTTTTCAATTCTCTTTCTGTCTTAGTTATAAATCAATCATTTTTTTTCATTTTTAAATTAAATTGGGCGCCGACTTCAAAAAATAAGGGAGCGGTAGATTTTATAAGGGAGAAAGTTATTTCTTACTTTTTAGTGCATCTTTTTTTTTGAAGTCGGTTTTAATTTTTTTAAAATTAAGAATATTATTTTTTAATATTCGTCTCGTAAAGAGACGATGTTTGAAAAAGACCGTCGATTAAGTTTCATACACGATCGCCTATCAGATAAGACTGCTGATCAACGAGCACACCGTCTCTCATTGATACACGATCGCCTATCAAATGAGACTGCTGATCAACGAGCACACGTCTCTCATTGATACACGATCGCCTATCAAATGAGACTGCTGAAGACCGATCACGCCGATTACTTGCTGTGCGGGAGTGTAACGTTCAAAAATTTCAGAATGAAACAGTTAATGAAAGAAACAATCGTTTGCAGCACATGCGAGAAACGTCTAGCATTCGAAGACATTTATTCGATGCAGAAGCTTTTATATATATGCCTTTAATATATTTGCCGATGTGCCATGTACAATATGTAGGAAAGGTCTATATCCACAACAACGATGTATTCTCAATACATCTAAATTAACGTCTATAATACCTTCAAATATAGTAGAACTAGGAACTGTTGTAACGTGTTCTCGGTGTTTTAACAATCTTAAAAAATATAAAATTCCTCCACAAGCTTTTTGGAATAAAATGGAAGTTTCACCTGTACCGGAAGAACTAACTGATTTATCAGACATTGAAAAACGATTATTATGCAGAATTGTACCTTTTCTAAAAGTAATAAAAGTTCAAAATCGTTTTAGCCAAGATTGGTTTAAAGGCCAAGTCGTTTTGTTTGCACAGGATGTAGTAGAATTAGCTGCACAACTGCCGCTTCAATTAAGTCGGGCTGGAATTGTCATAGTAACGGAAAGTCTTGAAAACGTGCAACGTATAAGAGAATTTAAAATTGACTTATTTAAACTACAAAAAGCTTTAAAGTGGTTAATGACAAATAATGCGTTATATCAAGATGTTAAACCTTTTTTCCCCGACAATATTGATATTGCGAATGTAGTATTAGTTGAATGTGAGTCTTCTCCTTCGAACAATGCTCAAAATGTAGAACGTTTACCTATGAATAGATATGTGGTTCTTTCTGAAGCCTTCATTTCATCAAGCCAGTGAGAGATTTTAAATGGATTCCCGTGGAAAACAGTGTACAGCTATGTGCGGCCAATCCGAGCGATCGCCGGGTATCTCATACCCCGTGGTACCTTTTGTTCGACGTGGTACCCTTTGTGCTTGAAAGGGATCGCTCGGATTGGCCGCACATTTTGGCGGTACAGTGGACTACGCTACGGATTGGCTGGGCCGTATTACCGACACTCGTGATTGGCCGGAACTCTACTTCCTAGTTCGCGTTTGTTTCGAATTCTCGTTCAATCTGAGGTGGCAGTCGTCAACAGCGATACCAAAGAATTCCGAGAGATATATTTCTTACATATTCAAGCGAATCCGAGACATCCAAAAGGCGTAAGTAATTATGGAATTTGATAATTTCAAATTGTTTACGTCGCGGAAATCGATACACGCATTATCGGCGAGACAAAAAAGTAGGGTTATGCGCGAGATGCGAAATAACTTACGCGTGCGATACCGTTCCGGATTGAATACGGTCAGTAGAGTAGTGGATAATTCTTCTACCGTGCAAGATGCTGCTGGCACATCTGCAGGTTGTAGTTCGTCCGCTCCTGTTAATTTAATCCCCGATAGATTCAGTGATAGGCGCGATATAAATGTAGAAGACGCCGGTCCTTCTACTTCCACGTCACGCGTTTCTAATCTCCGCGATACCGTTTCATTGTCCTGTGCTACTTCCTCCGAGCCATCTTTTCGCCAACGGTTAGCGTCTTGTTTCGTAGACAACAATTTGACACACGTTCAAGGAAATAATATATTATCTCTCCTTGGAACACATTCCTGTTTCTCCCAGTTTCCTGAGGATGTTAGAACACTTGTATCTACGCCACGTAATCCTGCTGTCACATTCGTCGTGCCACCAGGAGAATACATTCATTTCGATCTGGAAGCAGAAATGATTAAATGTCTCCCTAACACTTTGTCGGTATCATTTGTTACACAGTTAGAATTAGATTTTCATACCGATGGATGTAGTTTGGACAAATCAAGTTCCATTCATATCTGGCCAGTCCAATGTAGGATTTCAAATATTCCTCAGATAAAGCCGACAGTGGTAGGCATCTATAAAGGTCCCCAAAAACCACACGACCCCAATATTTTCTTTGAGAAATTTATTGCAGGCGTCGGGGCCATCATGTCAGCTCGAGCATTTGTATTAAATCATCGTGGGCATATGTCTTTCCATCCCTGTTCCAAATGTACGGTTTCTAGTACCCTGAACGGTAGGCATTACGCTTTCAATGGGATACATCATTCTCCTCGAACCGATGAGGATTACATTAGGCAGTTAGAAACATCACAAGAAACATCACAGAAACATCACAAGCTAGGTACAAGCCCATTGTCATTGCTACAGATAGGAATGGTTTCGCAAGTTCCATTCGAGTACATGCATCTTGTATGTTTGGGCGTAGTAAAGAAACTGTTGTCTGCGTGGGTACATGGAGAATATTCCCCTTTCTCAAAATTGCGCCGCCCACACATTTCTATACTGTCTACGAGACTGAAGAGTCTTAACAGATATTGCCCCTCAGACTTTGCCAGACGTCCCAGAGCTATTGAACTATGCTCTAAATATAAAGCGACCGAATTTCGTCAGTTCCTTCTGTATACAGGGCCAGTTATACTGAATGGTGTACTGGAGAAAAACGTATACAAGCATTTCTTATTCTTACATGCAGCCATACGGGTTTTAGTTTCAGAATCTCCATCGAGCCTACACTTGAGATTCGCAGAGTCAGCTCTGGAGAAATTTGTTCTTCGTAACGAAGAACTTTATGGCCCAACTTTTAATAGTTATAACGTCCATGGTCTTCTTCACCTAACCAACGATGTCAGATGTCTTGGTAATTTAGATTCATGTTCTGCTTTTCCATATGAAAACAACATGTCCATTTTTAAAAAGTATCTGCGAAAGCCAAGTCTTCCTCTCCAACAATTCTCCAATAGGATGAGGGAGATACAATTTCATGGCACAAACATTCATTATAATGTCGATTTCTCTATTCACGTATCTAGACCACTTAGTAACGACCCCAATTGTTCTCAGTACCACAAGATAGAGTTCAATAACATATCTCTGGGCATCAATGTACGCGATAATTGTTGCATCTCAGTCGACGGCTCGATCTGCTTAATTTTCAATATTAGCATGGTCTCCGATAACTCCTATCATTTAGGTATTAAAAAATTTCTAGAGGTCGATGATTTTTATGATATCGGCATAAAGTCTTCCGTTCTTGGAGTATATAAATGCGCCAGATTGAGCCCTGAAATTCTAAACATCTCCCCCAATCAGGTTCGCGCTAAATGTTATAGAATTCCTTTTTACGGTAGTACGCCCATTGGCAATAACGGCGACCCCATCCCCTTAGAAACCCGTAGTTATGTCGTTGCCGTTATTACACACAGCGAGAAGCCGTAGTATTCAAATTCTTCAATATTTATTTTCGTTAGAAGTATCTCGCTGTCAGTCCCTCTCCCTTGGTGGGTCACCATGGTGGTTTTAGTGGGTGCAAGCCCCACATAATCTTACCCCTCCCACGGGGGGTGAGGTATCCGTTAGGGATTTCCACCATGTAAAAAAAGAAAAGTTCACTTTCTAGTTTCGTCTCTTCACTTTGGTAAGTTACGACTATTTTCTGGTGAGTGACGTGCTATAATATTTATATTTTCTTCTTTTGTATTGCTCTTCATAAATACAACCATATGTACACGTGTCCTTGTTAATCTCTGGTGAAGGGTTATTTTATCGTTTGGTTCGAATGTTTCTGCATGGGTCATTTTTTCACGTTTTCTACTGTTGAAGCCTTTGTCGCGTTACACTCGAATTATTGAGTAGTACGTTACATAGGTTCGTCTTGAGGTTTAGTACAATTAAGATACATACAAATATAATTTGGAAAAGGTGACAATTGTTGGTGGATAAAATATTGCATGTAAAATGGAAGAAACATCTAACACACACGCCTTTGCTACGTATCGTAATATGTACTTTTTTTCCTTACAGGCTGGCATGAACAGGCGAGAGAAACGTGTGATCGAAATTGTTTTCACAACAAGCATGCTTCATTGTATAGATAAAGGGGTACCTGATGTAGGAAATGTCGTCTCTGTTGATAATAATGACTTACAAAATGATCGAATAAGATTAGCAGACATTCATAGGAAAACTGCAACACCCTTAAATTTAGAAAGAGAACGACGAATGAAAGAGCTAAGTTGGTATTTTCTTTTTCCTGGTGGAAAAAATGGTTTTGGAGAGCAGCGAGACATATCCATCACTCCACTTGATTATTTCCAAGCACGTGTAATGGGCAACGACAAACGATTCCAAAGAACAGATTACCTTTTTTTTTATTTATCTGTTGTCGAATATTATCGTGCGAAGTCTAGTGTTTCCGTATCATGCAGAATGCAACAAGGAGAGCGCACTCCACAGGGTTTAGTAGACAATATGCATCTAACTATGAGAAACGTAAGAGGATCTGCATCATATTGGAGACGTTGCTGCGCCGAATTGATTGCCATGATCAGGAGTCTGGAGCCTCCGACATGGTTTTTAACATTTTCCTGCAATGACTTAAATTGGTCAGATATTTTAGCAGCGTTACTTATTGTTGATGGCCGTAATCCAAGTGAAGCTAAGAATTTGACATTTGCCGAAAGACTTGCCTTAGTTCAACAGTACCCAGTAGTCTTGGCAAGACAATTTATGGTACGGGTGAATGCATTGATTCGATTTTTGAAGCATAATTCTATGTGTTTAGGTGGTCCTGTTCAAGACTTTTAGTATAGAATTGAATTCCAAAATAGAGGAAGCCCACATCTTCATATGCTTGTTTGGTGTACCAATGTACCCGATTTTTCCACAAACGAAGGCATCGACTTAATTGAAACAGTCGTTTCATGCTCATTAAATCAAAGCGATGAGTTATTGCGTAATTTAGTTGAAAGTGTACAGATACACAAGCATACTAGTACTTGTTATAAAGATCGTGACAATGGTATTTGCCGATTTGATTTTCCAAGACCAGTAAGGGTCATTCCACGCGAAGTCGGACACTTTTCGGAGTAACATTTCGGATTTTGGTGCAACTTGGATATGTTGTAGTCTTTAGGGGTATATATACATATCTCAAAGGATTTTTCGAAATGTCAAAAATTGTGGATGTTACAGCTCTTTGAAATATAGTGTTTACTATTTTTCCAAAAATTATAACTCTGGAACTAATAAACTGATAAAAATGACCTTTCGGGTGCTTACAGTGGAGATATAAGAGTACCTAATAAAAATTATTTCACTTAATAAAAACGAATATTTGACCATTTATTTAGCAATTATTCTTAACAAATGCAATTTTATAGTTGAAGGCACCTTTTTAAAAATTTGGAAAAAATAGGAAGATAAAGCCCAGTTTTTCCTCTTTACGGACACGTTTCGAAAGGCGTGGACGTTTTAAAATTGGCCAAATGAAAATTAATTGAATGTAACGCTGCGTCAAATCACACCGGCTCGACTGGTCGCTCGGGCCGTGCGGTACTCGCAGCGGCCAAGCGGCTATACCTGCTACTTTTATATAGGGTATTAATGAGGACCGCTGCAAGGTTTAATACCGTTAATAGTTACTGGAAACTCACTCTCTGTCGATGGCACTTATTGTTTGAAACATTTAAGTTGCCATTGTTCAATGGAAACCACGAGAAGGTGGTGAGTATTCTTCCATCGGGAGAGGATGGGATGTGATAGGATTATGTTAAAGGATAATAATTATTTTTTCGTATTTTTGAGCGTCTTTTGTTGTTTTAGACTTTAGCTTTTAAATAAGACACTGTATCCGTTGGTATAAATGAATGAAAGTTTCGCGTTCCAGAAATTGTTTTTGCAATCTATTGAGCAATAGAACAATATCAAAAACATTCACGATTATTACTAGAGAGACGTGGATTTGCAAAAACAATTTCTGGAACGCGAAACTTTCATTCATTTATACCAACGGATACAGTGTCTCATTTAAAAGCTAAAGTATATTCATACAGTGACAAATCAAAAGTTGTAGCAATTATCAAATAAGTAATTACATAACTGGTCATTTATTCCAAAGGATGCTAAAAAATACGATAAAATATTTATCCTTTAACATAATCCCATCACATCCCATCCTCTCCCGATGGAAGAATACTCACCACCTTCTCGTGGTTTCCATTGAACAATGGCAACTTAAATGTTTCAAACAATAAGTGCCATCGACAGAGAGTGAGTTTCCAGTAACTATTAACGGTATTAAACCTTGCAGCGGTCCTCATTAATACCATATATAAAAGTAGCAGGTATAGCCGCTTGGCCGCTGCGAGTACCGCACGGCCCGAGCGACCAGTCGAGCCGGTGTGATTTGACGCAGCGTTACATTCAATTAATTTTCATTTGGCCAATTTTAAAACGTCCACGCCTTTCGATACGTGTCCGTAAAGAGGAAAAACTGGGCTTTATCTTCCTATTTTTTCCAAATTTTTAAAAAGGTGCCTTCAACTATAAAATTGCATTTGTTAAGAACAATTGCTAAATAAATGGTCAAATATTCGTTTTTATTAAGTGAAATAATTTTTATTAGGTACTCTTATATCTCCACTGTAAGCACCCGAAAGGTCATTTTTATCAGTTTATTAGTTCCAGAGTTATAATTTTTGGAAAAATAGTAAACACTATATTTCAAAGAGCTGTAACATCCACAATTTTTGACATTTCGAAAAATCCTTTGAGATATGTATATATACCCCTAAAGACTACAACATATCCAAGTTGCACCAAAATCCGAAATGTTACTCCGAAAAATGTCCGACTTCGCGTGGAATGACCCGTAAGTGAAAGAACTACATCTTTATGCCCCGATGAAACTGTTGCAAACAACGGACGTTCCTACATATTGCGAAGGACCTTAGAAGAAATTATGGTGAATAACTTTAACCCAAATCTCTTAACAATTTGGGGAGGAAACATGGACATTCAACCATGCGGTACTGTCGATGCTGTAGCATATTATGTAGCTAAATATGCTAGTAAATGTGAGCCCGATGATAAAGGCGATGTTATCAAGGAAGCTATACTACGGGCTAAGAGAAGTGGTGGGTCCTTATGGAACCAGTTATTTTCTGTGTGAATGGCAATTCTTTCTCAGCGATTATTAAGTGCTGCAGAATGCGCCTATCGGTTATGTCATTTGCCACTTAAGATGAGCACGCGTAAAGCAGTTTTTGTAAATAGCTGTAAGCCTGAACAACGATTTAGGATTTTGCGATTTGTTGGAGACGAAACATCTGTTTTCAACATTTTTTACCGTTACGTCCAGAGACCTGATAATCTTGAAGACTTAAGTCTTGCTGAATTTGCTGTCGGATATGAAACTGTGTCAAGTACACGTTGGACAGAAGAAGATTGCGATATAGAGTTGAACGAAGATGTAATTGCTGAGTCTTTTAATAATAATTATATAAAATTAATAGATAATACACGCATGCGAATAAGAAACACAGCAGCTGTATTGCGTACAAGATATTATAAACTGAAGAGTGATAGAGAAGGGTATTACTATAATTTAGTTGTGTGTCATATTCCGTTTCGAGACGAAAGGCAAGTATTGTTAGAAAATGAATCCGCAGAAGCCTGCTTTCTCAGACGACAACATGAGTTAAGACCTTTATTGCCACACTTGACCACGGAACAATTTGCTAATGCAGAACACGTTATTCAACAAGCACTTGCTCATGCTGTTGCATTCAATATAGTTGGCGAAACTAATAACGATTCCACTATCAATACACCTGTAATTCATGTGGATGAGCAAATTGTAAATTGCCAAGATGATTTTTGTGATGTGCAAGTTGAAGCAGCTGGTATGCCAGATGATGTTTTCATTAACGTTGTTCGAAGCCTTAATATCCAACAAAAAGATCTATTTCAGAAAATAACCAAAGTTATTGAGAAAGATATTAATAATGAAGTAATTCAGATACTAAAATTTATTACTGGAGGTGCTGGTAGTGGTAAGTCATTTGTTTTGAAATTGTTGATTGAACACATTAAACGTCTTTATGGCCCTACAATTGATACGTTAATTAAACCAAATTTCATAGGAATTGCCGCTTTGACCGGCGTTGCTGCCCGCCAAATATTTGGCAGAACTCTTCATGCGGTTTTCTCCTTACCTGTCGAAAAAGGCAGTGCAATGACTTATCGATGCATGACCGGGCAAAGACTCGAACAAGAAAGACGGAAGTGGCGTCACATAAAATGGTTAATAATACATGAGATTTCTATGGTTTCTTATGAGAATTTGCGCATCATACATTTGAGGTTGCAAGAATTTAAGAATAACGATAAGCTATTTGGTGGTGTGAACATATTAGTATTTGGTGATATAATGCAGTTACCTCCAGTGAAAGGGCATTGGTGTTTTATACAGCCACAGAGGTATGCAGCAGAAATAAATCTGTGGCATCAATTTTCATTTTGTGAACTTACTATTAATATGAGGCAGAAAGATGATGAGTTCATAGACCTATTAAATAATTTACGGTTTGGCAAACTAATAACAGACCAATTAGAAATACTCTGCCAAAAGAGAAGAATATCATTAACTGGTCCATTCGAAGATGGGGCAGCATTTAGAATTTATCCAACAATAAAGTTAGTAGATGATTACAATGCGAAAATGACTGATATCTTTTCCAAATCCAGTCGTATTTACAACATACATGCTATTGATGAATCTCGTGAGGCAGCAACGTATGGGAAACAAACACCAGATAACGTGATTCCTGCAGATGTTAACAATTGCGGTGGTCTCTTACATTCAATAAAATTAGCCGAAGGATCGCGTGTTATGTTGAGGCGCAATATATCGATCTCTGATGGGTTAGTAAACGGTACCATGGGTATAGTTAAAAAATTCAAATGGCCAGCCTTTCGACGAGACCAATTGGAAGAAGGAGAATTACCAGAGGCAATATTGATTCAATTTGATGACGCTACAGTAGGGGCGCAGATTAAAAACTCTGATGGTTACATAGCAATAACTCCCGTCACTGCAACGTTCCAAGCGGTAAAGGGATACGGCGATGTTGAGCGCAGAATGCTCCCGTTGATCTTGAGTTGGGCTGTGACAGTTCACAAATTACAAGGTACCACACTTGATACAGCTGTTATGGACCTTGGGAAGAAAAATTTTGGGAAAGGACAAGTATATGTGGCGCTTAGTCGAGTGAAAACTTTAGATGGCTTAGCTATATCTGCCTTAGAGCCTAATAAATTATTGATTAGGCCCCATGACGAAAGAGCTTATATAGAAGTGCAAAGATTGAGATCTCTTCCACGTGATGAAAATAATGAATGAGATTAAGTTAGAACCCCGAAGTATCGTATGTTTTTCGAAAGAAATAAAACTGCTGCCAAGTTTTTTATAATATTCTTTCGCCAATAGTTATTATTATTTAATTTGTATTTGATGATTTTTTTCTTAACATGCCGAGAAGGTATGCGCGGATGTACATATAATAATAAATTATTATTAACTATAACTGGCAAAATATTGGGCCAATGTTGATTTAGTGTAGGATGGGACCACCGGGGCATCGCCCTCTTTCGAATAAAAAAAAGATCATCAAAATCGGTCCATATGCTGAGGAGTTATGGGGGAAAAACATAAAATAAAAAAAAACATACGGATCGAATCTATAACCTCTTCCTTTTTAAAGTCGGTTAAAAAGGACATTCGGTCGACGATCGTCTGACGAGTCGGACGATTTGGTCTGCGAGAGAGCCTTTCAATATATCTAGAGACGCTACCGCGTCTCGACGCCAAGTACATGTTTCGACACCCTGTATATGTCGACTGTCGCTACCGCTATCATTTACTCGTCGCCCGGCTATTCCAACCTAACCTGAAACTTATTTCATTAATATTTCATCACGCCTGCAATATTTTCTAAATTTAAAGGCATTTTTCTTATGTAAACCGCATATAAGCTTTCGAGTAAGACCAAATTCAATAAAATCTGTCCACGCATGACAGAGATATCGTAATATCGTCTCATGAATCTGTCGGAAACGGTAAGATTTTTCTTCTGATTCTGATTCTCCAGTCAAAATTTTCGTCGACATAATACGTATACGCGTTACATGCACACCTTCAGCCAAAACGAAACTAACACATGTTTCATTCTTCGTTCGTCGACTCTCGGGATTATTCGGCAGGAATCGTCGTCCGTCATTGTATATATATATTATTAATAAGATATATATTCTCAATTAATATATATATATACTATTGACTTTTATATATAACCTACCAAGTATCAATCAAAAATGTAAGTTGTCCAAATTTGAAATGTCAGGAGTTTTTGCACTAAATAGGAGACTGAATTATTGTCTCAATTAACAAGGTAAGTCGCTAAAATTTTTTAATAGATTTCTTATGTAGAGTCACAGACTTGGAAGTTGTCCGGAGAAGGTTCGACAGAGAAGCATCTTCTTTCGCATAAGTATCTGGAAATTTGTACCATGCGTGTATAAAATAATATATTGTAACAAATTGCATTGCATTTAAATTGCCAGATATTTTTATACTGGCAATTTAGAGTTTTTATGTGAAGCTTATAGAAATGAAGGGGACGCACAGGACTTGGATAAAAATGAAGGGGACGCACAGGCTTGGATAGTAGAAATGAAGGGGACGCACAGGCTTGGATAGTAGAAATGAAGGGGACGCACAGGCTTGGATAGAAATGAAGGGGATGCACAGGCTTGGAGGTTGTCCGGAGAAGATTAGATAGACAGAGCATCTTGTTTCGCACAAGTTTCTGGAAATTTGTCAAATAAGGTAAATCGACAAAATTTGTCAAATTAGCGTAGCATTAAGAATTAAGATTAAGAATATTATGGCGTACTGCTTGCAATGTAGAGTAAGTCACATTAGTGAAGAAAGTACGGTGAAAACACATCTCCCTTGATACTTTTCAATCTTTTGTGAAAGATTGGAAATTAAAAAATTTTGGAAGACCTTTTGTGAAAGATTGGAAGTATTTATAATACTTTAATATAAAATCTACAGTAGTTTCTATGCTATTCATTACTTTTACTAGTTTTCCATTAACAATATTTCAATTCACCAATAAATATACTAAACCAATACCAATAAAAATATTGAATCTCTTCGTTCATTATCGCTAAATTACCATTAGCATTTTTTAAATTTCCCCCAAGACTTACTACCATATGTTCTCACCTCCTTCGGACACATTATGTAGTCTCTACACTCACTAGAGCAAAAGGCCACTCTATAAGTAAGTTCTACGTTAAGTTGTATATAACTAAAATGTGACTTTTATATTTATTTATAGATAATCGAAGCAGAAGATGATGCAGTGTGATCTACGTCAGACTATGTATGCACAAATTTGCAGGTAGAGTTTTGCATACGCAATTATTCATTCAATTATTTTGACATATGAGCACGTGTGATAATTTATATAAATAATTAGTAAATGTGTCCTATTTCAGTTAACGATGCACATGAATCGCAATTACGCATACTTAAGTCCTAAGAATATAAAATAATACGATCAAATCAAACGTAAATAGAAGATTATTATTTATTTTATTTTGCTAAAAATATTATGTATCGTTCTCCGACTCTGTCAAATTACAATGACACTTGAGAAAACCGATATATTAAAGTGTTTTAAGTTATAAGTTCTACGTTAAGTTGTAACTAAAATAACTAAAATGTGGATTTTATATATTTACAGATAATCGAAGCAGAAGATGATGCAGTGTGATCTACAGTGAGGGACTAAAGTTTAAATACACTAAAGTGTAAATACACAAACATCACGTAAAATGAAAGTAAAGCATTTGAACACAAATGGAAGTACGCAGTTTATTTAGAGTTGAATAATAAACAGTAACGAAAACGAAAACAATTTATTTTGTCGCATAGATAACAGCAAATTCGCCAGAAATTAACAAATACGCTGGACAAAAGTTTAAATACAATACAAAAGATATATCTCTTTTGACTAATTTTAATTAAATTGCAAAATGTAAACTTAAATTAATATTTGGTTGGTGCGCCCCGAGCTTCAATGACTGTAAATACCCAACACATTTCCTTGTAGACACTTCTAATTTCTAGTTACATACCTAGTATCAATTGTTTATAAAAACTGTGCAGTGACGCGAAATATTCTACAAAATATCATTCGACCTTCAAATTCATTCCTTAAAATTTCACATTCGCCTCAAGCAGACGTCCTCATTACGTATTTATAAATAAGAAAAGAAAAATCACAACTTGGAATATAATAACAGGTTTTTGGATGTAGCAAATTTTCTGACACTTATAAGACGACATTTAATCACCGTTGTAAATTTTTGTTAATTAACTAACCATAGTAATTGTAGGCCCAACATTGAATATTCGTAGGCACACTGTTGTAACTTTTTGTTAATTAACCAACCATAATAATTGTAGGTCCAACATTGAATATTCGTTGGTACACTGTCGTAACTTTTTTGCCGTAGGCTCTATGTTGGGAATTTGTAGGCAAAAACACTAACTATATCCCAACTAATTCCCAACTGTTGGCTACCGTTGGCCAACCAGAAATGCTACTAGGGTGAGATATAACATAAAAACATATTACTGCGGGCCGCCGCCGCCGCGGCCACCGCCACGGGCACGACCACGCCCACGGTACTGCGATGCCACTAAATCGCGGAGAATTACGGCCTGGGCAAAGGGGAGATATAATAAGAGGCGTCACTCCGGGCGGAACCTTTGAAGTCCTTACTTGACCTTGACATTTAAATTGGTTGTCTATTCGAGGGGGATATTCAAATCGACTAAATCTAGAGACGCGGTAGCGTCTCGACGCCAAGTACATGAAAGACACCCTGTATATATGTCGACTGTCGCTACCGCTATCATTTACTCGTCGCTCGGCTAATCCAACCTAACCTGAAACTTCTTTAATTAATATCTCATCATGCTTGCAATATTTTCTAAATTTAATGGCATTTTTCTTATGTAAACCGCATATAAGCTTTCGAATAAGACCAAATTCAATAAAATTGGTCCACGCATGACAGAGATATTGTAATATCACCTCATGGATCAGTCAGAAACGGTAAGATTCTTCTTTTCCTTCTGATTCTTCTTCTCCAGTCAAAATTTTTGTCGACATAATACGTATACGCATTACACGCACACCTTCACTAATAACCCATGTTTCGTTCGTCGACTCTCGGGATCATTCGGCAGGAATCGCCGTCCGTCATTGTACATTATTATTATATATATATATATATATACCTGTACTATTTTGATTTTTATAACCTATTTTATATAGCCAAGTGTTATAATAATCTATACCAAGTGTCATCAATCAATTATTATATAACCTGGTAAATGTTAAATAAGGTAAGTTGTTAAAATTTGAAATGTCACGAGTTTTTTTTACACTAAATATATTGTAACAAATTGCAGTGCATTTAAATTGCCAAATATATTTTTATACCAGCAATTTAAAGTTTTTATGTAATAATAAATAGATTTCTTATGTAGAGTCGCAGACTTGGAAGTTGTCCGGAGAAGGTTCGACAGAGAAGCATCTCCTTTCGCATATCTGGAAATTTGTATGTACCATGCATGTACAAAATAATATATATTGTAACAAATTGCATTGCATTTAAATTGCCTAATATTTGTATTTGTATACCAGCAATTTAGAGTTTTTATGTAAAGCTTATTATATTATAGAAATGAAGGGGACGCACAGGAATTCGATAAAAATAAAGGGGACGCACAGACTTGGATAGTAGAATTGATGGGGACGCACAGGCTTGGATGGATAGAAATGAAGGGAATGCACAGACGTGGAGGTTGTCCGGAGAAGATTGGAAATTTGTCAAATAAGGTAAATCGACAAAATTTGTCAAAAGACATAGCATTAAGAATTATTAAGAAAATAGATTATGGTGGACTGCTTGCAATGTAGAGCAAGTCACATTAGTTAAGAAAGTACGCTGAAAACACATCTCCCTTGATGCTTTTCAATCTTTTGTGAAAGACATTCGTAATACTTTAACAAAATCCACAGTAATTGCCACGCTATTCATTGCTTTTATTAGTTTCCCATTAACAATTTTTCAATTCACCAATAAACATACTAAATTAATTTTATTTCAACACCAATAAATTGAGCATTAAAAATATTGGATCTCTTCCGGCAACAAGACTTTCCGCCATACGCTCTCACCTTCTTTGGATACATTTTGTAGCCTCTACACTTACTATAGCAAAATGCCACTCTATTTCTATCTATATAAATTCTACGTTAAGTTGTAACTAAAATGTGGCTTTTGTATATTTACAGATAATCGAAGCAGAAGAGAAAGAGGAAGTACCCTGCTGCACAAGCAAATGCAATAAGCACATTTTCATGTATAACTTTATTATTTTAGAATTTTAAGAAATATGTATATGTATATACAAAATCGAATTTTATTATGAATGTGGAAAATGTAAAATTTAGAGGAGAAAAAAAAATAAATTGGGACAGTATTATATTATTTAAACGATTTTATTCAGCTTCGATGCTCTGTTTGCTTCTTGTATGTTTGCTTCATATCTGAAAACTCAAATTAAAACCAATTCCATCAATCCACTGAATACATATAACATAATTTACATATTTAATCAATGTAAAAGGTAGGATTAATTAGAAAATATTTAATAAACTTAGAATCCAAGGTATACCATATTTACTGTTAAAAATATGTATTTCTCTACATTGGAGTATGGATTAACACTCGAATACAATACAATTTATTTAGATTCGTTCTTTGGAGAATTCTAAAAAATATTTTAAAAGAAAGAAGGTTGTAAACTGTTGTACATATTTTATCTGTACGATTATTAGTTGCGTGCTTGAAACTGTTGTCAGTCGTCCCTTTTACTTTACAGTACTTCCTCGTTGAGCTCTCGCTGGTCGGGACCGGCGTTGAGCACTCATCGTTAAGGGAGCCCTAATTCTGAGCGATCGTTTCTCGCTTCTTTCTGGCCGAAAGGGGTAGCGGGATGGAACGTTTTTCATGCGCGAGCGCTCAAACGAAATCATGACTGCTCGACGCATGCGCGCATATAATATCCCCATAAAAAACTTCAGAAAAGTAAAACAATTACGCCAAGTACATGAATTATCTTTGTAAAAAGAAGTGAGACCCCCCCCAAAAAAAGATCAAGATGTCGATGAATAAGAATTATTTATTTAAAAACCGGAAACTAATGAAATTGTTCGCAAGGTATTAGTGTCGATGAATGATCTCAGAATTATTTTAAAACACAATATAATGAAAATGTACTCATATTGTTAGAGTTTTAAATTGACAAATTATCTGAAAGCCTGCGAGAGGGAAGGTATGGTTATTTATTAAAATTATTTAAGAAAATATTATTTTTATTTATAAAAATGATTAAAATTAAAACATTTAATGTTTTAAATTATGGCCGTCGCCGCCACGGCCACGGCCCCCGCCACGGCATTGCTGGAGGATGAGGGCCTTCACCGTTGCAGCTTGAGCTCGCAGGCTTTGGGCCTGCTCTCGCTGGAGGGCGGCCCAGTGTTCTTTTTGGGCCCTCACCCTCACGCCACTCCTTTTGTGGCGCCGAGTTGCATATCCTCCCGTAATTAGTAAAATAAAATAATTAGAGTCACTTTTATTTGATCTGTTATGTAAATAATTAATGCTCAAATCTGGTTAATTTTTATGAAAATTTATCTTAATTTTTAAACTTGTTTCAATAAAATTCTACAATGATTAATTTTCTACTAATTTTGATCTAATTAAAGTATTAAGAATTAATACCAGATGCCGTGGCAGGGGTTGATATATGTTGTTGCTGCGGACACGGTGGTGGCGGTGGCGGCGGCTGGGATCTGGCGGCTGCCAGTGGCAGCGGCGGCGTGGTTGTCGTGGCTGCCAGTGGTAGCGGCGGCGTTGCAGTTGCAGCTGCCACTGGCAGCGGCGGCGTGGTTGTGGCTGCTAGTGGCAGCGGCGGCCAAAGGGTTTGGCCTTCTCGAATGTAGGCTAAAGTGAACATTTTTTACATTATTTAAAGATAAAAAGATATCTAATTAAACTATTAATTAAAAGTAATAAGAATTAATAATACCGTTTGCCGTGGCTGGGGTGGTTGCAACCGCCATAATTATATCATTCTCAGAGTCTGAAAAATTCAAATTTGAATAAATTTATATATGTATATAATTTTTTTATTATTAATTAATTAATTCTTCTGTAATAAAACTTACCAGTAAGTAGGGTAGCCTCCTGTTTGCTCTACAAAAATTAATAAACAATTAATTAGTAAAAAAGATCAAGAGTTTATAAAAGCGGCGTATGATAGAAGAAAGTCATACGTTAACGAGATAGAAGAAAGTCATACGTCAAGAAGATATTAGTCACTTTGAAGCATATTCTAACTTATAACACCAACGATTAGAAATATCAAACATATCTGAGTTGAATGTAAACGAACATGTATACTACACATTATAAAAGTTTTGGATAGGCATTTTACCTACGTTAAGTATCAGTGGACGTAGACCGTAACTGTATAACAAGTAATAAAACAAGAACATATTGGATACATAGAAGCATATTTTAACTCGGATGTGTTTCATATTTCCAATCGTTGGCGTTACAAGTTAGAATATGCTTCAACGTGTCTAATCTAATATCTTCTTGTTGTATTACTTGTTATACAGTTACGGTCAATGTTCACTGATACTTAACGTAGGCAAAGTGCCTATTACAGACTTTCATAATGTGGTAGTTTACATGTTCGTTTACGTTCAATTTAGATATGTTTGATATTTCTAATCGTTAGCGTTATAAGTTAGAATATGTTTCAACGTGTCTAATATCTTCTTGTTGTAACAAGAAGATATTGGATATATAGAAGCATATTTTAACTCAGATGTGTTTCATATTTCTAATCGTTGGCGTTACACATTAGAATATGCTTCAACGTGTCTATCTAAATCTTCTTGTTGTAACAAGAAGATATTGGATATATAGAAGCATATTTTAACTCAGATGTGTTTCATATTTCTAATCGTTGGCGTTACAAGTTAGAATATGCTTTAACGTGTCTATCTAATATTTTCTTGTTGTTTCACTTGCTATACAATTACGGTCTACTTCCACTTATACTTAATGTAGGCAAAGTGCCTACCAAAGACTTTCAAAATTCTGTAGCTTACATGCCCATTCGTTAGTTTTATTTGTGACAATGAATAAATTCAGATTTCCCCTGAACTAGATGCTCTATGACAAATGATCCTGTGACGAATAAATCTAACGAATCGCGAATAAATTTCTCACGAATAAAACTAACGAATAAAAATAAATTCTCACGCACCGCTATCAAGATTATGAATAACGATAACTCTGCTATGAGTATATGAATAGTATAGTATTTTTATATTCATTACTTACAGTTTGTCCGTTCGCGTCCATCTTCGCTTGTATTTTATTTCGTTATAGCTTCTCTCTGAAGCTGGCCTAGATGCCAGGAAAACATTTGACGATCAAAGAGCACTTTTTAGTAAATATCGATCTATCGTAATTCTTCATTACGTTTTGCGTTAAGTAACATTACATTTTCTTGTTATTAATTTATTTATATATATATATAATATAAAGCGAAGTTATAACAAGGCTTTTTACACGTTTAAATTTACAGTAAGTAAATTTAAAAGAAAGAAAAAGATTAATGCATAAGTTGCTTCGCGCACCATGTAGGTACTGTACACAAAGTATTATTACATATATAGATCGGCAATGCGGTGCACATGGTTTCTTTTCGTAGTTTTAAAAAAAATAAAAAAATTACGCCAAGTACATGAATTATTGACGGGGTAATCAAAAGGCGAGGGTAAAGAAGAATCTCGCTCGACGGCGGCGGGACGTGACCGGCGGCGCATTTTTTTGGTATGAGGAGGGCTCGCTTTGACCGACGAAGACGTGGGCCTAGGGTCGCACTTTTTTTTCGTATATCGGCAGAGACACGCATGTTCCAGCACAGACCAGGTATAGAATAGACCGGACATTCCTTTGTCTTCAGTGTCACCGGTCTGAAGTACCGATATTCTGAAATAAGCACTGGTTTTCGAGCGCCCTCTCGAATTTTCGAGCGGTGGGTGCAGGAAACATAATGTGTTTCTAGCATTGACACAGGTAAAGCTGCCGGTATCACCGAGGAAAGTATAGAAGCTGTGTTATACAGGGTGTCCCACTAAATCGGTTCACCTCAAATATGTGTTATTTCAAGTAAGAAGCGAAAATATTATTTATAAAAGTTGTCTGGTTGTACGAAACACAAAACACGGTGAAACTAGTTTCTTTACAGGCATAGATCAGATGTGGAGGTCAATTTTATTTTTTCAAATGGACTGTCAAATTCAATAGAATAGCGAATTCTGAGTATGAAAGTACTAAATTTCGTGCATTAATCCTAAAACTTATTGTTTCTGAGATATTCAACATTGTCCATCCTATGATATTGATTATGAAATTTGAAGCTATGCTCATTTTATTTCGGATAGCCGGCCGTTGAATGCGAAAATAATAAAATAAAACAATAAATACAAACGTGAAAGGGCGCTTTTTTACTCTTGAAAGTACATATAAACATGCCATGTGACGCGTGTGTAATAAACCAAATGAACGACACTTAATATAAATTCAAACATATTGATATATTTATTAAAACGTGGTACAGAAATTAAACAAATAATTCAATTTATCACTGCCACGTCCCGCGACGTGGAGTCTACTATATATTAACCTTTTAAATCACTATATTTACTATTTCGTACTCTGAGGTATTGTAACCACCTCGTATGAAAACATTATACAAAATATTACGTAACAAATAGCCAATAAGGCATTATCATCATAAACAACGATAAGAAGAGATCGAGAGAAGAATGTGCAGACGGCAGCGAGCAGGACAGCCAGATCGAGGAGGTGACGGACAGCCAGCTGTATACCAGATAGCTGACCGCACGAACACCAAGAAGGCCCATATCAACCAGTGGAGACGACACATCTTCGCGGAGCTGTGCCCCTGATCCTCGACAGAAAATTGCCCTCCCGTCATTTCCCGCAAATCAATTACAATACCAAGTACTTAACTTCAAACCCTAGTAAGTAAGCTGCACGGAACTAACCGTACAGAAAATATTATAAACTTATAAATCTAAATATGTATTAAGAATCTTGCTATCGTCGCCGCTGGGAATCAGATGAAATTAACACGTATTAGTCACGAAGAAGGACACCTAAAGGGTGAGAACTAGTGGAACGTGCCTAACCAGTAAACAAAACTCTCGGATTAGAACGATGGGAAGATTCTTCCTGGAAAATTCCAGGTTGAGGCTGTGGGATGGGCTCTCCCACCTATGATTTGTCATGTGACAAATCATAGAGAAGGAGTGATCGACTGCCCTATAAAAACGGACTGACCACCCGCGGAGCTGATTGATTAATTAGTTATTCATCATTATTAATTATTATTCATTATTATCATCATTATTACCATCAATTACAAAGTGTAAAAAGTCTAAGTGACGAATAAAAGTGTTGTTAACATTTAAACAGTGAGTGAAGTGTTTCCACCCTATTTTCCTATCCTCAAAAGCGAACACTCGTCTTTTAATTAAGTAAACTCAATTACGAAAATGTACACTGACAGTTCACGAGTTGCCCTGATTAATGGTCCTACCTAAGAGCAGAACGTTGCCCGTGGTTTCACCAGAGATCAAGTGTAAATCGTGATCGACGCGATTTATTTAAATATTAATGAACCTTTAAATCAAAGATTGCAAAATGTGAAAAATCAAGCTTGCCTTCCCCGATAGTGCAGCTGAAGAGCAGAACGTTGCCCGCGGTAGCACTTGGTGTGGAAGGTGGAGATTGATTTATCGGTCACTTAATAATTGTTATTGAAAATACCAAAAGCGGAATGCCGAGAAACCATCGTGCGGGAAGACGAGTGCAGTTAAGAAAAATAAATTGTTATTATCGGGAAGCACCGGTAACAGGCGACGAACTTTTTGGCATCATCAAGGCACCAATCGTCAGGGAGGAGATCAAACCCCCTGAATTCGGGTTTACCTTGATCGCGGGAGAGTGGACCACACCAAAGCCCAACCAGGCGGTGGAAATTTCGGGGATTTCATCGTGTCCGATCACGTGGACATTAATTCCGTTCTCGCCCTAAGAAAGGTAGGGTACTTCTCCAAGTAATAATATTGAATTTCAAAAATGTCGTCTCAACTATCCCAGAGCGTAAAATCCCAGGATTTGCTCAGAAGCGGATGAAATACGCGAACTCCATAAAATCGCGCCCCAAATAGGAAGTAGGGACGTAACAATCACACAGCAGAATATAATGAATATTCCAACCAGTTGAAACAATTTTTTGGAAGTATTTGAAGCATTCGGAGAGTACATATTATATCGAACTTGATGCAACTTTGTTTTTCAGCTACCTGTATTGCCTCTTTTAACTATTTCGCACCTTCAAGGTGAAGGGCGACAGCAAATCATAGTAGTGTAAGTAATAGGGATGCACCACTACAGTGGTTCGCGCTATGTCGGTGTGCCAGCCTTTCAATGGGACGGTTAAAGACCATCATCGACTCGAACCAGCGCGAGTGCAGCGAGCCTAAATTTTCTTATGTCGGGGGTCCCGTCTCAAGTCCTGAGGTCTCTTCTTCGAGAAATAATTCGCTATTCCTACTGACACGGGCGGACCGTCCCTCATGAGACTATTCTATTTTTCGAGTACCTATACTTTCTCTCGCGTGGTCGGCGCTTGCACTATTTAAAGAGCAAACGAAAGGGGTACTTTTCATGTGTTATTTATTCATACTATAAAAAAACAATTGGAATGAAATCTCGGCAGCAAATAAAATTCATTACACATATGAGAACGAAATATTTGGCCAAAACAACAAGAAGAGGTTTTGTTTATCACACGCACACACTCTCACGTTCTCTCTCCCTCTCTCGCATCCATTTTTACTTTACAATCATGCATCTCGTTCTATTATTCGCCGCAATATTTAAACAGTAGTATGTACAAAACAAGTTCCTTTCTTTCACCTTAGTTCCACCGTTACTTCAAAGTAAATCTGCTAATGTTAAAACGTCAAAACATTGAAGTAATAGAGTTAACGGGATGGGCCACGTGAAGGCGTGAAAGAAGGTCTTCACCATCCCTAAGTATTTTCAATGTTCACTAAAATGCAAAGCGTGCGTCTAAACAGAAAGCGAACAATTCTACAGAAAAAGAAATGTAGATACTCATTGTTATACCGAAAAATGGAACATTGAAAATACTTCGAACAGTGTGCAGATAGTAAATTTTAATCCCTGGTCGATCCGAGGGAATGAAATTCACTCTCTGTACATAAGTAAAACTATATACATTGTAAACTATAATACCTATACACTATTATAAGCACCTATGTACATACAAAAAAACTATGACCTATACATATACATGCACACTGTTTTCGGCTACGTACAAAAGACCAAGCAGCTGCTATGAAAAGTAAATTTTTATAAATGTCTCACAGTAGACATTTTTGCAATGTTTTTATACGAGCTACCAGCGAATCTCAGTTTTTCTCCGAGCCACACAGTGTCCTTATGAATTTTTACTGTTACTGCGAAATAAATTAAATCTTTACGGTGTGCAGCACATTCACCTTGGCTAAACCATTTTGGATATTTTTGTTCTACAACAGAACAAATTATCGAAAATAGTTTATCCAAGATGTTTGTTTGACTCCGTAGCGCCGGGTAATGAGAATCAAATATTCGCGACATAATTTGGAAAATAATGGAAAAATCTTTGCTTGGAACATAAAGATGTCCAAAGTCAAGATTGTCTTGCACAATATATGCACGGAAAGCCAACAGTGTTTGCTCGTTTCGAGAAAAACTGGCATTTTCTTCAACCAATTCGGCTAAGCATTCCTTAGAACGCGACTTTTGTATACTTTTCTTAGCATCATACCCCGCAAAATATTCTATCGCGCATTTTTCTAAGGAGCACACCGATGTTGAAAGTTCATTAATAGCAACGTCGAAATCAAAATGCGCACCGAGACTTTCATCATCAATGTTCTCCTCAATCGCATATGTGGAGTCATAAAAAATGGACGTGTCTGGTTCATGCTGTGGCATATCCTCCGACAATAGCTGTGTGTCATAGTCTATCATACAATTCGCGGTTGACATGCTTCTATTCAAATTCAATAAAATATTCTTTCTAATCGCGAGACGCACTGCATTTGCCGAAGGATTACGGTTGTACGAGCCACCATGCATCCGAAGAACGGAAAAGAAATTTTCTAAACAATCAGTGTTCAATCTCGATGTTAATAAAAACGAAATGTTCTCGGTGCGCAAATCATTCCACAGTTGCAAGGTGCCACGTACAGATTGCTGTAACCCCAAGAAACAAGGCGGCGCTTTTAACCCTTTCTCGGACTTTACAAACCAATACTGCATGTTCTGCAATTGCATTCTCAAATTCCGTTCGACGTTATCATAAAAACGCGACAGCGCGCATTTGTTTGGGTTGGGGTCACGTGCACACCTACTGTTAAGGTTATCAAATAAATCATTCAAGGTTTCGAAGAAAGTAGCCGTGTGTTGTACGGTTTTTGACTGTATGTTGCCCGTTAACGAAGCGGTGAACAGAGCAGACGACACCCTCTTACTGAAAACTTGAAGAGCGAGCTTACATTTCATCTTATCAAACGCATTTGGGTTAACGTGTTTGTTAGATAATTTGTAAGCCGCTCGTGTGCTTTTACTTTCTTCTAATTTCCAAAGAGCAACGACGTCTGACCAAGAAACTGGTGTTCCGTCGATTGAAAAATCATACTTTATTAAATTATTTCTAAGACTTTTAAAAAGGTGTAAAAAATCAAATAAAAAATAAATTTTTTGGCTATTTCTGAAAAAATATGGATGGTCAACTGTGGCTCTGGCGTCTGCTACGCTTTGATTACTTGCTCCTTGATCGGAAATTACTGCTCTGACTCGTAAACCAGTATTATAAACTGCATCTAAAACATTATCTAAAATTCTGGATAGGTCATGCTTCTTTACACTAGATTTTAAAATAAAAAAGGCCACTGGTTGCTTCCAATTTTTGAACAAGCCACGCAACATAAAAACAAGAACCTGCGTACCCACGGCTAAATTTCGACCTAAAACCCCCAAATCTTCGAAACCTTCAATAATTTGTTTCGATGGGTGGAAATTTAAACACTTCTTGATCGCCATCTCATCAAATAAAAGAACGCAATTGCGATCTGCAACTTCCATGTGCGAAGCTTTTACTTTCAACGCGACGAATAAATTTTGACAAATACCTGGCCAAATATCAATTTTCCCGAACCAACGAATAATAGTGCGCGGACTCGGAAGATGAAACTGGAGGACATCACGCATTTTTATGTACAAAGACGGCGAAGTGTAATGTAACGTCATACACAATCGTTGCTCCTTACGCGAAAAACGTTTCTTAGTTCCCTTAAATAAGACCATACAAATAAATGTTAGAATATAACCCGATACCCTCCTCGCGATTGCTTTTTTCAGGCATGTATCATCGATACTGCCTGAAAACAGTTGTTGCTTTAGACGATTTACTACTCTACACTTCGCCCGCAGTCGCAAGAGAAGAATATCACATTTCTTCTTCGCTTCCTGCAACTGTTCCTCAGATTCAATCAACCGTTGTCCGAGTTCATTGCGCTCTTTTATCAACGAATTGACCACAGGTTCCTTATTACTGTTCTCTAAATTGACGCTAAGATCAAAATATTTATTCGGTTCGGCATGTCTCATCAATTTCCCGGACGCGTAAAAATTACTTTTGTCAAAATGACGACTGCGTACAAATTTTGTTTTCAATTCCGCATTTGACATTTCCACCCAATCGTCTAAGCCACAGTTAACAAGCCACGTTACACACCTTTCCTGGTTAGACACAGGAAATGTGTGAAAAGAAGTAGCGTCTGTAACATCGCGGTTTATTAAACCGCACTCGGGATACATGCACTTCTTGAAATGTGTTCTACTTTTTTGATGCTCCATTTCTATTTTAAGTTTTAATTACGACTAAAATAATTCTATGCAAGAAAAAGTAAAATAACTAGCCTAGGTTCCTTGACTACTTCTCCGATGCAGGTCGATCTGGTCGATGTGACCAAAAATCGGTGTCAGTTGTCAGGGTTGCTTCGGCAATGGTGGTGGTGTGGATTACTCGTGAGTCCTTCGTGAGTCGGCACAAGAGTGATGTCCTGAGTATTCGAAGTGTCACAACTCGAATGCGCTGTGCTCATTTTCGGCTCATTAAGAAAACCTAATTAGGCCATTTTTCTGGGAAGGAGGGAGGCATCCCCACTACCAGTTATCTGGTGGGGGAGATAGCCTCTTCCTTGAACGATGCAGATGAGGAAGTTCGGGACTTCGAAAGTCCTAAATTGACCTGGTGTACCCTCAACAGCGTTCGCGAGGTCGAGTTTTATAACCGCATCACGCTTACGATGAAGGACTTGCAACACGCAAGTACATAGTGGCGTCTACTTAGTTAAATTCGAAAAAATCCCGTTCGCGCCCACGTAACATACAGAATCTTATGAGAATCTTCTTTGCGTTTTGTCCGCGCGGACACCTACATGTGTTGACACATAAACGTTTTGTCCGCACGGATTTACTTGCAACAGCATTTTACTGTTTCTTGAATCATATGAAAAGATGTTTCCCGGTACAGGCCAGCAAATCGTACTGAGCGGGCGGACAGCCGCGTGCCGCGGTCAAAAATTCGCCTCGCGGGTCGTCCGCTCTATTGTGACACTTCTCATAAGATTCTGCATGCTACATGGACGCGGACACTTTGCCGGCGGCCCACATTCAGAAAGAAAGTGAACAGATATGGCGAGAGATGAGAGATATACTGATAGACAGATAGACAGATGTACTATACCGAGGAACCACTGTTGAAGCCTGGTAATTGAAACATATTCTCCGCATGTTAGAATGTCTCGCGCAATGGCAAAAATTTTACTGTCCACAATTTTCATCCTATCTTTTCGAAATAGTACAAAATGATTGATGAGGTCTTCCCGGTGGAAATGAGTTCACACACGACATAAAGCGAACTATTTTTAGGATTAATTGATAGTTAAAAGGGAATGCACTCCACCGCCGTACACAATCTGAAAAACAGTTCAATTTGTCTTGTTTGAGCTTATTTTGATCGGGAGGACTTCACCAATCAATTCCAACTAATTTCATAAAGGTATGATAAGAAATGTGGTACCGGGCCTTGACCGCGATCGTTAGAAGGAGTACCTACGTCTATCTCGGTTAGTCTTGTCGTGAAGGCACGGTTAAACACGTGCAACGGCGCGCATTGCACAGCCGAACATCGTGCGCGGCAAAAACCGCGTCCACACATCTGCAATGCACGCCCGAATTTGCACTTGAGACTCTCCAAAAAGGTCGGTTTTAACAGCAAGACGCGCAACCCAGTCGCGCAAATGTTCGTCAAAAGTGAAAAGCAGGCCATCACGACGAAGCGAATACTTGGTGCGCGTACCTAATGGCGAGGTCAACCTCCCATGGTGCCGCGCCGAATTTTATGGCTTTTGACCCTCGCAGGGGTTGGAATACCATTAAGAAGTGCGAAATGTTCCGTTTCCGCATTTCTCATCAGATCTCTGCGAAAACGGCGCCAATCGATTCCTTATGTTTCACCAATGAAACTAACACCAAGAACGACGTAATTCGGGGCATAATGAAGGAAATTAGATGAAAAATTGATGTATTATCAATGGATTGGAGAGTTTATGTCGACGAAAATGCGTCCAACCACGAAGTGATTCAGTCTGTTTTTTTATTATAAGTATATAATTAGGTCACACGCTATAGGTTCACTGAAAATGTGTTCTGTAACACGCGGTACACGTGTTTAACCGTGCCTTTATGTTTGGCTGAGCTCCAGACAATGAAAAATGGGGATAAGCAGGATTGCACAAAAAATTTGTGTTTGGGATGGTTCTTCCCAATTCAACCAGGAAGATTCCGTGTCCAGATTCATTTTCATCGGGAAAACCCCAGCAGTATTGGATAGCCTATTTGTCCCGCCGCGCCGGTCGGTTTTATTGCTGTCGACAGGCAATCCGTAGCCTTCTGACAATCAAAGGGTGATCGTGTGCATCACGCTGGGCCCACAATTTTCGCTTAAGCTGGTAAACGCTGTAAAATGGATTAACGAAGTGCAAGGAACCTTCTGTTTCCTTTCATGAATGCAGATTTCGTTACTCATTTATTAGCTGTTGTCATGTAAGACTAATGTGTTTTGGTCTTCCTCTGATCCTGCTTTTGTTCCTTTCAATGGTTTATTACCAGCTATCGTCTTTTGTTTCTTCCATCACGAAGTGAGCGCAACAATTACATTTGCACACAAACAAACTCTTTTATCCAATAATATAATACGTGCGACTTATGATGTAAGATTACGGGTTGAGGACCCCGTAATGAGTCCGTGACGGGCCGAAAAAAAATATGCTCAGGCGGGGGATCGGATTAACCGTTCTTTTAGTAATCTTTGATTTCTGTGAAAGTATAATATAATGTAAAATATAATATAAAAATAATATAAACATAATATTAATATGATATAATATAAAATATATATATATACATACTGTATATACAGAAATCAAAGAATATTAAAAGCATATCCGCATTTCGCTTATGTTTTCCCTAATTATATAGGGCAGGCCTTCCCAAGTAGGGGAAAACCACTCCTGAAACACATGTTTCGGTTCTCCCTCCAACGCTGCGCCTTCAGCTAAGGTGGGACGATTCCTACTACCCTCTCTCCGAAGAGACAGTAACGTCGCTAGGAAGCATGTTGGGACACTTTAGGGTGAAAGTACTAAATGTGTCAAGTTTTTATAGGAAATTTCATAATGACTTAAAAATAGTAGGAAAAATTAAAATTAAAACTAGCGTTTCAAAATGACGTAAAGAGAATTAAAAAAAATTTATTACTTGACACATTTGGTACTTTCACCCTAAAGGAGAACCGAAACATGTGTTTCAGGAGTGGTTTTCCCCTACTTGGGAAGGCCTGATATAGGGTAACACGCGTAAGTTTTAATACCTCAATATATCGAGAATTACGCACACGATTAGTTTTAGTCGTTCTGGTCTCGAGTTCCATGCATCTCATGCTTTTAAATATGTATTGATACAGGCTCGCACTCATCTCTCCTTGTATTTAAAGCAGGGGTGGAACCAATTATTTTCCTAATCCACGTTAGAAAACAAGCAACTTTTTCTTAAAGCCATTCCAAACTATTTCTTGATGTCTAGATGCTAGAAGACAGGCAAAAGGTCAAAAGCTAAAATGGTTCCAAAATGAGAAGCGAAAAATTACATTTAGTATCTTGACCTGCAGGAGTATCGTTTACACCACTTGGGTTTTCCCCAACCACTTACCCGATGACCGTCTACCCAGATTATTGTTGCCGCGACGCGACCCCCTCAACCATTCTTTGCGCGTTGCCTGACAACTGAGTCCTGCCACAATCACACATCCCAAAAATCAGTCACACGTCACTCTTTCAAACAGTACTCGCTCCTACAGAACACACCTATCTGCTCATTCTCCACATGCATTGTACAATGTGTAGAACAATTATTGGTCGTTGCTCTTAGGGGGTGAATCTACACCTCTGGATCGGTGGAATTGTTTATAACATTGAAAATTAATGTCAACTTTTTTGGTAACCTGGTCGAAAAGCTACCTCCTCACCGATTTCAATGGCTCTCACATATGTTGTCGAAGTCATCATTCTGAACATTTCCCTTTAACCTTTTTGGCGGTTGTCTTTGGTTTACGAAATATTCGCAAAAAACTTTATTTAACACAAGAATTATTACCGAGTTTAACACAAGTTCTCCTCTGCGGTACCATCCTTTACGCGCCCCGGTCCTAATCTAACCCCAACCAATACTAATACCGTCAGCTATGAAACAGATTTCAATATATTATGCCGAAAGTTTTTCATATGTTTTTGATAACATATGTCAAGATCATTGAAATCGGTGGGGAGGTAGCTGTCAATCAATTATTCCGAAAGTTTGTTATTAATATCTCCGAAACTGAGGCCGGCCGTCAAAAAGTTTAAAAGGAAATGTTGTTCAGAATGATGACATTGACAACATATGCGAAGGTCATTGAAATCGATGAAGAGGTAGCTTTTCGACAAATTTACCAATTTTCTTTTACATCAACGTATTCTGCGCGTTGGAAAGGAAAAATGTTTGAATGAAGCCATATGACGCAAAGGAACCCTTTGATCAGTAAAAATTGTTAAAGATTTCGGAACGACTTGATTGGGTAGAATTACGCGTATATGTAGGCAGGGGCCCACCACTACTCTGCTGCTTGATACGAGACACACCATAAGATTACCATAATTTATTAATCATTTTTTAATTAGTTATTATAGGAAGTGTTCAAAACGATAAATGAAACTGTATGTCTGTACACAGAGTATCCCGGGTATACAGTTGAAAAGAATTGAAAAAGTTGAAAAAATTAATATAAACCCTGTCCGCAAATAATTTATTAGGGAATTATAAGATAGCAGAGGTTCATTACATCGTAAGCGAAATTGTACAATGCTTCTCCGTTGTATGGGTCTGTAGAGTTGCTGATTGATAAAGAAATGAAGAAATTTTTATTTGCCTTTTAAAACTGCTACATTAATTTGACATCGGGACACCCTGTATGTAAATTCTCACCACTATTATAACTTCCATTCCTACCGCTTATAGCGCTGAACTCTTATTTCATGCTTAGCCGTTAACGTTGGATGCGACACGGAAATGGTAATGGGGCTCTAGAGCCCCAAAATCGAGTGACGCAAAAGACAAAGGAATGTCCGGTCTATTCTATACCTGGTCTGTGGTTCCAGCATCCGAAGTTTCTTCCGTATTTTCTTACATGTAAGTGTGCTTCATTATTATTAATTAAGCTGTGCGTATAATGAAACGAACATATTTTCAACGAATAGGTTATTGTTTCATCACACGTTTATACAGACATTATTATTAATTAAGCTGTACGTATAATGAAACGAAAATATTTTCAACGAATAGGTTATTGTTTCATCACACGTGTATACAGACATTATTAATTAAGCTGTACGCATAATGAAACGAACAAATTTTCAACGAATAGGTTATTGTTGTTTCATTACACGTGTTAAATAATAATCTGCGCAGATTTTTGCTATCTATTTTTTTATTGAAATGTGTATCTTTTTAGTATCAAGTCCCTTGGAAGGACCTTTTATTCTCCTTAGTAGGAGAAACACAAGTAAAAATATTATATTGGGTAAGTGACCTTTACATTTAGTTATAATAATACGTATGATATTAGTGTTTATTACAAATTTCTCGTTTTTTTATAGGTTGGAGTATTCCAAAAATACATCAAGTACACTCGAGCAGCTGCTGTGCGCTATTCCGAGTAAGTTTTATTGGCTGCATACTTACGCGCCTTATCTTACAACATCACTCGATAGGCTGCAGTGCGCCGTGTCTCGAGTATAACCACTTTCAATAAAGTTGGTCATCCGCGAGCGCATAACCGCCACGCTTATATATATATATATATAAATATATATATATATATATATATATATATATATTATATATTATTGAATCACCTTATATTATATATATAAATAAAATATAATTCGTCATGTCTGTAAGTAGTAAGTCTAGGACAGTTCTAACCCAGGTCCTCTGAGGGGAGCGCGGGGGCGGGGGGAAGTGAGGGCGCGCGGGGGAGCGCGGCGGAGAGAAACATGGGCGCGGGGCCTGCGGGGAGTGGAAGAGCGGTTGCGCGCGCACGAGCCGCGGAGTGGGGGAAGCCGCAACCGCGGAGGGGATCACTCCGGGCCGAGCCGCCGCGGAGACCTGACCCACCGTCCCCGAAATTTTTCAAAGGGAGGGAATGACCTCCGAAAAGTCTTTTTCAGACGTTGGCCCATCCCGAAAATTTTTTCAGACCTAACCCAGGGAGGGGACGGCCCCCAGGATTTTTTTTCAAACCAACATGCTTCGGAAATTGTTTAATAATTTATTTTTTATCCGATATTGTTTCGGACGATGTCGGGAAAGATCGGGAAAGATCGACGTTCTTTTCTTTTACACACCGCGTCTTCGGGACGGAAAGAGAGAGAGCATTATTTTAAATCTAAATTCGGAGGGTGGGAAAGAGAGAGCATTACATAGCGATACACTCGCAGATATTCTAAAATTTTTAACCAGCGATCTACCAAACCATTATGCAGCATTCATTCTAAAGCTAACAGTATTCTAAAGCGTTCCGATTTAACGTCGCAGCGTATCGCGCGATCGTGTGTAACTTGACTTCCCCGGAACAGCTGCGTGCGATGATACCTACCATTTGGCGGAGCGAAGAATGAAATAGAATTATGCGAAGTCAGCAAATCTTAGAGTAAGGTGGCGAAAGGAGAAGGAAGACGGGTAAATGAAATTGATAAATAATATGCGTTTAAGAATATATATTGTTACAAACGAAAAGACTTTAAAATTAAAAAATACAATCTAACATTTTTTCCTACGAGCATGGGCTAGAATATCATTGATGGCGCATGCTACCAGTTCGCAATCTACAAGATAATCCTCGTCGTAATATTCACTATCACGTATTATTTTAGCAGCGCTGCGCGCAACTAATGTTTCACACGCAACATCGCTCTGCTGTAGCACGTTGACAAAAGTTTCAAATTTTACTCTCACATCCTCTGCAGTTTGATGCAGTCGCGGATACACATAGCTTATGCATGGCTCAAGATTACATAAAAATGATACTGTATTCAGTTTGAAATACAGTGAGTTATCAGCTCGCGTCATCTTTACAATCGATGAATCAAAGATCCGAAGAAATTCCACCATTAAATCATCAATCCGCATCGAGTCTGGTTCAGGTAATTGTGCACGTTCTTCGATGGTTTCACGGCTGTCGAATAGCACATTCCATGTATGCCATGGTAATATAAGATGATTCCCATGATTATCGCCTAGAAGAACTTCAACATCGGCCATAGGTCCTACGTTGATTCCAATTTCCAAATATTTGCTGCCCATGGATGTTAACGCGTATCTTCTGACCATGATACGCGATCCTCGGCGCGGACTAAGAGAACAATCAAAGCTATGAAATTGTCCACGCGTATCAGGAATAAACCTAAAAAATTTCGAGAATATGTGAAAATTAAGTCTTACCTGTCAAATGTATTATCCCCACATGGTGCTACGCCATCATCTCGCATTATTGGAACGTAATAATTCATGCGTTCAACGTTTGCTTCGGCACTGCACAATTTTTGTAGTCGTATCTCGTCTATCAAAGTCACCGAGGCTACTGTGCGATTGATGGAATAGCGATCAGGAGATTGGCTTAAATAGAGGTGCAATTGCTTCTCGCAGCATGCTGGTCGCAGCATATCGCACGATCGCATGTAATTTGAACCAACCCCCCAAGGATGAATGTAATATAATTCCTGTGGAAGCGCAGAATCTTAGAATTATGCGGTGTCAGCAGAAATTGTGTCGGATGATTTTGCGCGCTAATTCGTCATACGCGTGAATCATAGAAAGAATTATGCTGTATCGGCAGAAACTGCACAAAACTATGTTGGAACGGATCGTCGTTTTTTTTTTGCATGCGGTGCATTCGAGGGAGGAGGTACGCCAAAAGAGTTAGACAGAGATACCAAATCATGGTATCAGGCATAAAAGCACGCTCCGAACTGCACAAATCCACAAATCGTTGCAACGTGTTGCGCGGAAAGGACGTTACATTTACACTCCATTTACGATCATGGAAGAATTCGCGCAAGTAGAACATCAATTGCGGGATCAATCTGCACGATTGAGTTCGCGGGAAGAATACCTTGCGTGGGAAGAACGGTGCAACGAGTGCATCGAATCGTTGGAAGAACACAGCCGAGTGAAACGCCCGCGATTATCGATCGGTATTCAACAATCGTTGGTTGCTCGAATCACGCGACTCGAAGGACTGAAACATTCATTACGCGGCCGTTTCGTGCGCGAAGGTGCCGGACATTCGAGCGCAAGACTTTTGTGGCGCGAAATAGACACTGCGTTCGATAGTCGCGTGTTAACTGGTGCCGTGCTCAATTCAAACTATATCGAGCCGCGCAACTTCCTCCAGGATGCGGCGACCATTGTGTTGGAGCACGTGCGGGGCGCTTTGAGAAAACGTCGAAACCTCAAAGTGAACACTGTATTCAACGGCGAATTTGTGGCGGGTGATAAACATGCTTGCAAAAGCATCAACACCCGGAACTGCGAACTCTTCGGCACATCCGATCTGCAGGAGTGGTACCAGCGATGCATCGTCGAACCCACCCTGGCATCGCTGGAAGAGTTCCAGGAACGCGACAGCGGATGGGCATTGACGCGAATCCTCAACCTGACCGTCAATGTCAATAAGTACAATCCGCTGCGCGCAGGGTGCCACCACAAGTTGCCGCGGGAAATATCGCTGAAGAAGGCAACGATCAGTGTGCAATCTCCGGACAATGCATGTTTCGCGTGGGCAGTGGTAGCCGCTCTCCATCCTGCGGAAAGACATCCCGAGCGCCCAAGTTCATATCCACCATATGCTTCCGTATTAAATCTCCAGGGCATTGAGTTTCCAATGTCCCTGGAGCAAATTGGGAAGTTTGAGCGGTTGAACGAAATCTCCATCAACGTGTACACCTTCGATGCTGAGAAGACGAAGACGGTCTTTCCGCTGCACCTCACCAGCCAAAAGAGGGATCGACACGTAAACTTGCTCTACATACCGAATGATGGAGATGTAGGGCACTTTGTTCTGATCAAGAACTTATCCCGGCTGGTGAGCACCCAGTTGAGCAGGCATGATGGGAAGAAATTCATCTGTGATCGGTACGTATAGAAACTTATGAAAAATGATGAAATGTCTCGCGAAAAAAATTAAATAATACATATTTGGGGTTTTCTTTTTTACCGATGCATGCACTACTTCAGATCTGTCGAGAAGTTGGAGATTCATTCGCTGGACTGTGGCATGATGAACGACTGCGCCATCCTGCTGCCCAGCGAAGGAAACAATCTCCTAAGGTTCAACAACCACAACATGAAGGAGCGGTTCCCCGTCGTGGTATATGCAGATCTCGAGTGCATCATCGAGAAAACAGAGGACAGCCACTGAATGGGTGATGATAATAAATTACACACCTATCAACACCACGAAGTTCATAGTATAGCCTATTACATGCATTGCTGGTACGATACATCGCTATCGATGTATCTATGTCGCCGCGACGCGGATTGAGTTTCATGGTTCGTCGATGAACTAAAAAATTTTGCAAATTTCGCCAAACCCATCCTGACCAGCAATGTTCCCATGCTTGATTTAACAGCCGAACAGTGGACGGCATTTCGCGATGCAACACACTGTCATATTTGCGAAGAACCATTCGAGGCTATCGATATACGAGTCCGCGATCATTGTCATCTATCCGGACGGTTTAGAGGTCCAGCACATTCGGAGTGCAATTTAAATTATAAAAATGCGTTTTACATCCCCATAGTTTTTCATAATTTATCAGGCTACGATTCGCATTTTATTATCGAGGAAATAGCTACCGCTTTTGAAGGTCACGTCGACGTATTACCCACAACTAAAGAAAAATATATTTCATTCGCAAAAAATGTCGAAGATACGGCTGACTCAGACTCGCGAAATTATATTAAATTGCGATTCATCGATTCGTACAAATTTCTCAACACCAGTCTCGACAAATTAGCATCTTTTCTTAGCATAGATCAATTAAAAATTTTACAATCCCAATTTCAAACATTATCCGTCGAGGATTTCAATTTATTGACGCGAAAGGGTATCTTTCCATACGAATATCTTGATTGCGCGAACAAGCTGCAGGACTCATGCTTACCACGGCGCGAGTCATTCTATAGTTCGTTAACGGGTGAAAGAGTATCCGAGAGCGATTACGCACACGCCGAGACTGTCTGGCAGCGTTTCGGCATTAGAACCTTGGGCGAATACAGCGACTTGTATTTGAAAACAGATGTCTTGTTATTGGCAGATATTTTTGAAAATTTTCGCGAAAGTTGTATCAAGAGTTACGGATTAGATTCAGCACATTATTATACTTTACCCGGTTTCACGTGGGATGCCATGGTAAAACATACCAAAATTACATTCGAATTGCTCACTGACGTCGATATGGTCATGTTTATCGAACGCGGTATACGTGGGGGTTTAAGTCAATGTTCCGGAAGATACGCACATGCCAATAACAAGTACATGCCATCTTACGACGCATCGGAAGAGTCATCGTACTTGATGTACTTTGACGTGAACAATTTGTATGGATGGGCAATGTGTCAGCCTCTGCCATATGCTAAATTTCAATGGGTCGAAGATGTTGAAAAATTTGACGTGTCTTCGATCACGGTCGATTCGCCCACGGGATACATTCTCGAGGTAGATCTGGAATATCCGCAACGTCTGCACGACGCTCATGCCGATCTACCGTTCTGCCCGACGCGTGCCAAACCACCTGGCAGCAGACAGGACAAGTTATTCGCGACGGTATACGATAAGCAGCGTTACGTCATCCATTACCGCAACCTGCAGCAGTGCACGCGTCACGGTCTTCGTATTACAAAGATACACCGCGTGCTTCAATTCGCTCAATCTCCCTGACTCCGCGATTACATCAAACTCAATACACGGTTTAGAACAGGCGCGACAAACGACTTCGAAAAAAATTTGTACAAATTGATGAACAACGCAGTATTCGGTAAAACTATGGAAAATGTACGAAATCACGTGGATGTAAAACTTTTGACTCATTGGGAAGGGCGATATGGCGCGGAGGCAATGATCGCGAAACAGAATTTCCATAGCAGAAGTGTTTTTTCGGAATATTTAATAGCTGTTGAATTGAGAAAACTCGAGGTGAAATTCAACAAACCGATATACGTGGGTATGTGCATTCTGGACATATCAAAAATTTGTTTGTATGAATTTCATCACGAGTACATGTCTCCCCTGCACGGACCAAGTTGTAAAATTCTATACACAGACACGGACAGCCTCATTTACCACATTCGATGCGACGATATCTACGAGACCATGAAACGCGATATCGATAGATTCGACACAAGCGATTATCCTATCAACAATCCATATAATATGCCCCACTTAAATAAGAAGGTTCCAGGGCTGATGAAGGATGAAAATAACGGTGCGATAATGACCGAATTCGTAGGTCTTAGAGCGAAAATGTATGCACTCCGCGTAGACGGCAAAAAAGATACGAAAAAGGCGAAAGGCGTCAAGACCAACGTCATAGCCAGAACGATAACTTTCGACGACTACGCGCAGTGTTTGCAAAGGGAGATCGAAATGGTTTGCAGACAATCGTGCATACGGTCTAAATTGCACAAAGTGTACACCATTTCGGAATCTAAAACCGCTCTAAGTCCGTACGACGACAAGCGGCATATCGTACCCGATTCGACCGACACTCTGCCCTGGGGACATTATAAAATACCATTGTAAAAAAAAACTATTGTATTTATTATAAATAGTGGAATTGTGTAATATAAAATTGTTCACTCATGCATAGAAATTATAAATGGTGGAATTAATGTGTAAAAATAAAATTGTTCACTCATTTACATATATGTATCATTGTATTTATTGAATCATGTATTATTATGTTACAATACATTATTTTTATTTATCCAAGAATTGTGCGATTTATCAAATCCCAACCACTTGACGTATACCTTATCCCCCTTTCTACGCAACACTTTTTCCACTAGATATACATCAGGATCGGTGACGCGTTGCAGCTCGTGTTCATAGAATCCTCCGGCAACAGGTTTTCCACAGGAATCGACCAGCAAATACGTCGCGGGATTAGTTGCCTGTACTTTGGCTATCTTGAACACCTCCGTTGTCCAATTCGGCGTATAGCCTTTATCGAAGATGGTTTTAAATTTGCTCACGCGCACAAACTCGCCCAACTTGAATCTCGCCGGAGCAGCGATCTTTATGTTGCTGTATACGGTGGATAGCAGCTTGTCGGCGATCGCAGGGGTAACATCGCGAGGACGCATTCCGACGGTTCTATGTTTTCGCGTGTTATACTCTGCGAGAAGATGCGATAGCGAATCGATCCATCTGTAGGTTCCATTGAGCGTAAACATTTTCCACATATTGTTCTTCAAAGTTTGATTGAAACGTTCTACGACGGAGGCCTTCATCACCGAATACGTCGAATAATGATTAATATCATGTTTTGTCAAGAGTTTCTGCACATCGGCGTTATAAAATTCTTTTCCTTGATCGGTTTACAAATTTTGCGGATATCGATCTCTAAATATCTTTGCAAACGCTTTGGTCACCTCAGCACCACTTTTAGTCTTGAGCGGCACCGCCCATGCATACTTACTGAGCACATCGATAACGGTGAGTATGTAGTGGTGGCCTTGGTTGAATCGCGAGTATGGACGCATTTCTACAACGTCAGCTTGCCACAGATCGTCGTATCCGTGCACTATGACGCGCCTCCGCGGGAAATGTCTTCGAGCTGGAGCATGCAATTCCTCAACAAGTTGTCGCTTCTTGGGACCATAGTTTTCTTTACTCTTGGATTTCGATACTGGCTGCATGTTTGATCGCAGAGGTGTCTTTGACACGAATGATGCGATAATTTTCATGTACATGCATTAAGTGCTCCCAATCGGCCCGGGGACAAGTTCAACCGTCTCGCATGATTCTCCTTCGCAGCGCTGCTGCGGGATAGAATTTGACGCCTGCGATAACTTTTGAACGCTGTTTTGCAACGTCAGCATATCTCTTTGAAACACAACCAGCTTCCTCTCTAATTCTTCTTGCTGCTCTCTCAAAAGTTTAATGCTCTTTTCCATGTATAGTTTATTGACGGCATCGGTATCGGCCACCGGCTGAGCTATGCGTCGTATCTTGCGTGATTTTGCATCAAAGTCGGCACCGTCCACACAAAGAGCGTTATCTCGCATATAATTTCGAAGCATGCCGCTCCATTTGTAATAGTCCATTCTAGCTGCTCCACTCTTCTCGAGCGACACCCCAAATTTGTTGATCGGCATCTCGATGCATACTGCGCACATCATCAGCGTGTGGTTTTATATAATGAGGCCTACATCGCGGAGTTCCTCGATAATCGATAGAATTTCGGGATCGTGGGAGTTGTTACCCGCCTGACGCGACGCTTCAAGCAAACGCAATCGATCCACCAACTCGTTGGGATCATCCCAATGCACGTAATCGATCTTGCTATCGTTTACTATCATCGCTAGCGGTGTCCTTAGACCTTTTCCTGCTTTACTCGTTGATGCGCGGGGGACTAGTGGTGCAATTACATGTTTGTACTTGTATCCCTTGTTGCCCAATATGGGTTTTTGAGCACAATGACTGCGTCTGTAGGCATTCGTCGCCAGCAGTATACTTTTGTATTTTTGTTTATCGGCATCGGTGTACAGGGCATCGTCGGTAATTCTCTTGAAAATCAGTTCGTAAAGGCCGGGCGTTCCTTTGTATTTTACACCACCGATGATTATATTATCATCTTTGTCCATATCGAAAGCCTTATCTCCAAGCATCGTTCCACTATTGCCAAAGTATACGCCGTACACATAGTCAATTGCTGTATCCTTATCCATACTTAGGATGGCGCTCATGTTTTCTTGCCCCAGCGGACCGAAATGGTTGCTAAACGTTTCTTGTCCCTCGGATGTTTGAAGTTGCTGTCTAATAGATGTTACAAACGACTCATCTGGACTAGTTTCGAAAACGTCGTCATCATCATCCTCGGTTGCAAGCAATTGTACACTGGGAAATGTATTTATTGGTGTGGGAGGAACCGAGGAATCGTTTTGTCGTTTTCGCTTCGATTGAACTGGTGTGGAGGTTATGAGTGAATATTCCGATGATGTGTGTCGTTTCTTCTTTGTCTTGCGCGATGTGCTCCATTTCGACTGGATTTTTGTTTTAGGCGTTAATGTTTCATTCTCTTCAACGTCCATGCTCGTCAGCGGTGATGTGTCAGCTTCTGCCGCTGTGGTATTTTCCACGATATGTTTCAAGGGTTCGACGATAGGTTTGAAGTATCTCTCCAACGCGATATCTTCCTCCATCTTGCCAGACTTCAAAGCCTGATGTTTCTTGCGAATGGCTTCGTCTGACAGAGATAGAAGCAGTCAACGTTCGAGTGGCGCCCCATTGCAAAGTATTCTCGTATCGTATCTTGCTTGTCGCATGCCACGTCATCAAAGATAAAAATGGAATTCGGAAGCGATTCGCTCGGTGGGATGACATCACTGTTATTCAGATACGTAAAGTAGCCAATTTCATCTATCGGGGTCAATAAATTCTCCAAATACTGGTATTTCGGCTGTTGCAACGACTTGGAATACACGTACACGTTCTCGAAGCGGACACCGTGAGGACTTTCCAACAAGCTCACCAATACGTTGGTCTTTCCACAATTGGATGGGCCACAAATGAGGCACCGTATAGTGTTTGGTAGCATGCTGCCATGTTTGCGTCTTGTTTTCGAGGGCATCACTCGTGATTTATCGTCAAAATTTGTCACGCGTATCGTCACAGGCTGTCGCACGAATCGCATCCTCGTTGCGAATTGTGAAAAATGATTTTGATACGTCGAAGCGGCGACGCGCCCTATTTATAGGTCCGCGCCGAAGCAAAACAGCTCAGTGTTCAAAATGCTTCTGGTCCTGTCGGATAATTGTGATATTCGAGACTTAACCTCTGAACAGTTGAAATATATACCAAAGATTATTCTACTGCGAGAGTTCGAGAGATACATTGATCAGTTGTGGGACAGACTCCCCGAGCATATAAAAGCCGATTCCGAGGTTCAACAGTATCGTCGGTGTCTGGAACATTATAGTCCCCCTTGGCAGCGAACGCATATCGACGGTCCAGCACCATTGATTAAAAACTGTAGCGAATGTTGCCGATGCGAGTGAAGAAAGGTTGTGGTTTGTTAAATCGGGCGATAAACGCCCTACCTATCGAATTACATATCCCGGGATACCAGTTTTGCGGCCCAGGAACTCATCTGGCAAAACGATTGGCTAGAGGTGATCAAGGCATCAATCCGTTGGACGCAGCGTGTCGCGAACACGATATTGCATATTCGCGTAGCAACGACCTCGGCGAAAGGCACGCGGCAGATAACGTACTCGCTGACAAAGCGCGAAAACGCATCGTTGCGCGAGACTCGACTCTGGGCGAAAGAGGTGCCGCTACGGCTGTTTGGGCAGCTATGAAGGCCAAGACGAATATCGGAATGGGGATGAAAGCAAAATTGTGCAACAGGATTCCAAAGAGAGCATCGAAAAAGCGGATTCTTCCGATAGCAAAACGGGGTGGTATATTACCACTTCTCCCGCTGCTAGGTGTTCTCGGATCGTTAGCTGGCGGAGCGGCGGGGATAGCCAAGGCGGTAAACGATAATAAGGTGGCGCAACATCAGCTGCAGGAAATGCAACGTCATAATCGTTCCATGGAAGGTCGTGGACTTTATCTCGCACCATACAAGCGGGGACAGGGAATATCGAAACGAAAAAAAAAAACGTCGAAAAGAAAATAAAAATGCCCGCGGGTGTAACTACCGACGCGGAATTGGAGGAGTTTGCAAAACGTATGCGTATTCCATTCTTTAGAGGTGTTTTTATTCGTAACGCGCTACCAGCCGGAGGAGTACGTCGAAACGAGAGCGGTATCGTAAATTTGGACAATGTCGAGGGGCCGGGGACTCATTGGGTGGCGTATGCGAAGAGAGGGTGTCGAAGTATATATTTCGACAGCTTTGGAAATCTTCAACCGCCTAAGGAATTGGTACAATATCTGGACAAAGATGTCGTGAAAATCGAATACAATCGAACGGCTTATCAGAAGTACGATCAGAGCAATTGTGGACAACTATGTCTACGCTTTCTACAAACGATTGGTACCAAATTTAAGGATTGACTTCCAACCACTCTGATTCAGTACCAGTCCAGTCGTACAGCTCGGAATATGTCGTTAACATTCACTCTAACCGGCAAGAGTAGCACCCTCGCGGTAAGCTACTTTCCACCCATAGATTTGAGCGACGATGATTACGAGCTTGGTCTAGAAACCTTTGAAACTTATCACACAATACCAAACATCGACTCAAGCAACGATAAATTCTACTTTGTCGTAAACTATGACATCAGCAACAGCGTCGACACCACTCATGAATACATTACGATTCCACACGGCTCCTACGAACTAGACGCTATTGCCAAGTATTTGAAGCAGCGATTACTCGAGCGGTATCCTCAAAATCTCGGTGGCACCGATGTCGGTGACAACGATTTGTATCCTATAGTGTTGCGCCCCAACAACAACACCATGAAAAGCGAGCTGTACTGCTCGTTCGTCATAGACTTTACAAAGTCCAATAACATTGGGTCGCTACTGGGATTCTCGACGAATCGAGTATTAGAACCTGGACGGTGGCATGAATCGGACGATCCAATTAATATCATGAACGTGAACATTATTCGCATAGAATGCAGCGTGACCGCTGGCGCGTACAACAATGGGAAGCGCGTACATACGATACATGAATTTTCTCCGAGAGTCCCACCTGGATATAAGATATCGGAAACGCCCGCGCAGATCATTTACCTTGCAATCACCGCACGGGTCATTACGGATCTAACGATACGCGTTGTGGATCAAGACGGACGGTTGCTCGATTTTCGAGGTGAAGAGATTACCATCAGATTGCACGTACGACGGCGACGACGATAATACGTGTGGCGTGATCGGAAGAGATGCTTGTGCTGAACGACTCCAGATACCCGTTTCTTCCAAACGAAATTGTATACAACAACAACAACAACAACAACAACAACTGCAACAGCTCTGATTACACTAAAAAGAAGAGGCTCAGTGCTGCGAACATTGCATTTTTGAAATCATTGGGATTCATTATGCACGGTTAAGTTGAAAAAAAAATGGTTGACATTCTAAGCATTGGAGGGAAGCCGACGTTTGACGATCGCATCATCAAGCTTGAGACTCACACATACAACCCATACGTCAACTCAACGTTTGGATACAGCGATGAAATAAGAATACCCATACAGCAGCAGGATTTATACACATTGCCGTGTGAAAGTTTCCTCTACGTTGAAGATAAACAAGCCAAACGATGCATTAACGGTGGCGTTGGGAAATAATTGCATGGCGTTCTTATTTGATGAGATTCGATACGAGCTGAATGGCGTGGAGATTGATCGCAACAGAAACGTTGGGATAACTAGCACCCTTAAAAACTGTGTATCGTTGACATCTAGCGAAGACAAAAATATGGAGAATGCCGGATGGGGCTTGAAACGACGCGATGGGTCAATATTGAAAAATCATTTCAATTTTTACATCCCACTCAAATATTTGCTGGGATTTTGTGAGAACTACAAACGCATTATTATTAATGCGCGTCACGAGTTGATTTTAATACGATCGCGCAACGACAATAATGCTCTAATAGGATCGCCGATGCTAGAACCAGAAATTGAATTACTTAAAGTGCAGTGGTGGATGCCTCATGTGACGCTCAACGACGTTAATAAGCTATCCTTGCTACGTGCTTTGGAACGTGGGCAAAACCTGAGCATTTGTTTTCAATCGTGGAATCTGTACGAGTATCCTCTCTTACAGAGTACAACCAAGCATTCATGGGCCGTGAAGGCATCTGCAGAGCTGGAGAAGTCGCGATGCATCATCCTTGCTCTACAGACTGATCGAAGGAATGTGATGAGCGAAGACGTTACTAAGTTCAACAACTGCAAATTGGCCAATGTAAAACTTTTTCTCAACTCGGAATTTTACCTATATGGTGATCTGAATTTGGACTTTGATAGTAATAAGCATGTCATCTTGTACCACATGTATACGCAATTCCGTAAATCGCATTATGGACATAGTTGCAACGAGGCATTATTCACCGTGGCCGAATTTTTACAATTTGGTCCCCTCGTGGTGATTGATTGCTCGCGACAAAATGAGTCGATCAAGAATGGCACAGTGGACGTGCGCATAGAATTCGAGTGTAAAGGGAATGTGCCGATAAATACTACGGCCTACTGTCTGATTCTACACGATCGGGTGGTTGAATACAATCCGCTGACAAACGTGGTGCGCAAAATCAATTAAATTGCCACGCCCTCTCCTGTGTCAAATTCATACCAAAAGAAAATTTCATCGTGAAAATCGAGATGCTTTACGAGAAAAAGTGCATTCTCCCATCTGTCTTGGAAGCGAGCGGACCTCTAAATCGTATCGATAATGACCGTGCCAACATTTGTTGACCTGCAAGGGTTCATCGTCGATGGAAGATTTGTTGTCAAGGAAGTGGATGTCCTACGAATGGGAACAATTCTCTCGCACTATATTTTTGGGAGTTCGATGCCACAATTTCTTCTTACAAAATCCGACAAATCGAGCATTCGGTGGTTGGTGGCAAAACATCATGGACTACGGTGGGACGATGGAGACGTTCCATACTGTATGGCTAAACGGCTAATTACGAAAGCTGTAGCTGATGCGATCGACGAAGAAGATGACGCATCCCATATCGTATACGTAAAAGGGTTGCAGAAACGCGACTGGCTTGTAAATTTCCTCGATGAAGATACGAGAATGGACGTGGCCATCGAGACGCTGGACATTGACTACGAGGATATCAAATCTCTAAATAAGCTAAATGTAATTAATACTCTGCGATGTGGCAGACACACAAAGCACTGTGCCATGCAAAATGTATTTAAAATATTCAACTGGTGGTCTAAACGCCAGAGAGAAATGCTTAAATAAAATATAATCAATTTTAATGTATAAAATGTTTTTCTTAACCCTCTCCAACCTAATCTCCTGCACATGATGTATGCTAGATTAAGACGATAGTTATAATTATGTAGAAGTGGTTTGATACACGTTCAGAGTGGTATGATAGACGTTGAAAGTTACCATACACGTACAATACATGATCAAAGTGGTACCATACACGATCAAAGTGGTTCGATTCATGTTGAAAGTGGTTCGATTGTGGTTGAAAGTGGTTCAATACACGTTCGATATATGATCAAGGTGGTTCGATTCATGTTGAAAGTGGTTCAATACATGTTCGGAGTGGTTCAATTGTGGTTGAAAGTGGTTCAATTGATGTTGAAAGTGGTTCGATTCATGTTGAAAGTGGTTCGATTCATGTTGAAAGTGGTTCGATTGATGTTGAAAGTGGTTCGATTGATGTTGAAAGTGGTTCGATTGATGTTGAAAGTGGTTCGATTCATGTTCGATTGATGTTGAAAGTGGTACGTTTGATGTTCAAAGTGGTTCAATTGATGTTGAAAGTGGTCCGATTCATGTTGAAAGTGGTTCAATACATGTTCGGAGTGGTTCGATTGTGGTTGAAAGTGGTTCGATTGATGTTCGATTGATGTTGAAAGTGGTTCGATTGTGGTTGAAAGTGGTTCAATTGATGTTGAAAGTGGTTCGATTCATGTTGAAAGTGGTTCGATTCATGTTGAATGTGGTTCGATTCATGTTCGATTGATATTGAAACTGGTACGTTTGATGTTCAAAGTGGTTCAATTGATGTTGAAAGTGGTTCGATTCATGTTGAAAGTGGTTGAATACATGTTCGGAGTGGTTCGATTGTGGTTGAAAGTGGTTCGATTGATGTTCGATTGATGTTGAAAGTGGTTCGATTGTGGTTGAAAGTGGTTCAATTGATGTTGAAAGTGGTTCGATTCATGTTGAAAGTGGTTCGATTCATGTTGAAAGTGGTTCGATTCATGTTGAAAGTGGTTCGATTCATGTTGAAAGTGGTTCGATTGATGTTGAAAGTGGTTCGATTGATGTTGAAAGTGGTTCGATTCATGTTCGATTGATGTTGAAAGTGGTACGTTTGATGTTGAAAGTGGTACGATTGATGTTGAAAGTGGTACGATTGATGTTGAAAGTGGTTCGATTGATGTTGAAAGTGGTTCGATTGATGTTGAAAGTGGTTCGATTGATGTTCGATTGATGTTCGAGTGATGTTCGATTGTGGTTGAAAGTGGTACCATACACGTTCGATTCACGTTCAGAGTCGTTCAATACCCGTTCGATTCACGTTCGATATAGGATAAAAGTGGCTCAATACATGTTCCATACGCATTCAAAGTGGTTCGATCTAGTCGAATAATGTGTCCAAAGAAAAAAAGGGGAAAGAAGATGTGTGGGAATAAGGAGAGGATGGTCAGCGAAAATGAAGGTAGAGAACAACAGAGATTTCATGATAGGAGTTTATACGCGAGAGCTTGGAGATGCAGCGAGACCAGTTGTCTTCAAATCTTTGACGACAACAGTCGAAAGTTTTGTGTGACACTTTTTTTGACGCGAAAAAATGGGATTGGAGAGGATTGCCCCTGAGTGTGACCCCGAGGTATGTACATTTAAATATTTTTACATTTATCGCGTTTAACATTTGAAACCGAGTGCTATTAAATCAGACGTTTGTGTCAATATTATATCGTAGATTTCTATTTTTTTTCCAGAACTCGCCACCACCGTCGCCTCCCCCACCATCTCACTGGCCATCGCCACCTCCATCGCCGCCACCTCCGCTGGTATGTAGTAGTTTGCATTGTTTTATACATTTGATGTTTATTATATGCAAATATTATATCAATGTTTGTGTATATGTTCCAGAACCCTTTGGCTGGGTTGGAGGTTGTGCCGCAGCGTGGGCCAATAATTGGTACAGTCGGCCCAGCGATGGCGGCTCGGCTGCGGCGCCCATGGGTGCCGAACCGCCCAATGGCGCCGCCACTGCGACGGCCGCGGCCGCAGTCCCCATCGCCACAACCACCACGATAATCTTTTTTTATTATATTCTTTTAATTTTAAAGTCTTTTCGTTTGTAACAATATATATTCTTAAACGCATATTATTTATCAATTTTATTCACCCATCATCCTCCTCGCCACATAATTTTAAGATTTGCTGACGTCGCATAATTCTATTTCATTCTTCGCGCCGCCAAATGGTAGGTATCATCGCACGCGGCTGCTCCAGGGGAGTCAAGTTACACAGGATCGTGCGATACGCTGCGACGTTAAATCGGAACGGTTTAGAATAATGTTAGCTTTAGAATGAATGCTGCATAATGGTTTGGTAGATCGCTGGTTAAAAATTTTAGAATATCTGCGAGTGTATCGCTATGTAGTGCTCTCTCTTTCCCACCCTCCGAATTTAGATTTAAAATAATGCTCTCTCTCTTTCCGTCCCGAAGACGCGGTCTGTAAAAGAAAAGAACGTCGATCTTTCCCGATCTTTCCCGACATCGTCCGAAACAATTTCGGATAAAAAATAAATTATTAAACTATTTCCGACGCATGTTGGTTTGAAAAAAATCCTGGGGGCCGTCCCCTCCCTGGGTTAGGACTGAAAAAATTTTCGGGGTGGGCCAACGTCTGAAAAAGACTTTTCGGAGGTCATTCCCTCCCTTTGAAAAATTTCGGGGACGGTGGGTCATGTCTCCGCGGCGGCTCGGCCCGGAGTGATCCCCTCCGCGGTTGCGGCTTCCCCCACTCCGCGGCTCGTGCGTGCGCAACCGCTCTTCCACTCGTCGCAGGCCCCGCGCCCATGTTTCTCTCCGCCGCGCTCCCCCGCGCGCCCTCACTTCCCCCCGCCCCCGCGCTCCCCTCAGAGGACCTGGGTTAGAACTGTCCTAGACTTACTACTTCTGTAATTAATCGTAGTATTAATATCATACGGCTCAGTGTTAATAATATGCAAATTATCATTAATGGCGAATGGTTAGCAGATGATCATATCGAATATTTTCATAAATTATTAGAAGCTAACTCTAATTATAAACCACGCGAGACATGGAGAGTTCAATTGCCTGCTACAATTCAACCAGTTCCTGAAAATCAGGATCACATACAGATTTTGCACCAAAGCGAAGATTTTAAAACCAATGCAGGGGGCACTGGGTTTGTAGCTTTTATAAACATGATAAAAGAAGAGTTTATATTTATGATTCTTTTAATTCCTCGAAATTGCATATTCATCATAAAATTTTTCTTGATAAGTTATACCCTTTTTTGAATAAACATGACGGTACAATTAACGAAAAATTTATTGAATTTCCACGTGTACAAGCTCAACCTAATACTCGGGATTGCGGAGTTTTTGCGATTGCATTTGCTGTCTCGTTATTATTCAAAATATTACCAGACAAGATAACGTACACTCATGCGTTGATGCGTCAACATTTGATCCAAATCTTTCAATCTAATCGTGTAGAACATTTTCCATGCATTCAGCATCAACAATTAACACGTTGTATATATGAATATGAATCTTCAATTGGTAGTACAATTAATAAAAATCCCTCTTGTGGAAATGATCCTCCAATAAATATTGGTCGAAGTGACATTACTAATGAAAACGATGAAATATCCTCAGTTCAAAATGTACCACTTAGAGACAAAGAAGTCACTACACATACAAGAAATATAATTCAGACAGATCCACCATTTATTTCGAAGTCAAAAATCACCAATCTATGCGTACCATGTAATAGGACAGAATACAAATCTAATTATTATAAAAGGCATAAAGAGGAAATTAGTTTAAAAAGAAAAGCTGTTTATAAAGCAAAGAAAGGGGAGTGTAATATGAAAAAAGGCAAAGATTGTAAAAAAGGGGAGAAAGACAAAAAACTTTCTAATTATAAATATTATATCGCACACAAAGAAGGTATATTAAAAAATAAAAAAATGCAGTATGATGCAAATAAAGAAGTGAAATGCAGTAAGGGAAAAAATTATTATGAGCTAAATAGAGAAAGTATAATCAAAAAGACAAAAGTGCATTATGACGCAAATAAAGAAGTGAAATGCGGAAAGCGAAAAAATTATTATCAGCTAAATAAAGAAGGTATAATCAAAAAGACAAAAGTGCATTATCACGCAAATAAAGAAGTGATATACGGAAAGCGAAAAAATTTTTATCAGCTAAATAAAGAAGGTATTGTGATGTCCCACTATTTTTCGCGCGGTATTATTCTAAAGTCTCCCTCATAAATCGCTCCATAACTCCATCAAAATCCATCAAACTCAAATCTTACCCCTTTTCCCCAAATCACTGATCACCTTGGCGATGTACCTTAGCGGTCCCCATCTCAAGATGGTCAACTACGACCTCCAAATCCCCTCTTCGCCTTACGTGGCATGACCACTTCCCTCCTATTTAAATTTAAACAAGTCCCTCGTCCCAAAAACTCTCTTATCTCGAGACCACGTCTCAGCCCCTCTTTACGACTCACCGAGTCAAAGCCACTCTCACCCCTTTCCCGTCAAAACGCCTAAAATCCACCTAATGGGTCTTATCAATAGTTTAAAAGAATCTTGGAAACCAATTGCGACGCATATTTCACGCATGATTCATAAACGTAGTCTAAATATAGACATTTATAAAAACCCCGGAAGTCCTATTGCGACGCATATTTCGTAAATATGTCAAGGTGCATACCGCGCACACCCTTCATACCTGACATTCTTGTAAACCCTATAAATACAAGGAACCGCGAGACCGGAATTCATTCATTATTATTCATTCTTCTAAGGAAATACTTCCTCTGTAAAACCATTAAACCAACAAATCAAGTGTTTAAATTCAGTGTTCTACTGCAACTACCGTAAGAAATTATAATTACCTTTATTGTTATACGGCATATCACCATCATATATATTATTTTGTATTGTTAACGCTTATTGCATTTCATATTATTATTCTTGTATTAACGCTTATTGCTTTATATTATCATTTTGTATCGTTAACGCTTATTGCATTTCATATTATTATTCTTGTATTAACGCTTATTGCTATATATTATTTTGTATCGTTAACGCTTATTGCATTTCATATTATTTTGATTCATATTATTATTCCGCTAACGCTCATTGTCTCATATTGTTAGCGTAGCAAATTCCTATTACTTTACATACTATTTTCTTTGGGTTATACACATGTATTGCATATTCATACACATATATTGCTGTTGATTACTATTTATATAAATGTTATGTGCTAATGCTTAATGTCTGACGCATTATTATGTTAACCATGCTAATATATTGATAGTGCACCACTCGTGCTCAAAGTAATAAAGTCCTTGGCTTTAAATCACGGTTCGAATTATTATGAATATCCTTTGGTTACGAAAGCTCCAAATCTAAACAGGCTACTGCAACAGCTGATTTCAGTTCGTGAACGCGAGAGTTCCTACAGTGTTTACAAACATAAATTTGCATGGGCCGTGTACACCCATATGTCTAGACATATTTCGCGGAAATATTACGTGTGACTTCCTATATAAATGCAACGGTAAATCCAATTAAAAAGCCAAAACAAACAAAGTGCTCTAACGGGCGTCACCTCCGGAGTGATTACCATTTAAACTTTCCCTGGTCATTCAGTGCTACGAATCTGGCATTCGCGCCTGAATCCTAACTCTCCGCAGTGCCACGAATCTGGCATTCGCGCCTGCATCCTAACTCTCCGCAGTGCCACGAATCTGGCATTCGCGCCTGCATTCCCTCAAACCGTTCAGTGCTACGAATCTGGCATTCGCGCCTGAATCCTAACTCTCCGCAGTGCCACGAATCTGGCATTCGCGCCTGCATCCTAACTCTCCGCAGTGCTACGAATCTGGCATTCGCGCCTGAATCCTAACTCTCCGCAGTGCCACGAATCTGGCATTCGCGCCTGCATCCTAACTCTCCGCAGTGCCACGAATCTGGCATTCGCGCCTGAATCCTAACTCTCCGCAGTGCCACGAATCTGGCATTCGCGCCTGCATTCCCTCAAACCGTTCAGTGCTACGAATCTGGCATTCGCGCCTGAATCCTAACTCTCCGCAGTGCCACGAATCTGGCATTCGCGCCTGCATTCCCTCAAACTATTCAGTGCCACGAATCTGGCATTCGCGCCTGAATCCAAACTCTCCGCAGTGCCACGAATCTGGCATTCGCGCCCGCGTTCCCTTCAATAATTCCCCGTCTATGCCATCGTCCCCAACGACCTCCACCCGGGACGTGACATAATTTTTGGTGACAGCGGTGGGATCTTCGTCAACCGTTGTCAAGGAAAGATTCTTTAATACGGTGCCCACAAAGTTCCCCATTAACTACTCATGTATATTACGCGCCCACAAAGGATCGCAGTAGCCCATCGAGGCCGAGGGCTACAAAGCGCAACTGCATGCATACAAAACTTAATTTGTGTGAAAGGGAATTTAGCAACCACGAACCAGGGCGACGATATTTGCTTGTGCTGTTCCTGGTTGGACCCTGTGAATACGGTGACAGTATACATAATTCATTATTACCGATCGCCTTATTCGTTTTCCCCTTGCCCTCGGTGCAATAACGAAATATACCAGACTCGCCCCATGAATAGGTGCACCGTGTGCACGGAATACTACCTCCTCTCTAACGAGAGCAATGATCAATTTAATAACCCAGAAGATCTAGATTTTTAAACGACAACCTGACGTGACGTAATTCTGGTCGCTCAAGGTGGAACGTTTGTTTATTTCAGACAGGAAAAGATCTGTCGAGTACACAATACCCATAATATCTTTTAGCTAGTATGTGTGATCAACACCAAAGTCGAGACACACCATATTACCCAAGCCGTAGATTTAGAGGCGTATTGTCAGATTCAAACGCATTGGTTTGTGTTTCTGGAGGAGTGGCTACGACCACGGAAGGCGAAGATATTTGTCTAAAGTGTTTCGATTTGGACCCGGTAGAGGTGGACGAGATTTATCAAGTACACCACTACCAACCAAACGACATATTCCCCGAGTGTCCCCGTTGTAGAGACCACTTACTCAGAGCACGCCCCATTAGTGAATGTGCCGCGTGCACCGAAAAACATTGTCTCTCTCGAAAAAGAGACGTAACGTTTTTAACGCGTACCAGGGTAGAGAGCGCCGTAGGGTTTAGACAACGGCTGCCGGACGCCTGAACCTAGGGAAATCCCTAAATTTCCGAATAAAACGGAAACGAAAAATTTAACATGTCCGTGTACGGTGAAACCGACGACTCTTGCGTAATGGATCAAGACGCGGGCCCTTCCTCTAACGCTGTAGACACCGCGACCGCCGAATTAATGGAACGGGTGCAATTATTAAGAAAAAAACAAGCCGAAATTGAGAGCTTGCACGCTAAATTTGTTGTAAATTCGGAACCCAATACGCGTTCAGGCGTAGCCACTGGTCTTGACGGCCCCGCGTTGGAGGGTCTCTCCGGTCAGATTCAAGCTATCCGCGAAATGATGGAAAAACTTCTTGCACCCCCACCAATTGCGAATAATTTTGCCACACCGGGTTCCTCCCGTTTCGATAGGAAACCGGTATTATATCGTAACAATATTCCGGAGGTATTAAATCGTAACAATATTCCGGACCAGGATCCATTACCCCAGATCAAGTTAAAGGACGCCATAGAGACAGTCCCTATTTTTAACGGGCACAATATACCCGTAGAGCAATTCGCTAGAGCCTGCAACAGGGCTAAGGCTCTGGTTCCCCCGCAAGCTGAACCCCAGCTGGCGAGGTTGTTGCGAAACAAGCTGCAAGACCATGCATGCTTGGCCGTTGAGGATAGGGTCTTTGACTCTGTAAATGATTTAATTAAACAATTAAAAATTACATTCTCCCCTGCGAAAACGTCAGACCACTATCGTGGAGAACTTGCCAACGTTATCAAAGGATCCAACGAACACATATTGGAGTACATCTCACGCGTAAAGGACCTCCGATTCGCTATCTTGGAAGAGGATAGAGAATACTACCGCGACTTCCCGCGGGATCAACCTGAAAAATTAGATCATTTAACGCTAGATTCTTTCATCGATGGCCTTCCACCTCACATAAGGACGAGACTACAGCTACACCACTTCGAAACACTCGATGAAGCGTTCAATTTAGCCGTCCTGGTGGACAAGAAAATCGAAAGGGACCGCCTCAGGTTTTCGGAACCGAAAATTCCCAAATTGACGTGCCAACTTTGTAACAAGACCAGTCACGACGCGCGGGTCTGTCGCAGCAACCAAGGTCCGACCGCTCAACCTTTCGAGAGGTACCCCCCAACCCTTACCGCTGGCTACGGGAGCCAAGCACCGAGCCCTCTGCTCCCCTACTGGGACAAGACTCGACCTCCACCTACCAGGCCTACGGAACTGCGAATCTGCGGGTATTGTAAGAAGCCTGGCCACCTAATCTCGGAATGCAGAAAACGCATATACAATTACAACATGAGGAATCCTGGAACCCTTCAGGAGACGAATTCGGGAAACGCCCCGCCCCCACGGACAACTACGGACGCGTATCGTGGAACGGGCCAAGCGGGAGCGCGTCCGATAAAAATTCAAATGGATTCAATAATACAGGAAATAAAATCGCCACAGCGCGGTTAAGTCCGATCAGCGAAGCCCCGTCCGTGATCCTTTACTCCCCGGACTTCGAAGAAGACCCCGAATTAATGATCGATACCGGGTCTGAGGTGAACTTATTGAAAGTTCAGGCCGTAAGAAGAATCCAGGACGTCGACATGGGAAAAACCCTATTACTCAAAGGGATCTCTCCGGACCCCGTTCCCACCCTCGGAACGATCAAAATAACAATTTTGGGCGATGATGCCACGTTCCACGTAGTAAAAAACGATTTTCCAATTAAACCGCAAGGGATACTCGGAGCCGAATTCTTGACAGGGAGGAATGCCACTATTAACTACCTCAAGAAACAGCTGGACGTCCACGGAAACTCCATCCCATTTGTAAATAGAAATCAAATCACGCTACCCGCGAGGTCAAAAACAAATTCCTTCGTGTACGTATCAAACCCTAATCTAGAAGAAGGATACTTGCCCCGGCTAAACCTGGGCGCGGGAATTCACGCCGGCAACGCGCTTGTTCGCAACCAAAACGGCAAGGCATACTTGCAAATGGTAAATTCGAACGAGAAAGATTCCGTAGTCACGATACCCACAGTTGAATTGGAAGAATTCGACAGAATAATCCCAGAACCTAAGCAGAAACGACGAAAAGAGACAAAAACGCCTTCAGGCATCAATCCCATCCCTGACCTTATAAAATACAAGTCCCTCTTAGCCCCGGATCCGTCGATCCACCAACTCGAGGCACCCAAGAAAGTGCACTCATTCCCTACGCATCCCGCTAAATCAACCCTTCCCCTAAAACCCCTCACGTCTCTTGCAAAAACGTTTACTGCGGAACCACTGGAAATTTCTGAAGAAACTCCTTCAAGGGCGGAACAAGTGCTAAAATCGATCTCCACGGAACACATGAATCCGGAAGAACAACGCCACGTTCAACAAATAATAAAGCGAAACCACGACCTCTTCCATCTGCCAGATGAGAAGTTAGGTCATACAACCGCTATTCAACACGGAATCCAAACAACGGACCCGGCACCTGTTAATACGAAGCAATACCGCTTCCCTCCGATACATAAGAAGGAAATTAACAAACAAGTACACAAAATGCTGGAAAGCGAAATCATAAAGCCATCATTATCGCCCTACAACTCACCCATCTGGATCGTCTCTAAGAAACCAGGACCCGATGGGAAACCCCTGTGGCGAATGGTAATTGATTTTAGGGAACTAAACAAAAAGACCGTTCCCGACGCATATCCACTTCCGAATATCAACGAGATATTGGACCAATTAGGAGGAGCAAAATATTTCTCCGTATTCGATCTTGCTTCAGGATTTCACCAAATCCCTATGAAGCCAGAAGACGCACCAAAAACAGCATTCTCTACGCCCCATGGGCACTATGAATTTGTAAGGATGCCGTTTGGGCTTTGCAATGCACCGGCTACCTTCCAACGTCTGATGGACCACACCCTTACGGGGCTCCAGGGCACGGAAATGTTCGTGTATTTGGACGATATAGTCCTTTACGCAAGTTCTCTCACCGAGCACCTAATAAAATTTAAAAAACTCGCCCACCGCCTACGAGAGGCGAACCTCAAACTGCAACCTTCCAAATGCAAATTCCTACATAAGGAAGTTGCATACTTGGGCCACGTGATTACCGAGGGAGGCGTAAAACCGGACCAGCAGAAAATTCAAGCCGTCCGGAACTACCCAGCTCCTCGCACACCCAAAGGAATCAAAGAATTCCTCGGATTAACCGGATATTATAGAAGGTTTATCCCGGAGTTTTCTAAAAATGCTCGCCCGTTAACCCAACTTTTGAAGAAAGACACAGCATTTAACTGGGGACCGTCCCAGCAAACTGCTTTCGACCATTTAAGGTCAGCATTGCAAGAAGAGCCTATCCTGCAATACCCAAATTTTGAACTAGAATTCCACGTAACTACTGACGCCTCCGAATATGCAATAGGAGGAATATTGAGTCAGGCTATCGCTGAAAAGGAGTTAGCGATTGCTTACGCATCCCGTCTCCTAAACAAAGCGGAAATCAATTACTCTACTATAGAAAAGGAACTCTTAGCCATTGTTTATTGCATCAGGTACTTCCGTCCTTACCTTTATGGAAGGAAATTTATTTTATATACCGACCATCGACCTTTGATTTGGTTACACAAGGTAAAGGACCCAACGTCGCGCCTCGTTAGGTGGCGCCTAAAATTAGCCGAATACGATTATGAAATTCGCTATCAACCGGGAAAAAGCAATAAACTTGCTGACGCCCTGTCCCGTAATCCCCCTACGGTGGAGGCATGCCCCATACGACCACGAGAGGAAGCCGACGAAGACTGGGAGGACCATCCCCCTCCTAAACGAGGCCCAGGGAGACCTCGGGGCTCCAAAGCACTTACCTCCGCAACGAAACCCACGAGCAAAACCCGCCTAAGAGCGGCACCTACAAGGATACAGCCGCATCGAAAGGCACGCAAAAACCTAACACCAGCGGTAAACCCGCCTGAACCAATGAGTAGTGTAGAAGAGGAGGACCAAGAAGAAGAAAGGGAACAGGCAGATACCCCTTATCAAATTATTTCGCCTCCGCAATCTCCAACACCACAGGAACAGGAAAACCCCGATTCCGAGGTGGAATCCAACGCGTCTGACGAATCAACAACCGACTCGGAATGCTCAATAATCGAGCTGGACGATTCCCCTGATGCAGCTTACGCAGCAAATCCTGATCGAGATATCAGGATAACCCCATCAATTAGTCGTGACCCATTGTCCCTACGAAAAGAAACGCTTGTTTTCTTTCTAAGCGCCGATGGAAAAACTTGCGACGACGGAGCTAAACAACTGCAGGAGGCAGGAGAGCTAATAGTAGCAAGCGAACTCACATTGGGCAGAGCTCATGTAAACTATAATAGGGGACAAATTCTCATCGGTTTAGTTATTAAAGAAACGCAGAGTACTCCCCTAACCACGACAATTTGGGGCGAAGCCCTATCTTCCCTTAAGGATGTAATAAGAGAATTAATAATACATTCGTTCAGTATAGCCAAAACTGCAAATATCGATCAACTAAGCTGGCAGGATATCATTATGGATATTCTCGAAGCCGTCGACGAGGATGACATCAGTGTCACAATATGTTTACAAATAGTCCAAATCCCAGGAGAATCGGAACGCCAAAACATTATTATAGAAAACCACGCATCCGCTTTAGCCGGACACAAAGGAGTGACTAAAACTTACAATCGAATTCGTCACTATTATTTTTGGAAAGGTATGAAGAAAGCCGTGGAGGACTACATTCGAAACTGCGCGGACTGTCAACAGAAGAAACTCGTCCGTGTTAAAACCAGGCAACCAATGATCCTCACCGATACGCCTGGACGAGCCTTTGACAAAATCGCTCTGGATATAGTAGGACCGTTACCCACTACGAAAGAAGGAAATACATACATACTAACCATGCAAGATTTATTAACAAAATACTTCGTATGCGAACCCCTCAAACAATCCACATCAATAAAAATCGCAGATGCATTTATAAAAAAATTTATCTGTCAATTCGGAACTCCCAGAGCCATCCTCACCGACCAGGCAGCAAATTTCACTGGTAAATTCATGAAAGCTATCGCGCAAAAATTTAAAATTAAACAATTTCGAACCACAGCCTTTCACCCACAGACTAACGGCTCTTTAGAGCGATCGCACCTCGTTTTAACGGAATATTTAAAAATGTTTATCGGTAGATACAGCGACTGGGACGAATGGACCGACTTGGCCGCGTTCTCTTATAATACCAGTGTCCACGAGGGCACTGGTTACACTCCACATGAGTTAGTATTCGGGAAAATAGCCCGGGTACCCAGCCGAAATCGGGTGCCCGAAGATTTTGAAAATGAAACATACAATCACTACCTCTCGAAATTAAGTACTAGGGTGCAAGAGCTGCAAACCGCTGCAGCAGAAAAGTTAAAACAGTCAAAACTTCGTTATAAAAAGTATTACGATCGGCACATAAACGAAGAGACCTTCAAACCGGGCGACTCGATCTTCGTACTGATAGAACCGCGAAAGGGGAAATTTGGCGACCAGTACTCAGGCCCGCACACAATTTTGGAGATCAACAATGCCGAACAGATGGGGCAAAAATAACCCCAACAAGCCTCAGCCAAAAGGTGGAGGCACCGCCAGGCGACTGTCTCACCTGCGATGGATGCGCCGGGAGGCAGCTAGGTAAGGAAGGAGCATCTCGCCCCTCCTCCCGAAGGTTACCTCCACGGTCATCATCAGGGAGGCAGCGCCAATCATCATCACCATCGATGACTCCCCCCCACCAACACCAATACCAAGGGAGACGCTGCAGGAGGCCATAACCCCGCGGCCCCCTTTCAGCCCTCCCTCACACGTAGACGTATATAAATACCCCAATCGTCCATCCCCACCTCCTTACCCCTCTCCTCCTCCTTACCAATCACCACCCAAACCTCCCGAAATTCCAGTTCCCTCCACCATCCCACCTTGGCCAGGAGTAGTGGAAATCCTGGACACGGGGTCAGCTACCAGGGTCCCAGACCATACGGAGCTGACGCCCGAGTTCTTGCGATGGTTCGATGACCTGTATCAGAGCGGTCAGGACCTCACTTTCATCCTGGACGACGCCACCTTCCAAGACCTTTCCTACTCCTATTCCCCCTAAAATGTCCCATTCCTTCCAACCGATCCTCCCTTGTAAATAGTTCCAAATTCCTTCCGATCCTCCCCTGTAAATAGATCCCTGTAAATAGATCCCTGTAAACTTAATTCTATTATTTCTTTAGTTTTCTTTATTATTTCGCCTTTTGGCCATAAGCACCAGTTTTAGTTTTTTTTTTCTTCTTTCTCTTTCCTTCCATACCCATCGCTGAATTTTGATTAACTTTCAAACGAAACCACCCCGCACCTTATTGTTAAGAAATGTACACATTTCTTCATATAAGGGGGGAGGTGTGATGTCCCACTATTTTTCGCGCGGTATTATTCTAAAGTCTCCCTCATAAATCGCTCCATAACTCCATCAAAATCCATCAAACTCAAATCTTACCCCTTTTCCCCAAATCACTGATCACCTTGGCGATGTACCTTAGCGGTCCCCATCTCAAGATGGTCAACTACGACCTCCAAATCCCCTCTTCGCCTTACGTGGCATGACCACTTCCCTCCTATTTAAATTTAAACAAGTCCCTCGTCCCAAAAACTCTCTTATCTCGAGACCACGTCTCAGCCCCTCTTTACGACTCACCGAGTCAAAGCCACTCTCACCCCTTTCCCGTCAAAACGCCTAAAATCCACCTAATGGGTCTTATCAATAGTTTAAAAGAATCTTGGAAACCAATTGCGACGCATATTTCACGCATGATTCATAAACGTAGTCTAAATATAGACATTTATAAAAACCCCGGAAGTCCTATTGCGACGCATATTTCGTAAATATGTCAAGGTGCATACCGCGCACACCCTTCATACCTGACATTCTTGTAAACCCTATAAATACAAGGAACCGCGAGACCGGAATTCATTCATTATTATTCATTCTTCTAAGGAAATACTTCCTCTGTAAAACCATTAAACCAACAAATCAAGTGTTTAAATTCAGTGTTCTACTGCAACTACCGTAAGAAATTATAATTACCTTTATTGTTATACGGCATATCACCATCATATATATTATTTTGTATTGTTAACGCTTATTGCATTTCATATTATTATTCTTGTATTAACGCTTATTGCTTTATATTATCATTTTGTATCGTTAACGCTTATTGCATTTCATATTATTATTCTTGTATTAACGCTTATTGCTATATATTATTTTGTATCGTTAACGCTTATTGCATTTCATATTATTTTGATTCATATTATTATTCCGCTAACGCTCATTGTCTCATATTGTTAGCGTAGCAAATTCCTATTACTTTACATACTATTTTCTTTGGGTTATACACATGTATTGCATATTCATACACATATATTGCTGTTGATTACTATTTATATAAATGTTATGTGCTAATGCTTAATGTCTGACGCATTATTATGTTAACCATGCTAATATATTGATAGTGCACCACTCGTGCTCAAAGTAATAAAGTCCTTGGCTTTAAATCACGGTTCGAATTATTATGAATATCCTTTGGTTACGAAAGCTCCAAATCTAAACAGGCTACTGCAACAGCTGATGTCAGTTCGTGAACGCGAGAGTTCCTACAGTGTTTACAAACATAAATTTGCATGGGCCGTGTACACCCATATGTCTAGACATATTTCGCGGAAATATTACGTGTGACTTCCTATATAAATGCAACGGTAAATCCAATTAAAAAGCCAAAACAAACAAAGTGCTCTAACGGGCGTCACCTCCGGAGTGATTACCATTTAAACTTTCCCTGGTCATTCAGTGCTACGAATCTGGCATTCGCGCCTGAATCCTAACTCTCCGCAGTGCCACGAATCTGGCATTCGCGCCTGCATCCTAACTCTCCGCAGTGCCACGAATCTGGCATTCGCGCCTGCATTCCCTCAAACCGTTCAGTGCTACGAATCTGGCATTCGCGCCTGAATCCTAACTCTCCGCAGTGCCACGAATCTGGCTTTCGCGCCTGCATCCTAACTCTCCGCAGTGCTACGAATCTGGCATTCGCGCCTGAATCCTAACTCTCCGCAGTGCCACGAATCTGGCATTCGCGCCTGCATCCTAACTCTCCGCAGTGCCACGAATCTGGCATTCGCGCCTGAATCCTAACTCTCCGCAGTGCCACGAATCTGGCATTCGCGCCTGCATTCCCTCAAACCGTTCAGTGCTACGAATCTGGCATTCGCGCCTGAATCCTAACTCTCCGCAGTGCCACGAATCTGGCATTCGCGCCTGCATTCCCTCAAACTATTCAGTGCCACGAATCTGGCATTCGCGCCTGAATCCAAACTCTCCGCAGTGCCACGAATCTGGCATTCGCGCCCGCGTTCCCTTCAATAATTCCCCGTCTATGCCATCGTCCCCAACGACCTCCACCCGGGACGTGACAGTATAATTAAAAAGAAAAAAGTGCACTATGACGCAAATAAAGAAGTGCAATGGAGAAAGCAAAGGAATTATGATCAGCTAAATAAAGAAGTTATCTCCAAAAAGCGGAAGGTATATTATCATGAAATACGTAAAGGAGATGATTATAATAAAGTAGCAAAACGTCGTGCTGCTCTGCAAATAATAAAAAAGTATCGTTATATTGCTGTAACAAATAACAATATAACAACCAAAAATAACAAAGAAACTTATATTAGAAAACTTTCAAAAATTATTAGCATGCCGTCCGGAGAAGGAAGTAGGTTGGAAGCTGAACGTATAATAAAATGGTGTTTTCATATTAGGCAAAAGTACATTTTGAAAATGACGAAACTGTTGAAAGATTGTAAACAAAAAGTGGAAGTTTCCTTAACGCGCGCAGCAGAATGTTTAGAAGTTGATGACAGGATTAATGCTTTGTGTGGACAATCCGGACATACATCTTCTTCAGAATCATATTTTGCGGAAAGTTCGTACCATACTTTCACCGGTTCTGAATCAATCATACTGAATTCGGAAGGGAAAGCTATAAACGTTCTAGCTGTATTGCGATCGAAGAAGATGACAAAAGCATGGCATTGTAGTTACCTTTGTAAAACAAAAGATGTTGAAATTCTGAATAATTTATAGGATTTCTACAAACGATTGTTAGAATGCTCATTAAAAAAGGTATATAAGTTGAACAACCATATCAGTAGCTGTTCTAATAAAGTGCATGCTGAAAAAGTTGGTCATTCTCATGGTTGTTACATAAACCCGAAACTATGCAAGTCCAATTTTTTAGCCATTGAGATTTTGGCACCTCACTTTCCGGATTTACGACATTTGAACCGAATGGTATACAAAATAGCGAGCATTTATAAAGACCAATTACATAATTTAGACAAAGCCTTAAACGATAATGACCTTGAAACGCTTGAACGAATAACACTGCAAGCTCGGAAAGAAGCTGAAGCGTTACAAAAAAATAATACTGACATAAGTTTGAACGAAGAAGAGATTATATCTCGATATTATTTAGCATTTAGAAGTAGGTAAGCTATGCCGATTCTGGATACAGTAGGCGAGGGGGTGTGGGGGGTACCGCGCTCTTGGCGAGATGGTTGAGGCGGGGCGGGGGGGTACCGCGCTCTTGGACGAGATTGGTGCGGGGGTGAGGTGAGGAGGGGGTACCGCGTTCGTTGGTGAGGGGGATGACGTCACAGGGGAAGGGGGATTTCAAAATTTTCAAAATGGCGTCGCGCGTGCAGGTCGAGTTCGTGGGCGAGGGGGCTGACCTCACAGGGGAGGGGGTGAATTTTCAAAATTTTAATACGCGCGGGGATCGGTGCACAGGCACGAAAGGATGTAACGCGGATGCTGTAATTCGACACCGATACCTATTCGAGATTAATTAATCTAAATAGCCCAACCGTCTCACGAAAGAATGCAACGTCGCCCTAGTATAAACATCCGCCGACGAAATGTAATTCGACACCCTCAGAGCGATAATTATTCGGGTATCGCCCAACGTATTTTGAATGAAATAACTATTCGAGATCAATTCATAATACAGCAAGAAGTCTTCCGAAAGATAAGGAATCATGACGCGCGACAGGATGTAACGCGTCGAGGTGCGTACGTGCGTGCTCCGCAGATGCTGTAATTCGACACCCTCTGACACAGCGCGAAGCGATAACTATGCGAGATTTATTAATCTAAACAGTACAGCTGCCCCATGATCATCATGTAAGAATGGGGCATTGCGTTCGCGTAAACATCCGCCTACGAAAACATAGAGCGATAATTATTCGAGTTTCGTTTCGAATATTTCAAAGATTGGGACCGCCGTGACGGATGCGAATGCCCTTATCGCGAACGGGGGAATCCGATACACGTGGTAACGCAATGAGTTAGTGCGACTTTACGTTACTCGATTGAGGTGCATGAGAGAAAGAGCGATAGAGAGAATTCGATGATCATCGCCATCAATGCTGCAATATATATTCATACATTGACGTGCACGTGTACGTGAATCTGTATAAAAGCAACGTTTAAATGAATCGTTACAGGTATTAACGTGAAAATCATCCATTTATTAAAACATATACGGGTACTATAGTGGTACATGATTTACATCGCGCAACATGGATTGCATTCCTAACGCTAACAATTCGCAATCAATCAAAGAATGTTGTTCAAAGTGATCGCTTTCGGAAATTAATTTTACATAATCTGTTGGTGCGGTAGCGCTACGTAGAACGTTTACGAACGCGGTATATTTACTAGCTACAGCGTACATATTTTCGGTCAACCAAGTGAACATATGATCGATGCAATATTCATACGCGAACAGTTTTCGCATCGTGACTTCCGTCATGTATAAGGTAACGCGATTATCGGTGATTTTGACGAGTTGATCATTGTGCATGCGCGTGAATTCGATTCGCAAATGATCAATTTCGATGTGGATCTGGGGTGTATGTTACGTTGTCGCGTAATTTTTTAAGAATGTCAGTCATATTTTGCAGTAGGAGCTTCCACGTAGACATTGAGAAGCTCAACTCGCCACCTTTATTGTCGACTATGGTGATCTCGACGCGGCACGAATCCATGCCAATGCGAATTCCTATCGTGAGCCGTTTATACGCTGTTGAGGTCAACGGGTAATCCCGCCCCAGGATTCGCACGATTGATGGTTTTGGCGTTTTCGTTGTTTTTGGCGTTGCGGATCTAGAACTGTAAGAAATGTATACACGGAATTAATACTCGGTTCGCTTGCGTTTACAGTGAAAGAAGTAAGTGAAAAGTGAAAAGTGTATAGCGTATGTACCTCATATTGGACTGTTGATGAGGATGTTCCTGTTGCTGGCGTTTATTGGGGTCATCACCATTGATGGCGGATGCGTAGGATGAATCGTTGAAGCTACGTTTATACATCTTGATATGTACTATGTACGATTATACTGATCGATGAAGAAATTGGCGCGAACGATACTTGTTAGCACTCGAGCGAACGTGGTGTAATGACGTTCACAGGACTGACCAACATTGCTTTTATACAGATTCACGTACACGTACACACACCAATGTGCAAGAGAATATTGTATCAATGATTGTGATGATTATGGTTGTGTTACGGCACAAACATCAACATGAATAGTGCGCGATTAATTCAAATGGCGTGCGCGGCAGATTCAAATAGCGTACGCGCTAAATTCAAGATGCACATGTGTCGCAGAAGATTCGAAGACGATTCGCGGTGTGAACCATAAAAGTGCACTATAAGCTGGAATAATTAGTATCAAATCATCGAAGGAGAAGAAACTGTAATATGGACGCCCCCACCACACCTACTCCACGACTACCCCTACCCTGCAACGTGCAGGGCTGGCCCTCTAGTCTAGAGAACCGAAATGCATATAAGGACATCGACCGCCACCGTACGAGCTAGTGTGTTTTATAACCGTATCATAATCATTTTATAAGAAGCATTTTTAAAAAGAAACATGTCTGCCTACGATTATGTTCGATCACCAGTGAGGCGTGGGATGAATGCCGCTATGATGCAGCGATGCATCGTAAGTATAGTTGTGTAAATTGAATTGGTGCGCGTATTTCATTCGACGATATTATATTGAAGTTGTGCGTTTGTTACAGCAACGGCATGGGGAAATTGAAAGTGCGTGGCTGGAGGAGCGTAATGCCGTGCTCCAAAAAATCGTAAGTATAGTTTTTTTTTCTGTTTATGCAAATTGAATTGGTGCGCGCATTCAATTAGGCGGTCTTCTAATGAAGTTGTACATTTGTTATAGCACGAGCGTGATACTGTCATGCGGGCGTGGCGCGCGGAACGGCGGGAGTTGATTAGCCTTCTCGTAAGTGATGTTTCAGAAAAATTATATTGGTTCGCATACACCATTAAACAATGTTTTAGTCGATTCATGTGTTTGTTACAGCACGAACGCGAAAACCAAATGGCGGATTGGACCGTAGAATATCTCGGGATGGTCGGGCGCCTCGTAAGTGATGTTTCGCAAAAATTGTATTGATACGCATACATTAATCGACGTTGTTTTAATCGATTCGCACGTTTGTTTCAGCGTCGAGAAGACATCGAGGCGCACGCGCGGGATGGGGACCTGGATATTATAATCCATCTACTCGTAAGTGATGTTTCGTAAAAATTATATTGGTGCGCACACATCATTCGATGATGTTTTAATCGAGTCATGTGTTTTGTTTCAGCGGCGCGAATACCCGACGAGACACGATGGACGGATCTGCCGCGAGTTGCGGCAAAAAATTCAGGAGGCTAGACGTACGTGGCGAGAAGATACAATCAACATTGAATTCCTATCGTTTGAGGGAGACTTTTGGAACTTACCTCACCTATTTAAGGAGTGAGTATAACTGAATTTTAATTGTTTGGTGTATCGCGCGCTATTACCAACGTTTTATACAATAATAATTTGGTGTTTTTTTTTACTGTGTGTTGCAGGACGTAACATCACGCTAGAATTTTTAAAAAAAATTTTTTTTTCAATTTATATGTATGGGATATAATTTAAAATAAATGTATATATTCTTTTCTACAAAATAGTGTATATTTATTAATGACCATCCATGCATGTATGTATACTGAAATTATAAAGTTAGTATTCGCGTATAACAATGTTCGTATGGGATGGGTATTCTTGCTCGCGGGTAAAGGGAGCAGTCGCCGCTGTCGTTGTGCTCGTCTTCGCTGCAGTTCCCATTGCTATAGAAAACAAAAAAAAATTGTTACATATTCGTTTCTCTACATATAACGCGCAAAGTAGATGCAATGCGTGTGTATGACTCACATTAGGTGCCGCTACGTATGTAATTCCATACTTTATGAAGATTCTCCAGCGCGCAAACACCGCCGTCGTTGTGAAACGCGCATCGCGAGGTATTCGTTGAAGCCATAGATTTCAGGTTAGGAACGTCGGGATCCACGGTGTCAGGCGTGATACCGCAATAATCATCGTCAACGTCGTAGCCGCCGTCATCTTCAACGGTTCGAGCGTTGGTAATCTTTTTCCCCTTCGGCTTGTACACATCGCAGATATCCTCGACGATTATGTCCGGCAGTAGTTGCAGCATCCAGGTTTTCTTTTCCGCACCTTTCACGATGGCGAAGTCGATGTTCGCGAGTGCGCTGGCGAGCAGTTCCGGAAGTTTCCAGTATGGAACGCAGCCATCAGACCAGCGGAGACCGTGATGATGCTTCGCGAGCCAGGACGCTTGATATTTCTCGAACGAATTCAGATGATTCCAGAAGTATTGCGGCTCGAAGATCCAGTGGCTGATCGTCGACGTTTCATCGATATTGCTGCTGCTGCTGCTGCTTGTGCGAATCGCGATCTCTTTCACGACGAAATCACGTTCGGTTTTGAAACCTTGCATGTCGACAACGGCGAACATCGTTATTCGTATAAGTAGTAGCGTCGGTGACGAATCAGTAACTGCGGACTTTGACATCTACATCATCGTTTTAAAACAGTAGCAGTATCCGCAGTAGTAGTAGTAGTATTAGTAGTAGTAGTAATAATAATCGTTCACGCACGCACACTATATTAGTTTGCGTACCACGTTGGTTAAAGGGTTGTATTCGACTATACGATCGTGTATCATCAAACAGTACGCGGTAGTATTAGCGGGAACATTTTCTTTGAATTCGAAATCTATTCGCACGTCCACCGTGGCGCTCTTCAACGACTCGTTTTGCCTAGAACAATCTATGACCGCGATAGGCGCGTATTTACGGAATTCGATCGCATTCAGCAACGGTTCTCCGTGACCATAGTACGATCGACCGAATTTCGCGTACATATCGTACAGGAGCGCGTATTTATTCTTATCGAAATCCAAGTTCAAGTCGTCGTACGGAAACGCCTCGGAATTTAGATAGAGTCGAAGGTTCGTGAGATTATTCTAGTCAAATCTGCTCGCGGATTTATCGGGATAATTCTTTCGATCGGTTTGCGTGCCGAATAACACGTATCGGGGTTTCTCGATTTGCGACGTAGCTTTCACGGTCCACGTGTGTTTCGTTGTAGCTTGCAGTAACGGGTACTCGTGCAAGCTCCACGATCGGAAACTCATCGCGTTCGGCCGGCCGCTTTCCAGGATACGTAGCATCGACAGTTTATTCACTTCCTCCAAAACGACATGGGGCATACGCCACTGCACCTTGCGTATCTCAAGTTTCGGCCACGCAGTGGCGGAGGTGCAGTGCATCGCGTTCGTATCGACTCGTGATCGTATAAGGATCAGCTCGTGCCGCGCGTTCATCACGATGTGTTTGTAATCCTCGCAGAATCCTAATAACACGTTCAGGGGTACGCAGAAATTGAAAGCGCCCGAATGAAAAATGTCGTTATCATAATCGATGGCATAATTCCAACCAGCATTCGCGAGCACTTTGCTTCTATCGGCCGATAACGAAACGTAATTTTTCAACGTGGTAGTGATTCCTGGATTTCGGCAACGATCGATCTCGACACCGTTCAATTCGTATCGAATCTCATCGAACATGGACGAAACGCAATTATTGTCTAGAACAGCGGTCACGGACGTTGCCGAACCTGCCGCGTTCTGCGCCGTCAACGTGCCACGACCTTCGATGTAGAGAAAACTTTCGCACGGAAGCGTGTACAGATCTTGCTGCTGTATGGGGATTCTTATCTCGTCGCTATTGTCGAACGTCGTGTTGGCGTATGGATTATATGTGTGTAACTCGATCTTCGTGATACGATTGTCGAAGGTTGGCATATTCGCCACATCCAGAATAATCGACATCGTGGTTGCGTGTCTCATAGGCAACGATGAATCCTAGCGATCGTAGGAAACGTGCGTTTCGGCGAGTCAACGGCTTGCTTCTCCTTATGGGTCCTCTTCTTATCGGTCCACCCGTCTTTATTCTTCTACTTTCACCTATCGATAAAGGGTCGCGCCGATGACGCGAGACAGAGACGTCAGGAGTAGCAGCAAGGACTGATGATTCGTACGTGTGATCTAACACTAACATACTACACACGCGTGCATACACGTGCGGTCACGCTACCTATCGCGCGGACGTCGTTGAACGTGCAAACGAATCGTTATTTCTTCGCCGCGAAAATCTATAGGACGATCGTATTGATCGACGATGCGCAGCGTTAGATCGTGTATTGCTCGTGCGACGATCGGCAGGTAAATGACGTGTCGCGGAGTTTCCGATATCTTATATCCCGGCGGCACGCGAGGTGAAAATTCGTGGATAGTGTGTACCGGTTTATTGTTGCTGTACGCACCGGTAGTTACGTTGCACGTTACTCTGATCACGTTAACGTTTATAATATTCACGGGTACGTCGGACTCGTGCCAGATTCTCGGTATTAAGACACGATTCGGGGAAAATCCCAACAACGAGCCTACATTGTTGGGTTTCGTGAAGTCTACAAAGAACGAACAGTACATCTCGCTTTTCATGGTGTTGTTGTTAGCTCGTAGCATTAGAGGGTACTTGTCGTCATCGTCGTTCCCGTTGTTACTGCGTTTTCGAGGATATCGATCGAGTAATCGTTGCTTCAGATACTCGGCGATAGCGTCTAATTAGTAGGAACCGTGGGGGATCGTAATGTATTCATGAGCGGCGTCGACGATGGAGTTGTTTTCGGTGTCATAGTTCACGATGAAATAGAATTTATCGTTGCTCGAGTCGATGTTTGGTATCGTCTGAAACGTCTCCAAGTCCGTGAGTCCTAATTCGTATTGACCATCACTCAACTCTATCGGTGGGTAATAATTTACCGTGAGCACGCTGCTGCGACCCGTTAACGTGAGCGTGAATGACATATCATAGATTACATTGGCGAGACGGAGAGAAAGGAAGTGACGCGCGCGTACGAATACTCGGCAATTTATCGATATTATGTGTCTTTATTAAAGAAAATATGGATTACCATTACGCATGGTTACATTGAAACGAAATCTTAGTACACGAATTATTAGTACGTATACCATAATTCCATAGACTTTTGCTGTAAAAATTGCATGCATAAGCGACCGCAATTCATCTCGTCGAAACGTTGAAAACGATTGTGATTGTACGTGATCGTTGTACCGCGTCCGAAATAGTGGATCAATTCCGTTGGTGGTCGCAGATTCCCAAAACTATCAAAATACTGTACTCGTGGTCCACGTTTCGCGTACGCGACCCAGTGTGTACCGGTGCCTCGATTCTCGTCCAGATTCACGATACCGCATTCGTTGCTGCGTGCGCGCGTGGGAAGCGTGTCGCGCATAAACACCCCTCGAAAGAACGGAATGCTGGCGCACTCGCGCTCTAATTGCAGGTTCGTCATAGGTTGTTGGTTTATCGCCGCCACCGTCGCCATGCGCCTACGCGATCGGCGTTTTTTTTCTTCGTCTGCACTCGTCGTTGGCGCCGCCGTCTCGGGTTCAATCCCGCCCCTCGCTTGTACGGTGTCAGATGCATCCCTCGCCTTTCCATCGCACGATGATGACGCAACGTCTCTTCCAGCTGTTTTCGAGACGCCTTCGAATCGTTGACCGCTTTGGTTATACCAACCGCTCCACCGGCCAATGCCCCGATAGCTGATAAAGCGGGCAATACGAACGGAAGAAATTGAAGAAAGCCACCGCGTTTCGCCATTCGTAGATTACGATGTCGTCGTCGCCGTTGCGGATGTTTCCTTCCAGACTTTCTCTGTTTACGTTTCGTCCTTCTCATACCCATGCCGAGTTTAGTCTTAGCCTTCATCGTTGCCCACACTCCAGTCGCGGTTGCTTTTTCGCCAAAGGTCGCGTCGTTCGCGAACACTCGTTCTCGCGCTCGTTCGGCTAATGCACGATCAGCCTCGTGTCTTCCCTCTAAATCCTTTCGACGAGAGTACGCGATATCGTGGTCGCAGCACGCTACGTCCAGGGGATTCACACCTTCGTCGCCACGAGCCAATCGCTTTAGCAAACGCGTTCCCGGTCCGCAGAACTGATAACCCGGAACGTGTAGTTCGAATGGCAGACGGTTTATGATGCCGTTCACGAGACCCGATCCACTCTTCTTCTTCTTCAGATTCTTCTTCTTCTTCTTGTAAGACGTCGCAGTCGTTGATGCTATCATATACGTTAGAATAATCACGATAGCTACTACAATAATAGACGCGTACGCACGGTTCACCGATCACAGTGATAGTGACCTGCGCGACGCGTGCCACGAATATAAATAGTCATCCTTCGTCACACGCGCGCGAGTACCTGAGAAACCCCGCGAACATGCGATTCGCGAAACAGTCGAACGTTATTCGCGTAACCGCGAATCGAATGCTCGAAGATGATAGGGATGCGAGTCGAGCGAACAGACACGGCCCGTTGCTGCCGAATAGCGTGCGAGGTGTGATTTGTGGACCGTCAGGGTGTGGAAAAACGAATGTGCTTTTAAGTATGCTAGAGAGTCCGAACGGTTTGCGTTTCGAGAACGTGTACGTGTACTCGAAATCGTTGCATCAGCCAAAGTATCGTTATCTCGAGCAGGTGTTGTCCTTGGTCGACGGAATCGAATACTTTCCCTACTAGGACTACACTGAGATCGTTCCACCGAGAGACGCTCGGCCCGATTCGATCTTCGTGTTCGACGACGTGGCGTGCGACGAACAAAACGCGATACGCGAATACTTCTCTATAGGTCGTCACTCGAACGTGGATTGCTTTTATTTGTGTCAGTCGTACGCTAGAATACCTAAACATTTGATCAGGGACAACGCAAATTTTCTCATGCTATTCAAACAAGACGGCACGAACTTGCGCCGCGTGTACAACGATTATGTGAACACAGACATGACGTTCGAGTCGTTCAACGACTTGTGTGCGAGATGTTGGCGTCGACGATACGATTTCGTGGTGATCGATAAGGATAGTTCCATGTACGAAGGTCGGTGTCGAAGAGGATTTAACGAGTTCGTCGTAACTCGCGGACATTAGTAAACCGCGAGTCGTTCATCAAGCAACACGAAATGTCTAACGAACCGACAACGACGACGACGACGCCGATAACCACGAGCAACGTTGACGCGAAGCATTCGCGAAAACATCACCAACGTCATCGACAAAAAGGAATGAAACATCAAAATGGTACGAAACGCCGGGCCGCGGACACAAAGGTGGAAATCGCCAAAGTCAGCGACGTTATACGTAAAAAGTGCCTGGCCCTGAAAATTGGAAAAATGGATACGGAAGCGGCTGTGGATGCGAGCACGCGCCCCATAGTTGAACCGTTGAAACGATTGATCGAGAACGCGTCCGCGTCGAAAACGCGCTCAACGCCTCGATCGTGACCCGTGAATAGGAAACACGAATACGATCGACAACAATCATCGAAGAGATTTCAACCCGTCATTCCGTCGATAATCAAGGAACATCCGAATAACCATCCAGATTCTAGTGACGACAACGGCGACAACGATAACAACAACGACAACGATAACATCAACAACAACGACAACGACAACAACGATGTTGACGAAGTTGTCGATGAAGATAATGTTGTCGATGATGTTATTGATGATGTTGTTGACGATATCGTCGATGAAGACGATGAAAAAATTCCTGATGATGAGTTGTCAGTAAAGGCTTACGATTTGAATATGGTGCGTAAACCCGTCGATGATATCGAAGTGTATATACGGAACGCTAAAGGACCCTTGTCGCGACAATACCTACGACTTTTCTTCACCGACAACAGGAGACTAATCGATGATGTGTACGGCGTACACTTGGGGCCCGACGAAGATCTAATGATCGGCGATTCCGTGCTCACCATCGATGCGGACGGCGATGACATTCACGTGAACGGAACGCGATACCCGGGAACTCGGAGTTTGTACGAATTGTTGTTCATCCGAGAAAGTAGTAAGGCTAAGCGGGTTCCAATCCAGGTCCTCTGAGGGGAGCGCGGTGGCGGGGGGAAGAGAGGGCGCGCGGGGGAGCGCGGCGCAGGGAAACATGGGCGCGGGGCCTGCGGGGAGTGGAAGAGCGGTTGCGCGCGCACGAGCGGCGGAGTGGGGGAAGCCGCAACCGTGGAGGGGATCAGTCCGGGCCGAGCAGCCGCGGAGACCTGGCCCACCGTCCCCGAAATTTTTCGGAGGGAGGGAATGATCCCCGAAAAGGCTTTTTCAGACCTTGGCCCACCCCGAAAAATTTTTCAGACCTAACCCAGGGAGGGGACGGCCCCCAGGATTTTTTTTCCATACCAATATGTGATGGAAATTTTCCCCCAATGCATAATAATTAATTTTTAAATCAGCGATCTACAGAACCATTATGTAGAAATACTATTTCAAGCAGATATGTAGCATGCATTCTAAAGCTAACAGTATTCTAAAGCGTTCCGATTTAACATCGCAGCATATCGCGCGATCGTGTGTAATTCGAATTCTCTGGAGCAGTCGTACGGGATGACGTCATGTGGTGGCGCGAAGAAGGCGCGAATCATAGAAAGAATTATATGGCGTCAGCAGAAAGAATCTTTTCCATATCAACAGACATTCTTTTCCCAACGCAGAGAAATAATAATTTGAATCCCCTCCCACACTGGTCTACCGAACCTTTATGTAGAAAACAGACACATTTTGTCCGAACCATTATGTAGCGAGCATTCTAAAGCTAACAGTATTCTAAAGCGTTCCGATTTAACATCGCAACGTATCGCGCGACCACGTGTAATTTGAATGCCCCGTGATGGGGACCGCCATGCAAGATTACATAATTTGGTGGCGTGACGAACGCACGAATCATAGAAAGAATTATGTGGTGTCAGCAGAAATTGGTGAGGTCAGAAGGAGGAAGACGGATAAGTAAATAGAGAAATAATATGATTAAGAGATTTATCACATTTTCCATTGTCTTCCCGTACACCGCGTTATTCATTAATTTATTCATTAAATTTTATTTAGTCTTTTGAAATTCACTCGTGGCTCGCGTCCTCAAACCGGTGTTTAATTGAATATAGTCGCGCAACCAATGCGACTGATCAAATCGTAACACTCGATGAATTCGCGTCACGCGTAAACCGTGTCGGACGCACTGTTTCAGGTAGCGATAATGGATGACGTATCGCTCCTTATCGTCGAGCGTGGCAAGCAGCTTGGTCTGTTTTCCTCCTGGCGCGTGCTCGCGCACCGGGCAGAATGGAAGGTCGGCGTGGGCGTCGTGGATCTCCTTGGGATATTCGATGTCTACCTCCAGCAGGTATCCCTCAGATTCCTCGGAGTCCTCGCCGTCGGGTAGGGATGATACGTCGAGCGCGGCCACTGTCGCATCGTCCAGCCATCGAAACCCTCCTTTCGGCATAGCCTGCGACATCACCCAGCCGTACAAGTTGTTGACGTCGAAGTACATTAGATACGTCGACGGCTTCGACTCGTCGTACATCCCCGCAGGCAGGTGCTTGTTGTTGGCTCGCGCGTACCTGTGCGAGCACTGGCTCAGACCGCCGCGTATGCCACGCTCCACGAACAGTAACATGTCCACGTCCGTCAGAAGTTCTAATTGTACGCTGGTGTACTTGAGCATCGCGTCCCACGTGAAACTTGGTAGCGTGCAATAATGCGCGGGATCCAGATCGTAACTTGCGATACAGTCGGTGCGGAAACTTTCGAATACGTCGGCGAGTAACAGCACATCTGTTTTCAAATACAAATCACTGTACTCGCCCAATGTCTGTACGCGAAAAGAGTTCCACACGTTCACGGCGTGTGCGTAATCAGGCTCCAACGCGGCGCGATCGTTCAGCTGGTTATAAAACGCTTCGCGGGATGGTAAACGCGTATCGTTCAGTTTGGAGTACGACGATACATAGTCGTACGGGAAGACGCCCTTCCTGGTCAGGAGATCGAACTGATCGTCCGACAGGCATTGAAACTCGCGTCGTAGAATCGCGAGTCGTTCTTTGTCGAGGTCCGAAGCGAGTTTCTCCAGACTAGCGGCCAAGAACTTCAACGGATCTATGAAACGAAACTTCAATCCCCTCTTCCAATCATTGTTCTCGACGTCGATTCCCTTGACGTGTTTGGTGAACGATATGTACCGCTCCTTCGTCACTGGCAGCAGGTCGATCTGCGCCTCGAACGCGGTCGCCAACTCCTTTATCATGAAATGCGCGTCGTAGCCTGATAGATTGTGAAACACTACCGGTATCGTGTACGATCTTTGGAACTGCAAGTTACACGACACGTGGGCCGCGCCTCGATAGTCGCCCGTCGAGTGACAATGGTCGCGCACTTTTTTGTCCGTTTCGACGAAAGGTTGTCCGCACACGTGACACGCGATTGCTGCGTTAAAACTTTGCCACTGTTGATCCGTCAACGAGTTCATTGGTTTCGCGTTCCGCAACCACGAATACGCAATGTTCGCAAAGTCTCGAAGTTCGCGCACGAACCATTTCACGCACTCGGAGTCGTGACGATACGCGCGATAACGGCACAGAGACGCGTGGGTGGAACAATGAACATAGTATCCAACGCTGTACGCTCTATGCTGCTGGTACGCGTACGTGCGACTCCGCTCCGCAGGCTCGACGTCCTCCAGCATGCACTCGAAGTCCGCGTACACGATGAATGGCGCTCGTTCCTTATTTTTGAAGTTCTTGAACTGCAACCATTTATCCTCCGCGGACGGCAATTCGACGGCACACTCGTTCAGGCGCTGACAGTCCACGGTGTGTTTTGTCAATCGCTCTGACGAATTGAAGAAGCTGAGACATCTGTAACGATAATAGCATTAATAATAAACATAAGAATAAATAATATATCGATCGAAATATTTTTTTTTTTTATTACTCACCTATCGCAAACGAATAGTTGGTGTCCGTGATTGCCGAGTTGCTTCGAAATGAGTCTCGGCATGCTTCGAATGCACGCGAAATGATATCGTTGAGGGTCCTTGGTGTCCTGTATCAATAGCACGTTCGCGTGCCTCTCCCGCTTGTCCTCGGTTAAACGCAGAGGCACGCAGCTTTTGTCGGTCCAGGTGTACACGTTCACCGACACGTCGTTCGACCTCTCGAACTTCGCCAGCTGGTCCAACGTCACGGGAAGCGTCACATCGTCCGTGCGAAGTACCGTCGAGTAATGATGATACGACGCGTCCTTGTGTACGTTCGTAGAAGCTGGATACAAACTTGCGACGATGGACCATAAGAAAAACGCACTGTCTCTACTCTGTACATTGACCACTGCCTTTTTAAGAATTACCTGGCGTGGAAGTGGTACGTCGCAGCCGGCGCGCAGAGGGTTATGCTTATTAATGTTTATTATGAGGTTTAGCACAGCCCTCAGAGCCCATCCACTATCGCGATCTTGAAACTCCTCGATCGCCACTAACGTGGGAGCGACCACGCACTTTGAATACCACTCGCACACGTTCGATGTCCTGAACAGTACGCGATTTCGCGTCGCGAAACTTTTCATGTCTATATTCGTATTTAACATAAATTCTGCGTTCAGGACCGTATTCACGGCCACACCAGAATGTTCTCCGATAGCGTCTGTCACGCGCGATAGCACCATTCGTCGGGCCCCCTCCAAAAATTGACGCGGATCGATGTAACCCACGTTAATGACCGCACCAGTCGAAATACGATTCCGAAACGCGGTTTCCACATCCTCCCATACGACCTTAGGTGTCGTCGATCGACCCGAAACCCCGAGTCCTACTCGCGAAAACCGTACCCGCACGATCGTACGTAATGTCTTGATACGCGCGATTAGCGATGCCAGACGCTGCTTCGATGCCATTGACACTCCTTCGCCGCACTGATACTCGATGATGAGTCGCAAGCACGTGTCACACTGATTCACCCAGTCTCGGAATTCCACAACACTGCGTAAAAGTCCGGATATTCGGGACAAAACCCTGTACGTGTCCATGAATACCTCCATGTTTACTTCTTCTGCTTTAATATTCAATTAAAAGGTACGCACTAGCAGGTATGAGTGGTTGATGCAACTCTTCCACCACCTGATGCGGTTCTGATTCGAATATCGAAAACTCAGGGGCGGGGGGGGGGGGGGGGAATGAGGTGTGACGAATGTTGTCGCGAAGATCTTTATTGAACGACTGCGCGACTCTGATTGAATGTACTAATCACCTACCCTAGCCGAGATTCATGAGTCGTTATCGCCTCGAATTCTTTTCTTCGAACTCTCTCACCATCAACGTCTCAATCAGGTGACGTGATGTAGCGCTTGCTCGATGCGTTGCCACGCGTATTGAATTGCAGCTTTCATGATAATTGTGTTTACACCCATCACGGTAGTCTCAGTTTTCAAAATACGTTGGGTGATACCCGAATAATTATCGCGCTATACTTTCGCATGTGCGATCATGGATCAGCATCCTTAAAATCAGTTCTCAAATGATACTACAGCGATCAAGACGTCAGATCGGCAGCAGATGGACAGCAGATTCTGCCGTCTACTTGGCACAGCCAACAGCGCCATCTGAGGTCCAGAATTAACATACAATTCCCTACGCGTGACATCACATGGCCGCTCCTACGCGTGACGTTACACGGACGTGGCTACGTACCAACACATGTGTACCGTGATTACTATAGGTGTATCCCCACCCTTTCTATTGCGCGTAGAGAAGTTTTGGAGCAGATTTTAAGATTCTGCTCGCAGGTTATGTGAGCCGCAGTTTATTAAATAAGTTTTCTATTTTTTTCTAAAGGTCTGTGTTTATTCTTTAATATTACAAGTACAAAATATATATAAGTGGCACATATATTAACATTTAATATTTACATTTAAAAATGGTGATTCTATATGCAAACATAAGCCTATTTTCTCGAGAACGAACTTTTATTCTATATTACATTTTTATTTATATAGATTTTAGTAGTATGGCAAGGGGGATTCCAACCCAAATTTGAGTTTCAAGGTCATGATAAAAATTTCCCCCGACCTTGAAACTAAAATTTGAGTTTTAAGGCCGCAGGAAATCCAATGCAGCGGCGCGGGCGAGCGGTGCGCGGCCGCGCGGTGGCGGCGGATGACGTCATCGAGATGACGGAGTGGTGGGGGGTATAGCGCGAGAGCAGAAGATATCGAATCAATCGATACCGAATCAATATCGAACCGCATCGAGGAGGAACCGTGGGTAAATTGCTGCTACTCTGGAGCGTGGTACCAAGCACAGTCGGTAAGGAAGGAAATATTAATTTAAGCACAGACGAGGTATAGAATAGACCTATCAACCAATGTATTTTTCTGTCACCGGTTTGGGGGGTCCTAGGACCCCCTTACCATTTCAGTGTCGCATGCAACGTTACCGGCGAAATCTCGAAACAGATTGCGACGCTACGCGTGGTAGGAATTAGAATTCAGCACGTCGACATCGACAAAAGAACGAGATGGTCGGTGGCCGACGAAGGCAATCTCTTCGGAGAGCTGCCAGCGACTGCTGAACAGCAGTGATCCCCGAGCTTCGAAAATTTTGGGATGGTCTCTTTCAAATTCACGTGGCAAAGAGCTATTGGGAATTTCCCGGCCCAGGTAAGCGAGCCGCGCGCTCCGCTTTTATGATCCGATTTACCACTCGCACCCCAGATTACTGTAATGAAGTTTGAAAACAATGTCGACTGGTCTCGTACCGGTCGCAATTTCAAAATTTTTAACTACGACAGGGTTGACCGCGGCGCTATACTCCCGTACGGAGAGATTTTTCACCACCTGCGTGTAAAAGCCACAATAATGGCGCATCGTTGCATAAAATGGAAAATTATAATTAAAACCGACTTCAAAAAAATAAAAATGCACTAAAAAGTAAGAAATAATTTTGTTCCTTATTTAATATACGACACTCAATTTTTTTATATCGGCGCCTCATCATTTGCACTGTGTAAATCTGGCGCCGACTTAAAAAAATTGTGTGTCTTAGATTAAATAAGGAACAAAATTATTTTTTCTTTTTGGGGCATTTTCATTTTTTTGAAGTCGAGAAAACGAGAACAATAGATTCTGAGGTCTGCAAACGCATTGTTGGACGTGGCCGAAACCGTGACGTCGAGCCCGTCGACATCGACAAAAGAACGAGACGATCGGCGGCCGACGAAGACAATCTCCTGCAGAGATGGCCAACAAATTAATTGAAATAAAAATTTCGTACACAAATTTTTATTTCAAATAATTTGTTGGCCATCTCTGGTCTCCTGCAGTCGCTCGCATAGGACGATCGTGTCGAGCACATTATGTATTCCAAACCTTAAATATATTCACTTCTTGTATTCTAAATACCGTACTCCTTTCTCCTCCTATACTATTCAGTTTCCTCGATCAAATAAAAAATGTTTCATATGAAACATTTATTGCTTTTTCAATAGTTAGTAAAATAATAGCGTGTGAAAAATAATATACAAACAAATCGGTCATAGTGTATAAACTTACTGAAACTACCGAACATCAGTTAACATTAGTCAGTCAACGTCAGTTAGTATATAGTATAAACAAATGAATTTTTCTAATAGTTATGGAGGAGAATGAATTCCTTCTTCAAAAAATATGTATCGAATATTTTTGGCCACTCTACAGACTTGCAAAATTGCACCAAACTCGGTGCGTGCGGGTTCGATATGTTCCTGTTAAATAATATATATAGTACAGAAGAAGGATATTATTATAATTATTATTATTGTTATTATTATATGCCTGTATTATATCATATAGACCATCGTTAATGTATGCGCAAACACATGATGAATGGGTGGCGTTCAGCAACAGGTGCTCTTAGAAAACATTAAAGCACTCTTTTCACAAATTGTGTTATTGCAAACGAATGAAATTTGCTTTGCGTTAAATAAACCGGAATAGGACAGCAAAGTTAAAAGGCGAATGTGATATCGTTTTATATTCATCCTCCTTTCTCTTCCGTTGAACGGAATATGTTCATAAGACGATTTTTAAATTGTTACTCTAACAGAAACATTTGTAAATCGCGGGCTTCGACTGTCAAAAAATAACCTTATTTTACCCGTGCTGAATTCTAATTCCTACCACGCGTAGCGTTACAATCAGTTTCGAGACTTCACCGGTAACGTTGCATGCGACACTGAAATGGTAAGGGGGTCCTAGGATCCCCCAAGTGAGGTGACAGAAAAATACATTGGTTGATAGGTCTATTCTATACCTCGTCTGTGATTTAAGATATTAATAATAATGGAAAAACTGAATCTCCGGCGACGGGGCTCGACCCAAGACCTCCGCGTTACGAGTCAGTCGCCTAACCAACTCCCCCAACGCCCACTCTCTAACATTAGTCTTTAATGAATGGTACATATACCGAGCGTCACATGCCATGGGCCGTTGCCAAAAGGCAAAGCATAATACTTTCTTTTTATCGGATGATGTTGGACAATGTCGGGAGAGATCGACGTTTTACACACCACGTCTTCAGGGATAGAAAAGAGAGAGCATTATTTTTAAGGCTAAAATTCGGGGAGGGAAAGAGAGAGCACTACATAGTGGTACAATCGCAAGCATTCTAAAGCTAGCTAGTTGTAAAGCTAACAATATTTCAAACATCGCAGCGTATCGCGCGATCGCGAGTAATTTGAATCATCTGGAGCATCCGTGCGGGATGACGTCATTTGGTGGCGCGAAGAAGGCGCGAATCATAGAAAGAATTATGTAGCGTCAGCAGAAAATTTTTCTCCATATCAACAGACATATTTTCCCAACGCAGAGAAATAATAATTTTAATCCCCTCTCACACCGATCTGTCGAACCAATATGTGGCAAGCATTCTAAAGCTAAAAATTTTTAAAATGTTTTTTCAATCTTAACATCGCAGCGTATCGCGCGACCACGTGTAATTCGAATCCCCCGTGATGGGACCGCCATGCAAAATGACATGTGGTGGCGTGAAGAACGTACGAATCATAGAAAGAATGATGTGGTTTCAGCAGAAATTGGTGAGGAGAGAAGGAGGAAGACGGGTAAACAAATACATTGTAATATATGTAAAATGATTATATATTGTTACATTAATTAAAAAATAGAAATATAAAAAAGAAAAATATGAAAATAGAATATAAATAGTGTCTCGGCAGAACCCTCCCTCCCTCCCTCCCTCCCTCCCTCCCTCTCTCTCTCTCTCTCTCTCTCTCTCTCTCTCTCTCTCTCTTTCTCCTTCTCTTTTTCTCTTTTTCTCTTTTTTACATCAATCGCAAGCCAATTTGAACATTCTCGAACAGCTGATGGACTTCCTATTTAGTTTTCGCGACATCATACATACATACTCTTCCACACAACACCTCACATACACTCATATACACTCATGCTCCCGCTACCGCCCCGAGTGCTCAGTTACACAGAACAGTAGTATCTCGTCATTATTCGCCGAAACTGTTACGTATCTATTGTATCGCCTCAATTCTCTATCTCTAAATAAACCGCTCTATTCTCAACATATTTGAGTTCTCTCTATACAAATAGAATATAAAAATATAAAAATACAATATAAAAAGAAAAAATATAAAATTATAGAATACAAAAGAAAAAATATAAAAATATAAAATAAAAAAGAAAAAAGTATAAAAATACAATATAAAAAGGAAAAATATAATAATAATAATAATTTAATTTATTGCCCACTTCCATGTTACAATTTAACGATCATATACTCTATCCATTTCAGACCCGTGATTGTGTCAGTATAAGCCCTACCCTTCTAATGTTTCCTGCTGTGTCTTAACAATTTTTTTCTATTTTACAAGTGTTTCGTAGTAGTATAGCAAAGCGGATTCTAACGCAAATTTGAGTTTCAAGGTCATGATAAGAATTTCCCCCCGACCTTGAAACTCAAATTTGAGTTTGAAATCCAACGCGGCCGCGGGCGGGAGGCGCGCGGCAGGACGTCGGCGGATGACGTCATACAGATGGCGGAGTGGTGGGGGTATAGCGCGAGAGCAGATATCGAATCAATCAATACCGAATTAATACCGAACCGCATCGAGGAGGAACCGCGGGTGAATTGCTGCTACTCTGGAGCGTGGTACCAACCACAGTCGGTAAGGAAGGAAATATTAATTTAAGATATTAGTAATAATCGAAAAACTGAATCTCGGGCGACGGGGCTCGAACCCAAGACCTCCGCGTTACGAGTCAGCCGCCTAACCAACTTCCCCAACGCCCACTCTCTAACATTAGTCTTTAATGAATGGTACATATACCGAGCGTCACCAAGCATAATCCATTTTTTTTTATCGGATGATGTCGGGCAATGTCGGGAAAGATCGGTGTTTTTTACACACCGCGTCTTCGGAGGAGGGAAAGAGCATTATTTTAAAGCTAAATTCGAGGGAGGGAAAGAAACAGCACTACTTAGGATCACAATCGCATGCATTCTATAGATAACAAGTTTTTAAAGCGCCGCAGCGTATCGCGCGATTACATGTAACTTGAGTCCCACTCTCATGGATAGAAGTCTCGACACGTGTTGAATGTAATATAATACCGGTGGAAACGTCGAATCTTAGAATTAGGTGGTGAGAGAGGGAGGAGAAAGACGAGTAAATAAATGGAGAAATAATATACATTAGGAAATTTATTTTAAAATTATAAATAGAATTTTAAATTTATAAATAGAATAGAATTATTTTAAAATATATATAGAATACAAATAGAATATAAAAAAATGAAAAAATATAAAAGAATATAATAATACAATATAATATATCAAATACAATAGAAAAAATAGAAAAAGAATATAAAAATACAGTATAAATAGGAAATAAAAATATAAAAATATATAAAAGAAAAGAAAAACTAATAAATAGAAACAAGAAATTACAGTTGCGATGGTGGCGAGGGGGCGATGGGGGCCGCGGCACCCAATACGGGGCCCATCTCAACGCAACAGGTACTTGCACCATCGCGGCCATGATAGGGTCGATCACCGGCCCCGACCGCCGCATCTGCACCCCTCGGGGTGCAACCTGGAGCGCACGGGCCTCCAGGACCGCCAGCCAGATCCTCAAGTCATGTAGTGGTAGGTCCTAGAACATAGACACAAACGTCGATATAATTTTGACACATCAAACATAATAAATATCAAACGCACAAAACAATGTAATGTATTACATACCTACGGAGATGGTGGCGGCGGCGACTGCAGCGGTGACTGCGGCGGCGACGGCGGCGGCGGCGATGGCGGCGGCGGGGACTGCGGCGACCCCCAATCAGATGACCAGGATGGTGATTGGGGGGGGGGGGGCGGTTGTAAGGGAGGCGATGGTGGTGGCGAGTTCTGGAAAAAATAGAAATCTACGATATAATATTGAGATGTCTGCGTGATTTAATCTCACTGGATAACAAAAGTTAAACGCGATAAATGTCAAAATATTGATAGGTACATGCCTCGGGGTCACACTCCGGCGCACTGCGAGTTAATCCCATTATTTCACGTCAAAAAAAAAGTGTCACACAAAAAACTGTAGCACAACTCCGGCTGTCTTTAATGTTTGAAGACAACTGGTCTCGCTGAATCTTCAAGTTCCCACATGCGAACCCATTCCTAAAATCCCATAGCTTTGCAAAAGTAAGATACTGTTGTTCTTCACATCCCTTTTCGCTGACCATCCTCTCCTTATTCACACGCATCTTCTTTCCCTTCTTATTCACACGCATCTTCTTTCCCTTCTTCTTTGGACACATCAAGCGACTAGGCCATACCACATTGATCGTTTATTAGACGTCTATCATACCACTTCGATCACGTATTGAACATCTATCAAACGTGTATCATACCACTTTCAACGTCTATCATACCACTTCGATCACGTATTGAACATCTATCGAACGTGTATCGTACCACTTTCAACGCCTAACGTACCCCTCTGAACGTGTATTGAACATCTATCAAACGTGCATCATACCACTCTGAACGTGTATCGAACATGAATCATACCGCTTCTGCATAACTATCGTCTTAATCTAGCGTACATCGCATGTATGAGGTTGGGGAGGGTGAAGAAAAAACATTTTCATATACATTAAAAATTGATTATATTTTATTTATGCATTTCTCAGGTGTTTAGACCACCAGTTGAATATTTTAAATACATTTTGCATGGCACAGTGTTTTGCGTGTCTGCCGCATCGCAGAGTATTAACTACATTTAGCTTATTTAGAGATTTGATATCCTTGTAGTCAATGTCCAGCGTCGATGACCACGTCCGTTATCGTATTTTCATCCAGGAAATCTGTAAGCCAGTCGCGTTTCTGCAGCCCTTTAACGTATACGATATGGGATGCGTCATCTTCTTCATCGATCGCATCAGCAACAGCTTTCGTAATTAGCTGTTTAGCCATACTGTACAAAACGTCTCCATCGTCCCACCGTAGTCCATGATGTTTTGCCACCAACCATCGGATGCTTGATTTGTCGGATTTCGTAAGAAGAAATTGTGGCATCGAACTCCCAAAAATATAGTGCGAGAGAATTGTTCCCTTTCGTAGGATAGCCACTTCCTTCGCGACAAACCTTCCATCGACGATGAACCCTTGCAAGTCAACGAATGTTGGTATGACCATTATCGGTACAATTTGGAGGTCCGTTCGCTTCCAAGACAGACGAGAGAATGCAGTCTTTCTCGTAAAGCATCACGATTTTCACGATGAAATTTTGTATGAATTTGGCACAGGAGAGGGCGGACATGTAGCGTGGCAATTTAATTTATTTTGCGCACCACGTTCGTCAACGGATTGTATTCAACCACCCGATCGTGCAGAATCAGACAGTAGGCCGTAGTATTTGCAGGCATATTCTCTTTACACTCGAATTCTATGCGCACGTCCACGGTACCATTCTTGATCGACTCATTTTGTCGCGAGCAATCAATCACCACGAGGGAACCAAATTGTAAAAATTCAGCCACGGTGAATAATGCCTCGTTGCAACTACACCCATAATATGATTTACGGAATTGCGTATACATGTGGTACAAGATGGCGTGCTTATTCTTGTCAAAGTCCAAGTTCATGTCATCGTATGGGTAAAATTCCGAGTTGAGAAAAAGTTTTACATTGGTCAATTTGCAGTTGTTGAACCTAGTAACATCTTCGCTCATCACATTCCTTCGACCAGTCTGTAGAGCAAGGATAATAACTCGCGGCTTCTCCAGCTGTGCAGATGCCTTCACGGCCCATGAATGCTTAGTCGTGCTCTGCAAGAGAGGATACTCGTACAGATCCCACGATTGAAAACAAATGCTCAGGTTTTGTCTGTCCACTTTCCAAAGTATGTAGCAAAATCCTGCTGCTGTATCGGTATTCTTATCTCATCGCTGTATCCAAACGTCGTGTTGACGTATGGGTTGTATGTGTGAGTCTGGAGCTTGCCGATGCGATCACCAAACGTCGGCTTCCCTCCAATGCTTAGAATGTCAGCCATTTTTTTCAACTTAAATGCGCACAATGAATCCCAATGATTTCAAAAATGCAATGTTCGCAGCACTGAGCCTCTTCCTTTTAGCGTGATCGGAGCTGTTGCAGTTGTTGTTGTTGTTGTAGTTGTTGTTGTTGTTGTTGTTGTTGTTGTTGTTGTTGTTGTAAACAATTTCACTTGGAAGAAACGGGTTTCTGGAGTCGTTCAATACAAGCATCCCTTTCGTTCACACCACGCGTATTATCGTCGCCGTCGTACGTGCAGTCTGATGGTAATCTCTTCACCTTGAAAATCAAGCAACCGTCCGTCTTGATCTACAACACGTATCGTCAGATCCGTAGTGACTTGTGCGGTGATTGGAATGTAAATGATCTGCGCGGGCGTTTCCGATATCTTATATCCTGGTGGAACTCTCGGAGAAAATTCATGTATCGTATGTATGTGCTTCCCATTGTTGTACGCGCCAGCGGCCGCGCTACATTCAACGCGAATAATGTTCACGTTCATGATATTAATTGGGTCATCCGATTCGTGCCACCGTCCTGGTTCTAATACCCGATTCGTCGAGAATCCCAGCAGCGATCCAATGTTATTAGGCTTTGTAAAGTCCACGGCGAACCGGCAGTACAGCTCGCTTTTCATGGTGTTGTTGTTGGGACGCAACATTATAGGATACGCATCGTTGTCACCGTCATCGGTGTCGCCGAGATTTTTTGAGGATACCGTTCGAGTAATCGTTGCTTCAAGTACTTGGCGATGGCGTCTAGTTCGTAGGAGCCGTGGGAAATTGTAATGTACTCATGAATGGTGTCGACGCTGTTGTTGATGTCATAGTTTACGGTGAAGTAGAATTCATCATTGCTCGTGTCGATGTTCGGTATTGTGTGATAAGTTTCAAAGGTTGTTAGACCAAGCTCGTAATCATCGTCGCTCAAATCTATGGACGGAAAGTAGCTCACCGCGAGGGTGCTACTCTTGCCGGTTAGAGTGAATGTTAACGACATATTCCGAGCTGTACTGTTCGACTAGTACTGAATCAGAGTGGTAGGAAATCAATCCTTAAATTTGGTGTCGATCGTTTGTAGAAAGCGTAGACATAGTTGTCCACAATTTCTCTGATTGTACTCTTGATAAGGCGTTCGATTGTATTCAATTTTCACAGCATTTTTATCCAAATATTTTACCAATTCCTTAGGCGGTCGAAGATTCCCAAAGCTGTCGAAATATATAGCTCGACACCCTCTCTTCGCATACGCCACACAATGAGTCCCAGACCCCTCGACATTGTCCAAATTTACGATACCGCTCTCGTTTCGATGTACTCCTCCCGCTGGTAGCGCGTTACGCATAAAAACACCTCTAAAGAATGGAATACGTATACGTTTTGCCAACTCCTCCAATTATGCATGGATAGTTACGCCCGCGGGCATTTTTATATTCTTTTCGGCGTTTTTTTTTCGTTTCGATATTCCCTGTCCGCGCTTGTGTGGTGCGAGATAAAGTCCACGACCTTCCATGGAGCGATTATGGCGTTGCATTTCCTGCAGCTGATGTTGCGCCGCCTTATTATCGTTTACCGCCTTGGCGATCCCCGCCGCTCCACCAGCTAATGATCAGAGAACACCTAGCAGTGGGAGAAGTGGTAATATGCCACCCCGTTTTGCTACTGGAAGAATCCGCTTTTTCGATGCTGTCTTTGGAGTCCTTTTGCGCAATTTTGTTTTCATCCCCATTCCGATTTTCATCTTGGCCTTCATAGCTGCCCAAACAGCTGTAGCAGCACCTCTTTCACCTAGAGTCGAGTCTCGCGCAACGATACGTTTTCGCGCTTTGTCAGCGAGAACGTTACCTGCCGCGTCCGTTTCGCCGAGGTCGTTGCTACGCGAATACGCAATATCGTGTTCGCGACACTCTGCGTCCAACGGATTGATGCCTTGATCCCCTCTAGCCAATCGTTTAGCCAGATGAGTTCCTGGTCCACACAACTGGTATCCCGGAATATGTAATTCGATAGGTAGCGCGTTTATCGCCCGATTTAACAAACCACAACCTTTCTTTACTCTCGTCGGCGACATTCGCCACAGTTTTTAATCAATGGTGCTGGACCGTCGATATGCGTTCGCTGCCAAGGGCGATTATAATGTTCCAGACACCGACGATACTGCTGAACCTCAGAATCAGCTCTTATATGCTCGGGGGGTCTGTCCCACAACTGATCAATGTGTCTCCCAAACTCTCGGAGTAAAATAATCTTTGGTATATATTTCAACTGCTCAGAGGTTAGGTCTCGAATATCGCAATTATCCGACAGGACCAGAAGTATTTTGAATACTGAGCCGTTTTGCTTCGGCGCGGACCTATAAATAGGGCGCGTCGCCGCTTCGACGTATCAAAACCATTTTTCGCAGTTTGCGGAGAGGATGCGATTCGTGCGACAACCTGTAACGATACGTGTGACAAATTTTGACGATAAATCGCAAATGATGTCTTCGAAAACCAGACGCAGACATGGTGGCATGCTACCAAACACTATCCGCTGCGTCATTTGCGGCCCATTGTGGAAAGACCAACGTGCTGGTGAGCTTGTTGGAATGTCCTCACGGCGTCCGCTTCGAGAACGTGTACGTGTATTCCAAGTCGTTGCAACAGCCGAAATATCAGTATTTGGAGAATTTATTGACTCCGATAGGTGAAATTGGCTACTTTACGTTTTCGAATAACAGTGATGTCATCCCACCAAGCGAATCGGTTCCGAATTCCATTTTTATCTTTGATGACGTGGCATGTGACAAGCAAGATACGATAAGGGAATACTTTGCAATGGGGCGCCACTCGAATGTTGACTGCTTCTATCTGTGTCAGACGTATGCAAAGATTCCGAAACATCTTATACGCGACAATGCCAATCTGCTGATTCTGTTTATGCAGGATGGTACCAACTTGAAACATGTGTACAACGATCATGTAAACACTGACAAGTCTTACGAGGATTTCTGCGCTTTGTGTCGCAATTGTTGGCAACGTGAGTATGGTTTCGTGGTAATAGGCAAGGATAGCGCGATGTCCAATGGACGTTATAGAAAGGGATTTAACGAGTTTGCCGTACCGTGAGATGGCCAATTGTCGTCAACACGTCGGTGGGAAAGCAACGTCTACGGCAAAATGATGACTGATATCGATACTCTGGAGATTAAGGATCGCGAGAGAATATCGAAGGAATTTGCAAAAACCAGCGATTGCATTCGCAAGATACATCAGACTTTGAAGACTGGCAAGATGGAGGAAGATGTCGCGTTGGAGAGATACTTTAAACCAATTGTCGAAGCCCTAAAACATATTGTGGAAAATACCGCAGCGACAGAAGCTGACACATCACCGCCGATGAGCACAGACGTTGAAGGGAATGAAACATTAACGCCTAAAACAACAATCCGGTCGAAAGGGAACACATCGCGCAAGACAAAGAGGAAACGACACATGTCATCTTAATATTCACCGATAACCTCCACACTAGTTCAATCGAAGCATAAACGGTGGAATGTTACATCAAACGATTCTCCGGATCCTCCCACACCAATAAATACATTTCCCAGTGTACAATTGCTCTCAACCAATGATGACGACGTTGTCGAAACTAGTCCAGATGCGTCGTTTGTAACATCTATTAGACAGCAACTCCAAACATCCGAGGGCCAAGAAACGTTTCGCAACCATTTCGGCCCGCTGGGTCAAAAATACATGAGCGCAATCCTAAGTGGTGATAGGGATACAACAATGGACTATGTGTACGGCGTATACTTTGGCAATAGTGGAACGATGCTTGGGGATAAGGCTTTCAACATAGACAAAGTTGATAATATAATCAATGATGGTGTAAGATACGGAGGAACACCCGATCTTTACGAACTGATTTTCAAGAGAATTCCCGAAGATGCTATATACACCGATGTTGATAAACAAAAATACAAAAGTATACTGCTGGCGACGAATGCCCACAGACGCGATCATGGTGCTAAAAAGCCTGTATTGAGCAACAAGGGATACAAGTACAAACATGTGATTGCACCGCTACTCCCCCGCGCATCAGTCAATAAAGCAGGGAAAGGTCTAAGGACGCCGCGAACCATGGTGGTAAACTATAACAAGATCGATTACGTACACTGGGACGATCCCAACGAACTGGTGGATCGATTGCGCTTGCTGGAAGCGTCGCGTCAGGCGGGTAACAACTCTCATGGTCCCGAAATTCTATCTATTTAGGAGGAACTCCGCGAGGTAGGCCTCAATATATAAATTAAACCGCACGCCGATGATGTCCACTGTATGCATCGAGATGCCGATCAACAAATTTGGGGTTTCGCTCGAGAAGAGTGGAGCAGCTAGAATGAACTATTATAAATGGAACGGTTTGCTTCGAAATTACATGCGAGGTAACGCCCTTTGTGTGGCCGGTGCCGACTTTGATGCAAAATCACGCAAGATACGACGCGTAGCTCAACTGGTGGCCGACACCGATGCCGTCAATAAACTATACATGGAAAAGAGCATTAAACTTTTGAGAGAGCAGCAAGAAGAATTAGAGAGGAAGCTGGTTGTGTTTCAAAGAGATATGCTGACGTTGCAAAACAGCGTTCAAAAGTTATCGCAGGCGTCAAATTCTATCCCGCAGCAGCGCTGCGAAGGAGAATCATGCGAGACGGTTGAACTTGTCCCCGGGCCGATTGGGAGCACTTAATGCATGTACATGAAAATTATCGCATCATTCGTGTCAAAGACACCTCTGCGATCAAACATGCAGCCAGTATCGAAATCCAAGAGTAAAGAAAACTATGGTCCCAAGAAGCGACAACTTGTTGAGGAATTGCATGCTCCAGCTCGAAGACATTTCCCGCGGAGGCGCGTCATAGTGCACGGATACGACGATCTGTGGCAAGCTGACGTTGTAGAAATGCGTCCATACTCGCGATTCAACCAAGGCCACCACTACATACTCACCGTTATCGATGTGCTCAGTAAGTATGCATGGGCGGTGCCGCTCAAGACTAAAAGTGGTGCTGAGGTGACCAAAGCGTTTGCAAAGATATTTAGAGATCGATATCCGCAAAATTTGCAAACCGATCAAGGAAAAGAATTTTATAACGCCGATGTGCAGAAACTCTTGACAAAACATGATATTAATCATTATTCGACGTATTCGGTGATGAAGGCCTCCGTCGTAGAACGTTTCAATCAAACTTTGAAGAACAATATGTGGAAAATGTTTACGCTCAATGGAACCTACAGATGGATCGATTCGCTATCGCATCTTCTCGCAGAGTATAACACGCGAAAACATAGAACCGTCGGAATGCGTCCTCGCGATGTTACCCCTGCGATCGCCGACAAGCTGCTATCCACCGTATACAGCAACATAAAGATCGCTGCTCCGGCGAGATTCAAGTTGGGCGAGTTTGTGCGCGTGAGCAAATTTAAAACCATCTTCGATAAAGGCTATACGCCGAATTGGACAACGGAGGTGTTCAAGATAGCCAAAGTACAGGCAACTAATCCCGCGACGTATTTGCTGGTCGATTCCTGTGGAAAACCTGTTGCCGGAGGATTCTATGAACACGAGCTGCAACGCGTCACCGATCCTGATGTATATCTAGTGGAAAAAGTGTTGCGTAGAAAGGGGGATAAGGTATACGTCAAGTGGTTGGGATTTGATAAATCGCACAATTCTTGGATAAATAAAAATAATGTATTGTAACATAATAATACATGATTCAATAAATACAATGATACATATATGTAAATGAGTGAACAATTTTATTTTTACACATTAATTCCACCATTTATAATTTCTATGCATGAGTGAACAATTTTATATTACACAATTCCACTATTTATAATAAATACAATAGTTTTTTTTTACAATGGTATTTTATAATGTCCCCAGGGCAGAGTGTCGGTCGAATCGGGTACGATATGCCGCTTGTCGTCGTACGGACTTAGAGCGGTTTTAGATTCCGAAATGGTGTACACTTTGTGCAATTTAGACCGTATGCACGATTGTCTGCAAACCATTTCGATCTCCCTTTGCAAACACTGCGCGTAGTCGTCGAAAGTTATCGTTCTGGCTATGACGTTGGTCTTGACGCCTTTCGCCTTTTTCGTATCTTTTTTGCCGTCTACGCGGAGTGCATACATTTTCGCTCTAAGACCTACGAATTCGGTCATTATCGCACCGTTATTTTCATCCTTCATCAGCCCTGGAACCTTCTTATTTAAGTGGGGCATATTATATGGATTGTTGATAGGATAATCGCTTGTGTCGAATCTATCGATATCGCGTTTCATGGTCTCGTAGATATCGTCGCATCGAATGTGGTAAATGAGGCTGTCCGTGTCTGTGTATAGAATTTTACAACTTGGTCCGTGCAGGGGAGACATGTACTCGTGATGAAATTCATACAAACAAATTTTTGATATGTCCAGAATGCACATACCCACGTATATCGGTTTGTTGAATTTCACCTCGAGTTTTCTCAATTCAACAGCTATTAAATATTCCGAAAAAACACTTCTGCTATGGAAATTCTGTTTCGCGATCATTGCCTCCGCGCCATATCGCCCTTCCCAATGAGTCAAAAGTTTTACATCCACGTGATTTCGTACATTTTCCATAGTTTTACCGAATACTGCGTTGTTCATCAATTTGTACAAATTTTTTTCGAAGTCGTTTGTCGCGCCTGTTCTAAACCGTGTATTGAGTTTGATGTAATCGCGGAGTCAGGGAGATTGAGCGAATTGAAGCACGCGGTGTATCTTTGTAATACGAAGACCGTGACGCGTGCACTGCTGCAGGTTGCGGTAATGGATGACGTAACGCTGCTTATCGTATACCGTCGCGAATAACTTGTCCTGTCTGCTGCCAGGTGGTTTGGCACGCGTCGGGCAGAACGGTAGATCGGCATGAGCGTCGTGCAGACGTTGCGGATATTCCAGATCTACCTCGAGAATGTATCCCGTGGGCGAATCGACCGTGATCGAAGACACGTCAAATTTTTCAACATCTTCGACCCATTGAAATTTAGCATATGGCAGAGGCTGACACATTGCCCATCCATACAAATTGTTCACGTCAAAGTACATCAAGTACGATGACTCTTCCGATGCGTCGTAAGATGGCATGTACTTGTTATTGGCATGTGCGTATCTTCCGGAACATTGACTTAAACCCCCACGTATACCGCGTTCGATAAACATGACCATATCGACGTCAGTGAGCAATTCGAATGTAATTTTGGTATGTTTTACCATGGCATCCCACGTGAAACCGGGTAAAGTATAATAATGTGCTGAATCTAATCCGTAACTCTTGATACAACTTTCGCGAAAATTTTCAAAAATATCTGCCAATAACAAGACATCTGTTTTCAAATACAAGTCGCTGTATTCGCCCAAGGTTCTAATGCCGAAACGCTGCCAGACAGTCTCGGCGTGTGCGTAATCGCTCTCGGATACTCTTTCACCCGTTAACGAACTATAGAATGACTCGCGCCGTGGTAAGCATGAGTCCTGCAGCTTGTTCGCGCAATCAAGATATTCGTATGGAAAGATACCCTTTCGCGTCAATAAATTGAAATCCTCGACGGATAATGTTTGAAATTGGGATTGTAAAATTTTTAATTGATCTATGCTAAGAAAAGATGCTAATTTGTCGAGACTGGTGTTGAGAAATTTGTACGAATCGATGAATCGCAATTTAATATAATTTCGCGAGTCTGAGTCAGCCGTATCTTCGACATTTTTTGCGAATGAAATATATTTTTCTTTAGTTGTGGGTAATACGTCGACGTGACCTTCAAAAGCGGTAGCTATTTCCTCGATAATAAAATGCGAATCGTAGCCTGATAAATTATGAAAAACTATGGGGATGTAAAACGCATTTTTATAATTTAAATTGCACTCCGAATGTGCTGGACCTCTAAACCGTCCGGATAGATGACAATGATCGCGGACTCGTATATCGATAGCCTCGAATGGTTCTTCGCAAATATGACAGTGTGTTGCATCGCGAAATGCCGTCCACTGTTCGGCTGTTAAATCAAGCATGGGAACATTGCTGGTCAGGATGGGTTTGGCGAAATTTGCAAAATTTTTTAGTTCATCGACGAACCATGAAACTCAATCCGCGTCGCGGCGACATAGATACATCGATAGCGATGTATCGTACCAGCAATGCATGTAATAGGCTATACTATGAACTTCGTGGTGTTGATAGGTGTGTAATTTATTATCATCACCCATTCAGTGGCTGTCCTCTGTTTTCTCGATGATGCACTCGAGATCTGCATATACCACGACGGGGAACCGCTCCTTCATGTTGTGGTTGTTGAACCTTAGGAGATTGTTTCCTTCGCTGGGCAGCAGGATGGCGCAGTCGTTCATCATGCCACAGTCCAGCGAATGAATCTCCAACTTCTCGACAGATCTGAAGTAGTGCATGCATCGGTAAAAAAGAAAACCCCAAATATGTATTATTTAATTTTTTTCGCGAGACATTTCATCATTTTTCATAAGTTTCTATACGTACCGATCACAGATGAATTTCTTCCCATCATGCCTGCTCAACTGGGTGCTCACCAGCCGGGATAAGTTCTTGATCAGAACAAAGTGCCCTACATCTCCATCATTCGGTATGTAGAGCAAGTTTACGTGTCGATCCCTCTTTTGGCTGGTGAGGTGCAGCGGAAAGACCGTCTTCGTCTTCTCAGCATCGAAGGTGTACACGTTGATGGAGATTTCGTTCAACCGCTCAAACTTCCCAATTTGCTCCAGGGACATTGGAAACTCAATGCCCTGGAGATTTAATACGGAAGCATATGGTGGATATGAACTTGGGCGCTCGGGATGTCTTTCCGCAGGATGGAGAGCGGCTACCACTGCCCACGCGAAACATGCATTGTCCGGAGATTGCACACTGATCGTTGCCTTCTTCAGCGATATTTCCCGCGGCAACTTGTGGTGGCACCCTGCGCGCAGCGGATTGTACTTATTGACATTGACGGTCAGGTTGAGGATTCGCGTCAATGCCCATCCGCTGTCGCGTTCCTGGAACTCTTCCAGCGATGCCAGGGTGGGTTCGACGATGCATCGCTGGTACCACTCCTGCAGATCGGATGTGCCGAAGAGTTCGCAGTTCCGGGTGTTGATGCTTTTGCAAGCATGTTTATCACCCGCCACAAATTCGCCGTTGAATACAGTGTTCACTTTGAGGTTTCGACGTTTTCTCAAAGCGCCCCGCACGTGCTCCAACACAATGGTCGCCGCATCCTGGAGGAAGTTGCGCGGCTCGATATAGTTTGAATTGAGCACGGCACCAGTTAACACGCGACTATCGAACGCAGTGTCTATTTCGCGCCACAAAAGTCTTGCGCTCGAATGTCCGGCACCTTCGCGCACGAAACGGCCGCGTAATGAATGTTTCAGTCCTTCGAGTCGCGTGATTCGAGCAACCAACGATTGTTGAATACCGATCGATAATCGCGGGCGTTTCACTCGGCTGTGTTCTTCCAACGATTCGATGCACTCGTTGCACCGTTCTTCCCACGCAAGGTATTCTTCCCGCGAACTCAATCGTGCAGATTGATCCAACAATTGGCGGGTTACTTGCGTGAATTCTCCCATGGTCGTAAATAGAATGCAAATGTATTGTCTTTATTCGCGCAAAACGTTGCAGCGATTTGAGGCTTTGGACAGTTTGGAGCGCGCTTTTATATCCTCACCACGATTTGCTATCTCTGTCTAACTCCTTCGATGTACCTCCTTCCTCCAATAGATTGTATGTAAAAAGCCGATCCTTCCAGATATTATCCGAAGCAATTTCCGCTGATAAAAGCATAATTCTTTCGATGATTCACACGTATGGCGAATTAGCGCGCAAAATCATCCGACGCAGTTTCTGCTGACACCGCAGAATTCTAAGATTCGACGCTTCCACAGGTATTATATTACATTCAACACGTGTCGAGACTTTTATCTTTGAGGGTGGGACTCAAGTTACATGTAATCGCGCGATACGCTGCGGCGCTTTAAAAACTTGTTATCTATAGAATGCATGCGATTGTAGCTCTAAGTATTGCTGTCTCTTTCCCTCCCTCGAATTTAGCTTTAAAATAATGCTCTCTCTTTCCCTCTTCCGAAGACGCGGTGTGCAAAAACGCCGATCTTTCCCGACATCATCCGATAAAAAATAATGGGTTATGCTTGGTGAAGCTCGGTATATGTACCATTCATTAAAGACTAATGTTAGAGAGTGGGCGTTGGGGGAGTTGGTTAGGCGGCTGACTCGTAACGCGGAGGTCTTGAGTTCGAGCCCCGTCGCCCGAGATTCAGTTTTTCGATTATTATTAATATCTTAAATTAATATTTTCTTCCTTACCGACTGTGGTTGGTACCACGCTCCAGAGTAGCAGCAATTCACCCGCGGTTCCTCCTCGATGCGGTTCGGTATCGATTAATTCGATATCTGCTCTCGCGCTATACCCCCACCACTCCGCCATCTGTATGACGTCATTCGCCTACATCCGGCCGCGCGCCGCCCGCCCGCCGCCGCGTTGGATTTCAAACTCAAATTTGAGATTCAAGGTCGGGGGGAAATTCTTATCATGACCTTGAAACTCAAATTTGCGTTAGAATCCGCTTTGCTATACTACTTTTCGTAATCTATGCTATGTTACATAATCTTCTTTTATCACTTTCCTGTTCTCCCCATATTTTCCTTCTCCCTATTATCTCCTGTAGAGTAGCCAAGTTTTTCCCTTCTCCTCTAATTACCTCTGTCCAATTTCTACCACTCCCTTCACTTACTTCACATGCTTCAATCGCGTGTTTCACTGTTTCTTCCTCTTTCTTACATACTCTTTCTTCTTTCATTAGCCAATATTTGCATGCCCTTGTTTCACTACCCTATATGAATCTTCCTATCCTTTCTAATTCTCCTCTTCTTGTTTCATTTTTCCCCCATAAGCATTTCGGCTTATCTCCTGGCTTCCTTGCCACCTCTCTTAATTCTCTTAGGAACGTTGACTTTTTTACTTTCATCTCTCTTTCTTGTTCTTGAATGCCTTTTACTTATCTGCTCTATTTTTGATCCACACTTCTTCCCCATTTAATCTTCTTCTTTTCCATCCTTCATTTGACCATCCTCTCGGTTCGAAGAATTTGATTCTCATTCTTTCCCTTTTCATTACTTCATTTCCTCTCATTAGTCTTCTCACACATTTATATCTTATCGATCATTCTTCCGAGTTTATTAATCTCACTTCAAACTTCATTGCTCTTACTCCCATTTTAATTACTTTCCCACCGCTTCCTGTTTCTTTTAACAGCCAGTATGTTGGTGTTGATCTCTCCAATTTCATTATCCACCGTATGTATTTCGCCTGCAATTTTTCTAATATCCTCATACCTTCTCCATCCCCATATCTCTGCTCCATACGCCATGGTACTTCTAACTAGCGCATCAAACAGTTTCATTCTTCTTTCAAAGTCATCTCTGAATAATCTTTCTCACTGTATAACTTAAATATTCCAGTTCTCTTACTCTTTCTTCTTCATTCCAACGGAGTCTTTCCTCTTTTCTTCTTCCTCCTGCTTTCCTGCATATCATTATCTTAGACTTTTACACATTTAACTCCAAGCCTTTCTTCTGTATGTATCTTTCGAATCTCTTTATCATATTCTTCAGTCCCTGTGCATTATTTACCATTAACACAACATCATTCGCATATGAAATTGTCCAAATTTACGTTCTACATATTACGACTTCTCCTTCCTGTTCTTTGCTCATTTCTTTTTCCAGGTCTGCAAATGCGACATTGAAAAGTGTCGAGCTTAACGGGCACCCTTGTCTAACACCCTTTCCTGTTAAAAAAAACTTTTCTATCAGTTCCTTCGTCACTCCTAAAGTGCATATAGTTCTGTTGTACATTTCCTGTATCCTTATTCTTAGTTGTTCGCCTACTCCTTCTTCTTAAAGTCTTTTCCAAATTTCCATTTGTTCTTCTAATCTCCTCCTTAGAATGTCCGCGTATATCTTACAATCTATGTCCATCTAAGTTATGCCCCTTTAGTTCTTAACCATTTCCCTTTCTCCCCCCCCTTTTTTTTTTTTGAATACAGAACTTACTATTCCTTCTTTCCATTCTTCCGGAAAGTCCCCTTTCTTCCATGTTCTGTTTATCACCTTTGTTTGATTACCTATATTTATGAAGATGATTGCGACCTCGATGTTGAATTAAGATATAATTTAAATGCAGGAGTTTAAATTTTAAGTCTGTTCGACTTTTAATGTTTTGCATGATTTGAGTTCAGATCAATGTGAGCCAGATCGGTTTGTATCTATATTTATCTAATAAGTTTTTGTACGAAAGGACTTAATTTATAAATTTTTTGTTTTTGCTATATTCAATAAAAATTGGAATTGTATATTTATTAGGAATAGGTGTTTACCCTGTGATAATTGTTGGTTGGGCTTCAAATTCGAATTATTCAATATTTGGAACGATTGGGTCAATTTCACAGTCAGTTTCTTATGAAGTAAGTTAATTTTAAACAATATATTCTGTAATTCGACAATCCTGTAGTTCGATACACGTTCAACACACGTTCAATACCCGTTCGATACACGATCGAAGCCGTTTATGCACGATCACAGCCGTTCGATACACGTTCAAAGCCGTTCGATACCCGTTCTATATACGTTCAAAACCATTCGGTACACGATCAGAGCCGTTCGATGCACGTTCGATACACGTTCAAAGTCGTTCAATACCCGTTCGACATACGTTCAATACCCGTTCGATGCTCGTTCGATACACGTTCAAATCCGTTCAATAGCCGTTCGATACACGATCAAGTGATATAGTTTAGTCAAATTATGAGACGAAAGAATGAGAGGATGATCTGTAAAGAATTCGAAGCAGATTAGTGCAAGGAGGAAGGGGATTGCCAGTGAAGAAGAAGGTGAAGAACGAAGGCATCCTACTTAGCAACGTATGCAACTTTAGGCATGGGTCCTCATGTGATAAATCCCGTTACTGTGGATAGTATAAAGAAGCTTGGTGATACTCGGTTGGTATAATTTCGAGTTTTTCTAAATCGTTTTTGTAAGTCTTCTAATTTGTTTGCTAACTTTATTTAATTCTTCGGGGTGTTCGATTATCCTTTTAAGCTTGAAATTTGTGTTTCCGTACGAATTTACAGTAATCTGTGGAAGTGTGATTTCATCTGATGACAAAAAATTGTGGTCAGGTAAGTAGTACCATGTTCTTTCTATTCCGTATTGTTTTCTAGTTTCTATTATGAATTTGGTGGTAGTGATTGTACATTTGTTTCTTATTGTTATTATACCAGAATCCTTAATGCTATACATATTTGTGCTTTTGTCGTCGCAAGTTACTGCTAGTTGTATCGGTTTCGGCGCGATATAAATCCACGTGCCTGGTAGTTGTAATTCTATCTGGAATGTGTGATTCAGTGTCATAATTCGCATTTTACAAGTATTTGTTAATTTTGTGTACAATTGTACTTCGCACGGTCTGTATGGTATCGCTTTGAACATCGGGTGATTAGAGGTGCAGAGGTACAGATCGTTTATTGTCTTTGTTTGAGCGTCTGACCGTTGGCCACGTGAGTTGATACCGGTTTTAGGTTAGGCGCAGAAAGTATAGCACAGTGTTCGTGAGAGATTTTCAGAGTCAGGTTATTTTAAACACTCGCGGAGTGAGTCACAATATAAAATAAGGAGGTGAGCGGTGAGAGGAAGCACGTTGTGCTGAGATTGAGATTTATCTCGCTACTAGAAACACGCGGTCGCGCACCGACCACGATCCACAATCGTTGAGAATGCGATGTTTTGTGAGCGTGAGCGGGATGAGAGACGAGTAATTATCTTGATAAGCACTACTGAGCACAATTAGAGTGAGATATTCACGAGTTACTTGAATAACGAATGCCACGAGGAAAACGCGTCTTCGATCGTACGCTGCGTGAACGGAAGTAAGTCAAACATGGCTGATCGATTTCCGTTAGCCGTCTTCTCCAGCTTTTCAGCGGATCGACAGACGTGGGGAAATTTGATTGGGTGAGCGTTTTGTCGCTGACTTAGGATTGGACGATCGATTGTGGATCGGTCGGGCAGTTCCGCAGTCCAGGAGGTGCTGCGGTGAGTTGGGGTGTGGCGGAGATCGGTACTACTCGAATCTCAAACAGTCTTACATTTTGCTAGGCCCTGTTTGCTTAGTTGTATGTAATCTTGCACCGAGGTGTCACGTACTTGGTACGAGTCGAGGGGTTCTATACGCGTAGAACGATTCGTTTATCTTCGTGGGTATCAGGTGTACACCAGTAACTTATACGTCGAACTGCTTCATGAAATCAGTGTTTTATACGATCTTCAATGTTTATACATACAACAAAACATCATAGGAATTAAAGAAACTGAAAAAACTGAATCATTTGAAACTATGCTATGCTCCTTACATTGTAAAGTATCTACCATATTTTCCAACGGCGTCGGTAGCGCAGCGGTAAAGTGTCGCAGTCCCTTCCGTGCTGTCGTAGAGAGCGGACGTGCCGCACGCCTCGCTCCTAGCCTAAGGGATAAAGCGTCAAAAACGAACCCGTTGCAAAACTTCCTCCGGGCGCCAGAGTAACAGTGCCTTGGTACATAGTTGAGCAGTAGTCACAATATACATAGTGCTATTCAAACCTAATTAATCACTGAAGAATACCAAAGATTTTCAAAGTGATATAAAGTGATAATATATAGTGAAAATTAAGGACGAAGAGCAGAACCAGAAGCTCAGAATGGAACACCATCGAATGAGGAAAGCATTCCTTTTACAGTTCAAGTTACAAATATGTCATCTAAGCATATTCTAAACAAGCAACAACTATATAACATCATTGATAATGATGCGGTGGATACAAAGAAACTGCTTAAGCAATCTCTAAAAATGAAATCAACCAAAAGACTAAACCCAACACCTTCAACCTCAAGGAAGAAGTTATCACAGATAAATCGAAAAGTACGAGAAAAATACATAGTAGTGAACCTAAAGAAACTCATCCAGAAACAACGATGGATTGGAATTGCATAAATCAAAGCGAAGAGACAAAGCCCTCCTACGAAGATCTCTTAAAGACCATAGTCACCCTACAAGAAACAATACTTAAACTATCAGCGAAGATAGAATCAATTGTTGAAACATGGATTGAAACTACAACTAGCAACAAACTCCCAACCAGCAACAGATTCCAAGTACTAACGGATAAAGAAGAGGACACCATGCTTAATACACTGACTGGCACATCCAGAGACCCAGGTACATCGACAGGACAAGACCTTTCTTCCACTACGAAGAGGCTCAACCCCAATAAAACCCAAGACGCAGGTATGGCCAACAATGGAAAACGACCGAAAATAGCGATCTCAGCTTCAACGGAAGACTCACCTCCTAGGAAGGAACTCACCTCTCCAGGCACCTCAAGTCAGCAAACGAAGACACCCAGTGACCGCCCCGAAAACAAACCGGTCAAACCCCCACCTATTAATATTAGCAGTAAGTCAGCCAAAGAAATTATAGATTTAATTAAAAAGACAACCGATAGCGTAAATTTGATATAAAAAATAATTAATGAAACAAAAATTGCTATACAAGCAGTATCTACCCCTGAATTTAGAAAATTATGTATTATTCTTAAAAAATAACAACATTCCATTTTTCACTTTCACACCGAAAAGCGTAAGAGTTCAACCCTATATACTAAAAAATCTCGATGGCGATTTCGATCCTAATGAAATACTAGACGAACTAAAAAATTTAAAAATAGAAAGCCTAAATTTCCTTAGCGTAGAAAATTTCCAAACGGCTCGATCTAAAAAAGAAAACAAAAAGCTCTCAGCTTTCTTAGTCAAACTATCAGCAGATAGCAATCCGGAGAAACTGAAAGACATAAAAGTATTACTAAATTCAGCAGTGAAATGGGATAAATTAAATAAAAAAAACGCAAATCCAATGTAAAAGATGTCAAAGGATAGGGCATGCAGCGAGTAACTGCAATCTAGAGTATAGATGCGTTAAATGTGACATCAAGCATGATCCAGGCGATTACAAACTATCCCCCTTAAATCACGCAAATAGAACAAACAGTATAGACAAACCATACTGCATTCACTGTAAAAACTATGGCCATCCTGCATCATACAGAGGCTGCCCTAAATTAAAAGAAAAGCAATCAAAAATAGAAGAGAAACGCGCCCAAAACCTCCTCCTCAAGGAGAAAAGAATAGAAAATATAAACAAATTAATTAATCCAAAAGTCTCATATAGAGCAGCTATAGCTGGATCAAGTACTTCACAGAATAATACAGTAGCTTATACAGTCCCAGATAAACCAACACTTCACGTCAGCCCACCCCCAAATACGACCGACTGGTTAGAGACAATAAAAAGAACAATAGAAGACACAATTAAGCCCAACATCAGTAAATTATCAGAGAAAGTTCAGGAAAATTCCCAAAAAATAAACGCCATAGTCTCATTTTTAAACCTAGAGATATAGAATTCGATAATCAGGTTTTGAACAAAATAACAATCGAGAATTGCAAAATTATTTCAATAAATGTAAACTCAATTATAACTATCGAAAGAAGAGCTAATCTGGCTGAATTTTTAGAGCGCCAGGACCGAACGATAGTATTCCTATGTGAAACCAAACTAAATCACACACATAGATTAAACTTCAAGAACTACAATCTAATTAGAACTGATAGACCAAATGCGCGACAAGGTGGGGGAACAGCTGTCCTGATTAGACGTGAGATTAAGTACAAAACAATAGTACCAAACGAAGATCAAACAAATAAAGTTCTTGAAACCACAATAGTAGAAACAAACCTCCCCAACAATAGGAAATTTTTTTTCATACCAGCTTACGCGTCGAGTAGCTGCAAAAAAGAATTTATGCAAGAAATGGAGCAGCTTTTCGAGGTTCTGGAATTGGACCGTGCAAGCAATTATTATATACTAGCAGGCGATCTCAATGCCAAACACGAGTCATGGGGGAACAATATAAACAACGGAAGAGGCATCTCCCTGCACTTGTGGTACATGAGGAATAAACTGTGCTTTAAATTAGCCCTAAAAGGATCAATTACGCCTTCTTTCATAAAAAGCGGTGCTTTCATAGACCTATGTTTAGCTGACGACCGGATCAACTTCCAAAACCTAACCAATAACAAAATAAAATGCATTGACTATGATAGCGACCATAAAGCTCTTAATATGACGATATCAATAGAAAATTCTTCACTTATTGAGTTCGAAAGTAAGACTATTAAAGAAGGTAAAGATTTTAGAAAAGCAAATTGGGACCGATACGAGCAATCTCTCATTGCATCTGGGGCAAACTTATAAGTTCCAACTGACAAGGACCTTACTATCCCTGAAATAGACTTACTGTTTGAAAAAATAAATGAAAACATCTTAAAAGCAATAGAAGACTCAGTTCCTAACATAAATACAAACATAAACTATACAGACAGATTCATTACAACAGAAATAAAAACCCTCCGCCAAGAAAAAAGTTTTATCTTGACTCAACTAAAAAATCTTTCAAGACGTTCGAGCAATAATACTAGCATACAATCCCTAATTAAAGAACTTAAAAAATCACTAAAACAAGTTAGATACCAAATAAACAAAGAATTTCAAAAATCAATAAGCAACCATTGGAAAAACAAAATAGGAAAAATTTCCATTAGTAAATCAAAAGAAATGTTTCCAAAAATAAATAGCATCTTTAAAAATCCCGTCAAACACCCCAGAACTAATATTCGAAGCCGGTATAGACAGTCAGACGCTACACAAAGATAATCAAAATAACTTCCTAATCAAAGATCCGGTCGAAAAGCTAAACTTATTAGGAACTCATTTCCAAAAAGTACATACGCAGAATGATAGTATGGGCAAACCCCAACTAAGCAACATCGTCAGGTCCAATGTAGAAGCTCTAGTCGAAGAAATAAATGCGGATTCCACAAGTGCTACAAGAGTGTGCACTTTCTCGCCCGACAACCCTGCAAATAATCCCTTCCATACAGATATCATTGAAAACTACTTCACAGACTTCACACAAATGTCATACATTTTCAAGAATTTAAACAATAAAAAATCCTCCAGTTTTGATGGAATTCCAAATATAATTCTTAAAAAATTGCCACCCCTTTACATATATTTCTACACAATCATTTTTAATAATTGCCTTAACAATACATACTTCCCAACCAAATGGAAAACGGCTAAATTAATTCCCATACAAAAGAAAGATAAAGACGGGAGTAACCCTACAAGCTACAGACCGATCAGTCTACTCCCAAATATCAGCAAGATTTTCGAAGCAATAGTCAACAATTCAATCACTCACCACTGCAACACAAATAGTATAATTCCAGACATGCAATTCGGCTTCCGGCACGGACATTCAACCATTCATGCACTAACCAAATTCACTTCCGTTATTTGTTGGGCGAGAAACGCGGGTGACTGCGTGGGGGCCTGTTTCATAGACCTCGAAAAGGCGTTTGATACGGTTTGGCTAGATGGTTTAATATTTAAACTAATCAACAAACGCTTCCCGAGACAACTAATTAAATTATTATGGAAAATGCTCCACGATAAAAAATTGATCGTAGTAGATGGAGACGAAAAATTCTCGGAAATCATTAAAATAAAAAATGGTCTTCAACAAGGGACAGTGAACTCCCCCATTCTATTCAATATTTACACCTGTGAGCTACTACACTTATTTGGTTTAAATAATGACAGGAAGAAATCTGCAATAGCCTTCGCGGACGACTTACTTATATATGTTCAAGACAATAAACCCTCTATCATAAAAATCATACTACAGGATACTTTAGAAAAAATTCAAGGCTATTTTCATACATGGAAGCTAAACATGAATACCTTCAAATGTGAATCCATACTCTTCAGGCCATACATTTCTAATATCTCCGACGCTAATTACGACGTCCGTGGTAATTCAAAAAAATTCTTCCTACATGAAACTGGTGACATAGAAAAGAAAATACCACATAAAAAAGTAGTGCGTTATTTGGGAATTTTTCTAGATTTCAAACTTAATCACAACGCACACATTCTTATACAAATATCAAAAGCAGAAAAAGCATTTCTAGCCAACAAAAGACTGTTCGATTCAAAAGACCTTTGCAAAGAAGTAAAAATTTTATGCTACAAAGCTCTAATCAGGCCAATACTTACATACGGCTGCCAAATTTGGTACAATATTTGTGCAAGTACTATGGAAAAAATGCGACTTTTCGAAAGGAACTGCCTGAGAGCATGTCTGGGTAGATACAGATCACCTGAAAGTAATTTTACAAAAAGAGTTAAGGGGTAGACACGGGTAATGCAGCGCGCTGTATACCGACACAATCTGGGCCGAAACATGGGTTTGGGGACATACATTGTTTGTTCTTATATGAGCAAATTTTGGGCTGGGCGAGGTCTCATTCGAAAGATGAAGGTTCAATGCAGCCCGCTCTGGTCATGATTCAAAGAGATTGTGTTGATATGTAATAATACGAGTGTCCAAAGTAGAGAAAAAATCGACAAAATGCACTCGCAGATTCCATGCATTTGTAGGTCACTAAAAGAGTTTTCTGACTCAAACGATGAGCAGAGCGGGCTGCATCGAACCTTCCTCTTTCGAATGAGACCTGACCCAGTCAAAAATCTGCTCATATAAGGACAAAAAACGTCAGCCCGTAATTGCATTCCCAAATACGAATTCCGCCATATTGGCGATAATACAGAGCAAGTCACGTGACAAATTTAGTTGAGGTAATGGATACGAGATGGCGCCTACTCGGGAGGACTGCCAACGTGGAATCATAGCAAAACTGAAGCGTTAGCTGAATACACGAGTCACAGTAAAAGCGTGATGCAGTCAATGTATGCATTTTTGGACGATTGTAGGTTAGGTCATATGCATTTTAGGTATACATTGACTATATAGAAACTGCGGAGAATTGTATACGCTTACTAAATTAACGCTTTTACCGTAACACATACATCACTTGAAATCGCTGCCGAATTTATGTTATAGTAATTGAGGCAGTTAGAGCAACAACGGACTAACCTAAATTAAAATTTTTTTCTATTGTGTATGAATAGTAGAGCATATTGGAATACGTTATTGCTACTAACTTAATTCCGAAAAAAATGTGGGATAGTCCGTTGTTGCTCTCACTGCCTCAATTATATGGCAAAATACCAGAGATGCCCAGACACTTTTCCCGGCGGAAAAAAATGATATATTGCGATTAGTTAACTGAAAAATGGTGCCAATACATACACTTCATCGTTCTTTTTTAAAAAAAAAGCTAGTGGAAATATCATTTTCTAAATGTGACGTTACACTGGGCGTGTACGGAGTGCAATGTGGCTCAATCTTTAAAATACAAAATTTGTTTTTTAAATGCATGTTTACTATAATGTGTAAGGGATGTTATAAGTAAAAATGAGTAAAACACGAGTATATCTTTTCTAAACATTTCTAAACGATATACAGTATTGTCTCCGTATGTGCTCGCTGGTCGGGACCGGCGTTGAACTCCTATCGTGAACAGATCCCTAATTCCGAGTGTTCGTTTCTCGCTCCTTTCTGGCCGAAGGGGGGAGTGAGATGGAACGCTTTGCGTGCGCGGCGAGCGCGCGCGACGGGTGCGAGCACTCAGATGGAATCGTGACTGCTCGACGCATGCGCGCCACGGTCAGATAGCCAGGCACGGTACGAGTCTTTTTTGCGCCCTAGGCGAGCTTGCCAAATTACGCCTTTTATTATAATACATTTATTTGAGATTATTGATAAGCTTACTCTGAATTTGTATTCGTAGTTTAATCCACTTATAGTACAACTTGTAATATTTAATTTTAAAGTTTATTTTCCACAATACCAGTAATGAAAATATCATTTTGCACCTCTTGTCGACTTTCCACCCTAGGCAGTCGCCTAATTTTGCAGAGTAAAGTCATAAATAATCTCAAATAAATGTATTATAATAAAGGGCGCAATTTGACAAGTTCGCTTAAGGCGCAAAAAAGGCTTGAGCCGGGCCTGCGTCACGATTTTGCGATGCGGTTCCCGTGCTCACCTAATTGCTTGCGACCATCGCGCACGCTCGTCGCGCACGCAAAGGACGGAGTGTCACGGTGCCCAAAAAACGGAGGGAGACAAAACATCAACGCGTCGCCTGTCTCGTACCGTCCTCGCTCGCTTTCAGTGGCTCTCGCTCGCTCTCGTTCCATCTCGCTCTTGCCTTCGCCGGACAAGAGTGAGACAGAAGTGGTGGGTGTAGCGACGAACACCTATCGTGTACACCAAACCGAGCACATACGGAGACAATACTGTACTCGTGTTTTATTCATTTATACTTATAACATCTCTTACAAATGAAAAGAAGAATACATATTTTTGTTATAGAATGTATAAACGAAGTGCAAAAGCTTAATTTTTACTATGGTAGTTTACAAAACAATTTCTTTTTGCGCTCGAGTATAAGTGAACATTGCAATTGATTGAACTTTGATTGAATGTGGCCAGAAGGGCAAAGTTTACAGCGCTGTCTGTCATCGCTGAACACGATCCAATGGTCAACATTGTCGAAACGCTGTATATCCGAGGGTTTAGAATTAGAAGTCGATGCTTGTCGTGACTTCTTTGGTAGTGAAGCATTTACCGGAGGACGTCCGCGCAATAGAAACCATTATACGAATGAAAAAAATTTAGCTTTTTTAATCCGTGCACGCCCAGTGTGACGTATACGTCACATGAATTTCAACATGCAATTACAAATTAAAAATTGATCAAATCAAACTTTATAAGTAATATTCTTTTAGTATAACAATCAATTTACACGTATCTACCAAATAAAATGTAAGAAAAATAATTTTACTCTCAACTTTTTAAAGAAAACAAGAGCAACTCGAAAGTTGCTCTTCAAAAACTTCAGGCTATCAAAAAATGTCCAACATGCATTTGCCAGAAACGTTTGCATGGTTACTGTAAACATTATGTACAGCGGTAAACGTGTCAGTGGCTTGCATCTCAGAGCCATTTAGAGAACTCATCCGTTTTGGGATCCAAAATTATTTACTATCGATTTTTTGTATACGTCTGAAATTGATGTGACGTATACGTCACACTGTGCGCTAAAGCGTTAAATAACCCGAGCCAATTTTTATTTGAAGTGCTATGATTGAATTAATTTAATCATGGGGAATTCAATTGTCGGCCATGAATACTTTTCTCGTATTTATTCGTACTTTCTCGTCTAAATATATGATTCTTGACTAAAGTACGAATAAATACGAGAAAAGTATTCATGGCCGACGGACGAAAGGCCTTTGAATAAAAAAATGATTGGCTACATATATGATATATACTTATTTATTATATAAGAATCACTTAAAGTAAAAAAAAAATTTCGCCCCTCTTCCTCCACTGCCTCCTCTTCTTTCTCTTCCTCCTCTGCCACTTCTTCCTCCTCTTCCTCCTCTTCTTCCTCTGTCAACACATCCTCCTCCATAACGCAACTCTTTTTTCAGCTCGTTGTACTGTAATATGAAAAATAAACATAAATCTTATGTTAATTTCTGCAATAATGGCTAGACGTTTTCACACACTCATCAGAATGTAAGAAATGTTTGCGTGAGATCGCCTACGTATCTACATACCTTCTTTCTATATCGTAGAGTCATTTCCATCCATTTATTGCAGGAGGGCGGACTCCGTCGCGAGGACAGAGTCTGCTCCCTGCCCGGACTCCGTGTTCGGGACGGAGTCCGCCTGCTGCTTCGACTCCATCTTCGCGACGGAGTCCGGCTACTAGTTCGACTCCGTCTTGGGGACGGAGGCTGCCTGCTGATTGGACTCCGTCTCCCAGACGGAGTCACTTCCTTTCCTGCTTCCAGATTTGATTCTTTTTTGTCAGACATCTATAAACGAGTCGAAGAAACATTGGAACTATTGAACGTAATTAAAATTGATTTGAAAGTGCAATAGAAGAGTCAGAGTTGGGCAAAATATAATCTAATTACAAATTACAAATTACAATGTAATTGTGTAATTGATTACACATTATGTTCTGTAATCGAATTTATGTAGTTGACCACAATTTTGTCAACTATCTAAATTAACGATTGCAGAAAATAATGTGTAGATAAACAATTACACAATTACATTTCGTAATTTGTAATTACCCATACAGCACACTCCATTGGTGGAATATTCCATGAAGAATCCTATGTCCGCCCTTTGGGAACATTCCACGGAACGTTCCGGACATTCTCTGGCAATGGTCACGGAGCGCTCAGGACATTCTCTGGCAATGGTCACGGAGCGTTCCGGACATTCTCTGGTAATGCTCACGGAGCGTTCAGGACATTCGCTGGTAATGGTCACGGAGCGTTCAGGACATTCTCTGGCAATGGTCACGGAGCGTTCCGGACATTCTCTGGTAATGCTCACGGAGCGTTCAGGACATTCGCTGGTAATGGTTACGGAGCGTTCAAGACATTCTCTGGCAATGGTCACGGAGCGTTCAGGACATTCTCTGGCAATGGTTATGGAGCGTACAGGACATTCTCTGGCAATGCTCACGGATCGTTCCGGACATTCTCTGGCAATGGTCACGGAACTGTTCGCAGATTTTACAGCGATGTTGTTTCGGCAAAATTTGTGTGACATTACAGAAAGGATAGAAAATGTAAGGGACATTGATTAAATTACAATAAATATTGGCAATATTCATATATTTTTTTGTACAAGTCGACAACAGCAACAGCAACAATAATAATAAATGCGGGACAATCCGACCACATTAGTTAAATATACAGTGTGTCCGTTATATCTGAAAAAAGTGCAACTATCTCGAAAAATATGAATGGTACGAAAAATTGTTTCAGACGAAAGTTGTAAGATGTCGAGGGAGACATAGCATGCTCGTATTTTTTATTTCTTATTCTTGTAAATGACATCGAAATGTTTTCTAAAACCTACGTACATGTTTTTTTTTATTGTAAACCCATCTTCAGATTCAGGGAGCGAAAATTCCATTCTACAATATAGTGATATGTCGTTAAAAGATTGGGACGAAACCGAATGCGTGGGATGCGGAGAAAACTATTTCGAAATCTCGAAAAACGACGATTGGATTAAAGGTGTGTCCAATCCCTAGTCACATCACAAGGGGAAGCAGCGGTATTTTTTCAACACCTGCATGAAAATGTGTGTTTTTTTACACCTGCTGAGCGGGAGCAAAATGACAAATTTCAGACGTATCCACGGTTATACTTTTCTCCCAACGGAAAAAGACTTCACGCGCATGCGTATTCGCAATTTTTTACTTTGCTCCCAAGAAAACTGGAGTTTGGCGTTACCCTGCGGTATGAAGATGCAGTTGTTCGACTAATCGTTATCAATTATGTGTTTTATTGTATATTACAACTGTCACAGCACCCTTTCTTATTAAAGATACAATTAAAAGATAAAATGAGTAATGGCGAGAATACACGTATTTATCAATTTCGACAGAATAAATGAACAATCGAAAATGCATATTTTTTTGCGAATTGCTCAGCAGGCTTTTCAAAAACACCTTTCATGCAGGTGTTGAAAAAAATATAGTGCGTGACAAGGGAGAGACGCGATTTCGCCTCGCGCGAAATGCTGCCCTCGCTGCGCTCGGGCAGCAAACTTCACCCTCGGCGGAATCGCTTACTTCTCTCCCTTGTCACGCAATGTACTATTGTGCTACGCATTTTTCCGCGGTCTTTTTGGTTGTTTAATGCCAAGATATCTTTTTTTGTTGGTATTCCGGAAACTGTTGAATGTTGGATTATATATATATGTATGTATATATGTATATATGTTGCATCCAACATTCAACAGTTTCCGAAATACCAATAAAAAAGATGTCTTGGCATTGAACAACCGGAAAGAATATATATATTCCTATATATGTTGCAGCCAACATTCAACAGTTTCCGAAATATTGATAAAAGAAGGATATTTTGGCATTGAACAACCGAAGGGATTGTGGAGGGATCCGTAGCACAAATATTGCTGCTTCCCCTTGTCAGTTCGGGGATCACTCTCCCGCCACACACGTGCTTGAAACTCTCTTAATCCGCCTCGTCCACAGCGGTTCTGTCCTGGTCCTTATTATTCCTAATTTCTGTCCGCGTGATTCGCATTTCGTTTGGGCCAACCATTTTCCGGACGCGTTCATTATTTCTACATCTGTTGTTAACAATCCCCTCTCGCTGCATGCAGCGTGTACTGAATCTGGAATAATACATGCATTTATTTTACAATTTTAATTGCTGAAATGAGATAAATAATAAATTTGCTTACCCAATACTAATTTTACTAAATTCTATACGATTTGAATGCTTTCTTTTTGTTTCTGCCACACCAACTATATTTCTCAGCTACAGAATCATTTATTATTTTTTCCAACACCATCGCCGTCGTTATCGCCAGGTTGGTCCCACCTATTCTCTTCAATACATCAATCTATAAAAAGTCATCAATAAATTATTTCTGTCATGAAACATGGCTTCAATAAAAACAGCATTCGTGTAACGCCAATCACAGGGTGCATTGAAGCAATGAAAAATAACAATCACCATTAGTTTAAATAATAGTTATAAGAAAGTTAATGGATGTTTACAAGGAAACTGTATGAAAAGTAAAAGCTTGTCGCGCAGCCAGCAACGAAATACAAGGTGTCCCATAAAATTGCGGGACTTCTCGGAAACATGCAATATCCTGTCTTTTTGCATCGGGACGGCACATGTTCCAAAAAATCCGCAATATTCATGTTCCGCAATTTTATGGAACACCCTGTACATGCAAGAAAATCCCATCGTTGTGCAATAGTATAAGAAGTGCAGTGCATTTTACAAATTGCATGTATGTTGCTACTATTTATAAATTATAATAAATAACAATACTCAAGTAATTACCCTTTGTATGATTGCAATGCAACAAGATAAAGTAGCTGTTGAATATAAAAGTAATTATAATATAAAATTAATTTATATTTTTTACTCTTTATTACTCTTACGCCAATTACCATATTATTGAATACAGCCGTGTCCCATAATTTATTATTTAAATTACGCAACTCCTCTTCATTGTTAATGGGCAGATTGTGCGTTGTCGAAAATTCTGCTTCAATATTAATTACTGCGTTTCTGTTGTCAGAATTCATTATCCCTCTTCTTTCAATTCTGTTTAATTGTTTTTGCATATCGTCTAACCTCAGATTGATAGCTGCAACGCTCTTTCTCATAAATGTTTCGAACTCTGAATAAAAATAAGAGAAGTTAATTTAACATATGTAATTTTTTTTAACAAAAATCACATTTAGGATTATAATCAATGGGTAGAAACCCATTGGATTTGATATGAGTTTGTAGCTGAGGAAACGTACGTGATGATAATGATAATGATGATGATGATGATGATGATTTTGCTCGTGGTAGTGGTCGTGTTAACGCTACTATTGATGATGGTCCTGGTGATGCTACTATTGACGATGGTCCTGGTGATGCTGCTATTGGTGATGGTCCTGGTGCTGCTGCTGTTGGTGCTGATCCTGGTGATGCCGCTGTTAGTGCTGGTATTTGAATTTCATCGGGAAACGCGGGTAGTGTGTGTGTCATATCCACTGTACTGGGCATTTCTTCAAAATAGTCGTCCGTTGTTGGCGTGTTTGTAAAATCTGCATTGAAACCCGCAATTCATCATGTAACACAGTCCAAGAAAATGAAACTTTTTTTCTGTTCCGCAATATCCACCGGGTAATTCTTGTTGAGTTTTTCGCCCTGAACACGAATCCGGAAGCAAAATTACTGTATCATCCTCAGTTTTTGAAAAACATGAGTTTTTGTAAAAACACACGATTTTGAGCAAAAGTGACGTATTACGTGAAAACTAAGAACGCTAGAAAGTTCGACTTACTCTCAGAAGATAGAGGAGAGTTGTCCGAATATATCGGTATATATAGTTATTAAATTTGAATGTTTTGAATGGTTGTAAATGACCATCAACGTTTGAAAAAGTGCCGTTCGCATGGTTTCCACGCAATATTTTTGCCTTTTTACGAAAAATTTTTTACCTAGCCCGAAAACGCTACCCAGAATCTGATTCTGTAGATATCTCTGAAGAGGAAACCATCCAGGAAAAATATCGGAACGGTTTTTAACTCGAACTGATAGAGAAAATATCCATTGGCAATGCGTTCACGGTTTTTTGCCGCCTGGCGGTCATTGCTCGCCTGGCGCGACTCGTCAGGGCCGTCGCTACGCGTAATCGACGCCGATGGTACCGTTCAGTGGACATCGACTTTCTATATGTATCATCCTTATTTTTTTTTTCATGTATTCATGGGTGCACTGTAATTCTCAGCTTGTCGCAGCACAAGTTTTGTTCGATGCAAAGAAAGACTTTCTGGACTGCTTAGCGCGACTGGCTCGAATGATTTTGAAGACAAAACTGAGTTCTGACTAAGACGATGTATAGAAAAGCAGAGCATTTCAAGATATTTATTATTTCTCTGATTGTGTCACGCGTTAGGGAGAGATGCCAAGCAATGTTTATATGTATATCGAAAAAGTTCCTGCGATACCTACGAACTCTTACTTCTCCGTCTTCACTAAACCTCAGAAATCGCATACTGTGTTTCAGAAATATTGAATAATGAATTTATTCAAAAAAGATGCCTAAATGACACTTAAATAGACTTCACGTTGACTTCAAATACTGTTTAATGAGTTTCAACTATTACCATAGTTGGAAAAGTGTTCTAAATCTGATCAAACCATAATAATAAAAATGTTGTAAATTCATAAAGAATTGTGAGTAGTAAGGCTGGGGGGATTCCAACCCAGGTCCTCTGAGGGGAGCGCGGGGGCGAGGGGAAGTGAGGACGCACGGGGGAGCGCGGCAGAGGGAAACCTGGGCGCGGGACCTGCGGGGAGTGGAAGAGCGGTTGCGCGCGCACGAGCCGCGGAGTGGGGGAAGCCGCAACCGTGGAGGGGATCAGTCCGGGCCGAGCCGCCGCGGCGGCCTGGCCCACCGCCGAAACATTCCACAGAGGGAGAGGCCCACCCCCAAAAGTCTTTTTCAGACCTTGGCCAACCCCGAAAAATTTTTCAGACCTAACCCAGGGAGGCGACGGCCCCCGAAATTTTTTTCCAAACCAATATGCAGCAGAAATCCCACCCCCCCCATGCATAATAATTAATTTTTGTATCAGCGATCAACCGAACCATTAGTAGAAATATCTTTTTTCAAACATATATGCAGCAAGCATTCAGAAGCTAACAAGTTTTAAAGCGTTCCGATTTAACATCGCAGCGTATCGCGCGATCTCGCGTAATATGAGTCCTCCGGAGCAGTCACGCGGGATGATGTCATTTGATGGCGCGAAGAACGCTCGAACGAAATAAACGTTGAATCTTAAAATTATGTGGCGAGGAGGATGATGGGTGAATAAAATTGATAAATAATATACGTTTAAGGTATATATATATATATATATATATATATATATATATATATTGTTACAAAAAAAATTAAAGAATAATACAAATATAAATATAAAAATATAAAAATACAATAGAATATAAAAAAAATATAAATATAAATGAATATAAAAATATAAAACAATATAAATATAAAAGAAAAGAAAATAAAATAATAAAATAAAAGGAAATACAATTAAATAATAAATATAATATAAAAAGAATATAATATAAAAAAGAAAAATATAAAAATAGAATATAAATAGAATATAAAAAAATATAAAATAAAAAAGAAAAAATATAAAAATTCAATATAAAAATACAATATAAAAAGAAAAAATATAAATATAAATATAATATAAATATAATATAAATGTAATATAAAAAAATGGTTAATAATTTTATTAACAAAGAAAAAACTACTGGGGTGGCGGTGAAGGCGACGATGGTGGTGAGGGCGACGGGGACATGGCCATCCGCCCTGGGGGTGGCGACGGCGGCTGCGGCAGCGGTTGCCGTAACCGTCGCACGTCGATCCATGGCGGCGACGGTGGCGATGGGGACCGCGGCCGCCTCAACCGCAGGGGCCCCACTCGCCGATACGGCACCCAAGGCTGCTGCAGCCGAGCCGCCATCGTCGGACCAACCAGCATCCGCGGCGCGGGGGGCGCCACCCCCTCCTCCATCAGCCGTGCATTCAACATATAAAATATGTCCTAGAACACAGATACAAACGTCGGTGTAATAATGACACATTAAACATAATAAACATCAAACCCATAACAATGCAATGTATTACATACCACTGGAGGCGGCGGCGGTGACGAAGGCGGCGACGGCGACGGCTGCGGCGACCCCCAATCGGAAGATCAATTGGGGGAATGCGGGGGCAGTGGCTGTAGCGGTGGCGAGGGGGGCGACGGTGGTGGCGAGTCCTGGAACATAGAAACCCGCGATATAATATTTACACAAACGTCTGATTTTAATCTCACACGATTTCAAAGGTTAAACGCGATAAATGTTAAAAAAATATTGTTAAGTACATACCTCTGGACTGTCTCTGCACTCCGGGGCAATGCGCAATAATCCCATTTCACTGTACTTGTTGCACAAATGTCAAATTAGACTGTTGTCTGTCACGTTTGACGGACAACTGGTCTCGCTGCATCTCCTGGCTCTTGGATGTAACCCCTGTCATGAAATCGAGAAGTGCATAGCTTTGAAAAGTAAGAAACCTTTATTCTTCACCATCTTCATCACAGGCCACCTGCATTTTTGCTGACAATCCTCCTCCATGTACTTATCTTCTTCTTCTTCTTCGCTGACCGTCCTCCCATTATTCACACGCATCTTCTTTCCCTTCTTCTTTGACATATCATTCGACTAGATCACACCACTTTCAACGTGAATCGAACGAGTATTGAACGGTATTGAACGGTTTTGAACGTATATCGAACGGGTATCGAACGGGTATTGAACGGCTTTGATCGGGTATCGAACGGGTATTGAACGGGTATTGAACGGCTTTGATCGGGTATTGAACGGCTTTGATCGGGTACCGAACGGGTATTGAACGGCTTTGATCGGGTATCGAACGTGAATCCTATCGCATTGATCGTGTGTCGAACGGGTATTGAACGGGTATCGAACGGGTATCGAACGGGTATTGAACGGCTTTGAACGTGTGTCGAACGGGTATTGAACGGGTATCGAACGGGTATTGAACGGCTTTGATCGGGTATCGAACGGGTATTGATCGGATATAGAACGGCTTTGATCGGGTATTGAACGGCTTTGATCGGGTATTGAACGGGTATTGAACGTGAATCATACCACTCTGAACGTGAATCGAACCGCTTCTACATAATTATAACTATCGTCTTAATCTAGCGTACATTATATGCAGGAGGTTGGGGAGGGTGACGAAAAAACATTTATAAATTAAAAAATTGATTTTATTTATTTATGAATTTCTCTCTGGCGTTTAGACCACGAGTTGAATATTTTAAAACATTTTGCATGGCACAATGCTTTGCGTGACTGCCGCATCGCAGAGTATTAACTACATTTAGCTTATTTAGAGATTTCATATCCTCGTAGTCAATGTCCAGCGTCTCGATGACCACGTCCATTCTCGTATCTTCATCCAGGAAATTTGCAAGCCAGTCGCGTTTCTGCAGCCCTTTAACGTATACGGTATGGGATGCGTCATCTTCTTCATCGATCGCATCAGCAACAGCTTTCGTAATTAGCTGTTTAGCCATACTGTACGGAACGTTTTCATCGTCCCACCGTTGCCCATGATGTTTTGCCACCAACCATCGGATGCTTGATTTGTCGGATTTCGTAAGAAGTCTTTCTCATAAGGCATCTCGATTTTCATGACGAAATATTTGTATGAATTTGGCACAGGAGAGGGCGGGGCAAGTAGTATGGTAATTTAATTTATTTTGCACACCACGTTTGTCAGCGGATTGTATTCAACCACACGATCATGCAGAATCAGACAGTAGGCCGTAGTATTTGCAGGCACATTCTCTTTACACTCGAATTCTATGCGCACGTCCACGGTGCCATTCTTGATCGACTCATTTTGTCGCGAGCAATCAATCACCACGAGGGGACCAAATTGTAAAAATTCAGCCACGGTGAATAATGCCTCGTTGCAACTATGTCCATAATGCGATTTACGGAATTGCGTATACATGTGGTACAAGATGACATGCTTATTACTATCAAAGTCCAAATTCAGATCACCATATGGGTAAAATTCCGAGTTGAGAAAAAGTTTTACATTGGCCAATTTGCAGTTGTTGAACCTAGTAACATCTTCGCTCATCACATTCTTTCGATCAGTCTGTAGAACAAGGATAATAACTCGCGGCTTCTCTAGCTGTGCGGATGCCTTCACGGCCCATGAATGGGTCGTGCTCTGCAAGAGAGGATACTCGTACAGATCCGACGATTGAAAACAAATGCTCAGGTTTTGTCCACTTTCCAAAGTATGTAGCAACGATAGCTTATTAACGTCATTTAACGTCACATGAGGCATCCGCCATTGCAATTTAAGTAATTCAATTTCTGGTTCCAACATCGGCGATCCTATTAGAGAATTGTTGTCGTTGCGCGATCGTATTAAAATCAATTCGTGACGCGCATTAATAATCATGCGTTTGTAGTCCTCGCAAAATCCCAGCAAATATTTGAGTGGGATGCAAAAATTGAAATGATTTTTCACTATTAGCCCATTACGTCGTTTCAAGCCCCATCCGGCATTCTCCATATTTTTGTCTTCGCCAGATGTCAGCGATACATAGTTTTTAAGCGTGGTAGTTATTCCAACGTTTCTGTTGCGATCAATCTCCACGCCATTCAGCTCGTATCGAATCTCATCAAATAAGAACGCCACGCAATTATTTCCCAACATCACCGTTAATGTATCGCTTGGCTTATTTATCTTCAATTTCCCCTCCAAGTAGAGGAAACTTTCACACGGCAATGTGTATAAATCCTGCTGCTGTATGGGTATTCTTATCTCATCGCTGTATCCAAACGTCGTGTTGACGTATGGGTTGTATGTGTGAGTCTCGAGCTTGACGATGCGATCGTCAAACGTCGGCATCCCTCTAATGCTTAGAATGTCCACCATTTTTCAACTTAAATGCGCACCAGGAATCCCAATGATTTCAAAAATGCAATGTTCGCAGGACTGAGCCTTTTCTTTTCAGTATAATCAGAGCTGTTGCAGGTGTTGTTGTTGTTGTTGTTGTTGTTGTTGTTGTTTTTGTTGTTGTTGTTGTTGTTGCAAACAATTTAACTTGGAAGAAACGAGTTTCTAGAGTCGTTCAACACAAGCATCTCTTTCGGTCACGTCAGATGTATTATCGTCGTCGCCGTCATACGTGCAATCTGATGGTAATCTTTTCACCTCGAAAATCGAGCAACTGTCCGTCCTCATCCACAACGCGTATCGTTAGATCCGTAATGACCTGTGCGGTGATTGGAAGGTAAATGATCTGCGCGGGCGTTTCCGATATCTTATATCCTGGTGGGGCTCTCGGAGAAAATTCATGTATCGTATGTACGCGCTTCCCATTGTTGTACGCCCCAGCGGTCACGCTGCATTCTATGCGAATAATGTTCACGTTCATGATATTAATTGGATCGTCCGATTCGTGCCACCGTCCAGGTTATAATTCCCGAATCGTTGAGAATCCCAGTAGCGATCCAATGTTATTGGGTTTCGTAAAGTCTATGGCGAACGAGCAGTACAGCTCGCTTTTCATGGTGTTGTTGTTGGGAAGCAACACTACTGGATACACATCGTTGTCACCGTCATCGATGCCGCCGAGATTTTGAGGATTCCGCTCGAGTAATCGCTGCTTCAAATACTTGGCAATGGCGTCTAGTTCATAGGAGCCGTGGGGAATCGTAATGTATTCATGAGTGGTGTCGATGCTATTGTTGATGTCATAGTTTGCGGTGAAGTAGAATTTATCGTTGCTCGAGTCGATGTTCGGTATTGTATGATAAGTTTCAAAGGTTGCTAGACCAAGCTCATAATCATCGTCGCACAAATCTATGAGTGGACAGTAGCTTACCGCGAGGGTGCTACTCTTGCCGGTTAGAGTGAATGTTAACGACATATTCCGAGCTGTACGACCCGACTAGTACTGAATCAGAGTGGTGGGAAGTCAATCCTTAAATTTGGTGCCAATCGTTTGTAGAAAGCGTACACATAGTTGTCCACAGTTGCTCTGTTCGTACTTCTGATAAGCCATTCGATTGTATTCGATTTTCACAGCATCTATATCCAGATATTGTACCAATTCCTTAGGCGGTCCAAGATTCCCGAAACTGTCGAAATATATAGCTCGACACCCTCTCTTCGCATACGCTACCCAATGAGTCACCGGCCCCTCGACAGTGTCCAAATTTACGATACCGCTCTCGTTTTGACGTACTCCTCCGGCAGGTAGTGCATTGCGCATGAAAACACATCTAAAGAATGGAATACGCATACGTTTTGCCAACTCCTCCAATTGCGCGTCGGTAGTTACGCCGACAGGCATTTTTATTTTCTTTTCGGTGTTTTTTTTTTTCGTTTTGATATTCCCTGTCCGCGCTTGTATGGTGCGAGATAAAGTCCACGACCTTCCATGGAGCGATTATGGCGTTGCATTTCCTGCAGCTGATGTTGCGCCGCCTTATTATCGTTTACCCCCTTAGCGATCCCCGCCGCTCCACCAGCTAATGATCCGAGAACACCTAGCGGGAGAAGTGGTAATATACCACCCCGTTTTGCCACTGGCAGAATCCGCTTTTTCGATGCTCTCTTTGGAGTCCTTTGGCGAGTTTTTGTTTTCATCCCCATTCCGATTTTCGTTTTGGCCTTCATAGCTGCCCAAACAGCTGTAGCAGCACCTCTTTCACCTAGAGTCGAGTCACGCGCAACAATGCGTTTTCGCGCTTTGTCAGCGAGTACGTTATCTGCCGCGTGCCTTTCGCCGAGGTTGTTACTGCGCGAATACGCAATATCGTGTTCGCGACACGCTGCGACCAACGGATTGATGCCTTGATCACCTCTAGCCAATCGTTTTGCTAGATGTGTTCCTGGGCCGCAAAACTGGTATCCCGGTATATGTAATTCGATAGGTAGCCCGTTTATCGCCCGATTTAACAAACCATTACACTTCTTTACTCCCGTTGGCGACATACGCCACAGTTTTTAATCAATGGTGCCGGACCGTCGATATGCGTTCGCTGCCAAGGGCGATTATAATGTTCCAGACACCGACGATACTGCTGAAACTCAGAATCAGCTTTTATATGCTCGGGGAGTCTGTCCCACAACTGATCAATGTGTCTGCCAAACTCTCGCAGTAGAATAATCTTTGGTATATATTTCAAATGTTCAGAGGTTAAGTCTCGAATATCACAATTATCCGACAGGATCAGAAGCATTTTGAATACTGAGCTGTTTTGCTTCAGCGTGGATCTATAAATAGGGCGCGTCGCCGCTTCGACGTATCAAAATCATTTTTCACAGTTCGCGGAGAGGATGCGATTCGTGCGACAACCTGTGACGACACGCGTAACAAATTTTGACGATAAATCGCAAATGATGTCCTCGAAAACAAGACGCAAACATGGTAGCATGCTACCAAACACTATACGCTGTCTGATTTGCGGCCCATCAAATTGCGGAAAGACCAACGAGTTGGTGAGCTTGTTCGAAAGTCCTCACGGTGTTCGCTTCGAGAACGTGTACGTGTATTCCAAGTCGTTGCAACAGCCGAAATATCAGTATTTGGAGAATTTATTGACCCCGATAGATGAAATTGGCTACTTTACATTTTCGAATAACAATGACGTCATCCCACCGAGCGAATCGCTCCCGAATTCAATTTTTATCTTTGATGACGTGGTATGCGACAAGCAAGATATGATACGAGAATACTTTGCAATGGGGCGCCACTCGAACGTTGACTGCTTCTATCTCTGTCAGACGTATGCAAAAATTCCCAAACATCTTATACGCGACAATGCGAATCTGTTGATTCTGTTTAAGCAGGATGGTACCAACTTGAAACATGTGTACAACGATCACATAAACACTGATATGTCTTACGAGAATTTCTGCGCTTTGTGTCGTAATTGTTGGCAACGGGAATATGGTTTCGTGGTAATAGACAAGGATAGCGCAATGTCCAATGGACGTTATAGAAAGGGATTTAACGAGTTTGCCATACCGTGCGATGGTCAATTGTCGTCAACACGTCGGTGGGAAAGCAACGTCTGCGGTACAACGATGATTGATATCGATAGTCTGGAGATTAAGGATCGCGAGAGAATAGCGAAGGAAATTGCCAAAACCAGCGAATCCATTCGTAAGAAACATCAGGCTTTGAAGACTGGCAAGATGGAGGAAGATATCGCGTTGGAGAGATACTTTAAACCTGTCGTCGAACCCTTAAAACATATCATGAAAAATACCACAGCAGCAGAAGCTGACGCATCGCCGTCGATGAGCACAGACGTTGAAGGGAATGAAACATTAACGCCTAAAACAAAAATTCAGTCGAAAGGGAACACATCGCGCAAGACAAAGAGGAAACCACACATGTCATCGGAATATTCACCCATAACCTCCACACCAGTTCCATCGAAGCGGAAACGACAGAATGCCACGTCAAACGATTCCCCCGTTCCCCCACACCAATAAATACCGGTATACAATCGCTCACAACCATTGATGACAACGTTTTCGAAACTAGTCCCGATGAGTCGTCTGCAACATCTATTAGACATCAACTCCAAACATCCGAGGGACAAGAAACGTTTCGCAGCCTTTTCGGCCCGCTGGGGCAAAAATACATGGGCGCAATCCTAAGTGGTGATAGGGATACAGCAATGGACTATGTGTATGGTGTATACTTTGGCAATAGTGGAACGATGGTTCGGGATAAAGCTTTCGATATAGACAAGGATGATAATATAATCATTGATGGTGTAAGATATAGAGGAACGTCCGGTCTTTACGTACTGATTTTCAAGAGAATTCCCGACGATGCCCTGTACACCGATGCCGACAAACAAAAATACAAAAGTATAGTGCTGACGACGAATGCCCACAGACGCGGTCATAACGCTAAACAACCCATATTAACCAACAAGGGATACAAGTACAAACATGTAATTGCACCTCTACTCCCCCGTGTATCGGCTAGTAGGGCTAGGAAAGGTCTAAGGACATCGCTAGCGATGATGGTAAACGATAACAAGATCGATTACGTGCATTGGGATGATCCCAACGAGCTGGTGGATCGATTGCGTTTGCTGGAAGCGTCGCGACAGGCTGGTAACAATTCTCATGATCCTGAAAGTCTATCGATTATCGAGGAACTCCGCGAGGTAGGCCTCATTATAAATTAAACCGCACGTCGATGATTTGCACTGTATGCATCGAGATGCCGATCAACAAATTTGGAGTATCGCTCGAGAAGAGTGGAGCAGCTAGAATGGACTATTACAAATGGAGCGGCATGCTTCGAAATTATATGCTAGATAACGCTCTTTGTGTGGACGGTGCCGACTTTGATGCAAAATCACGCAAGATACGACGCGTAGCTCAGCCGGTGGCTGACAGCGATGCCGTCAATAAACTATACATGGAAAAGAGCATTAAACTTTTGAGAGAGCAGCAGGAAGAATTAGAGAGGAAGCTGGTCGTGTTTCAGAGAGATATGCTGACGTTGCAAAACAGCGTTAAAAAGATATCGCAGGCGTCAAATTCAATCCCACAGCAGCGCTGCGAAGGAGAATCATGCGAGACTGTTGAACTTGTCCAGAATTTCCTCGGACCGATGGGGAGCACATAATGCACATACATGATAATTATCACATCATTCGTGTCAAAGACACCTCTGCGATCAAACATGCAACCATTATCGAAATCCAAAAGTAAAAAAAACCATGACCCCAAGAAGCGGTAACTCGTTGAGGAATTGCATGCTCCAGCCCGAAGATATTTCCCACGGAGGCGCGTCATAGTTCATGGATACGACGATCTGTGGCAAGCTGACGTTGTAGAAATGCGTCCATACTCGCTATTCAACCAAGGTCACCACTACATACTCACCATCATCGATGTGCTTAGCAAATATGCATGGGCGGTGCCGCTCAAGACTAAAAGTGGCGCTGAGGTGACCAAAGCGTTTGCAAAGATATTTAGAGATCGATATCCGAAAAATTTGCAAACAGATCAAGGAAAAGAATTTTACAACGCCGATGTGCAGAAAGTCTTGACAAAGCATGACATTTATCATTATTCGACGTATTCGGTGATGAAGGCCTCCGTCGTAGAACGTTTCATTCGAACTTTGAAGAAAAATATGTGGAAAATGTTTACGCTCAATGGAACCTACAGATGGATCGATTCGCTACCGCGTCTTCTCGCAGAGTATAACGCGCGAAAACATAGAAGCATCAGAATGCGTCCTTGCGATGTTACCCCTGCGATCGCCGACAAGCTGCTAGCCACCGTATACAGCAACATAATGATCGCTGCTCCGGCGAGATTCAAGTTGGGCGAGTTTGTGCGCGTGAGCAAATTTAAAACCATCTTCGATAAAGGCTATACGCCGAATTGGACAATGGAGGTGTTCAAGGTAGCCAAAGTACAGGCAACTAATCCCGCGACGTATCTGCTCCTCGATTCCTGTGGAAAACCTGTTTCCGGAGGATTCTATGAACACCAGCTGCAACGCGTCACCGATCCTGATGTGTATCTAGTGGAAAAAGTGTTGCGTAGGAAGGGGGATAAGGTATACGTCAAGTGGTTGGGATTTGATAAATCACACAATTCTTGGATAAATAAAAATAATGTATTGTAAAATAATAATAATAATACATGGCTCAATAAATACAATTTTATTTTTACACATTAATTCTGCTATTTATAATTTCTATACATGTATGAACAATTTTTATGCAATAATTGCCTCTATTTATAATAATTTTCTATACATGTGCGAAGAATGTTATATTATACAATAAATAGAATAAATACAATAAATATAGTTGCTATTTTACGTCTATATTTTTTTTTTTTTTTACTACGGAATTTTATAATGGTATTTTATAATGTCCCCAGGGCAGAGTGTCGATCGAATCAGGTACGATATGCCGCGTGTCGTCGTACGGACTTAAGGCTCGTATAGACCGGGCAACAATGGCCGGCAACTTTGCCGCCAGCGACTCCAGCGGGTCGCCTGGCGACTCGCTGGGATGCATCGACTTGTCTCCAGCGACTTTTACCGAGCGGCTGGTATCCACCGACTTGTGTCCAGCCACTCGGCAACTTGTGTCCCCCACCTTATGACCAAGACCGTTCGGTGTCCAGACCAAACTCTATGTATTTAGTAGTCATGGATCCGTCGATAGCTGTAGGTGTTGGTGCCGCGTTGATTGTAATAGCATCGACCAAAAGGAAAAGGCGTTGGTGGAAAAAGGCGTTTTTGAGAAATGGAGAACATTATGGTGATCATTTAATGTCAGAGTTGCTATTAAACGACGGAGGTAGTTTTATCAATTTTGTACGATTGACAAAATCTGATTTTGAAGAGCTCCTGAATTTAGTGGCTCCAAAAATTGCAAAGAAAGACACAAATTATCGTGCTGCAATTCCGCCCACCATACGATTAGCTGTCACGCTTAGATACTTGGCTACAGGTGATTCTTATGCCAGTTTAATGTATCTATTCAAAATATCGAAACAAGTAATATCATCCATTGTGCCGGAAGTGTGTGAGGCGATCATCGAAGTTCTTCGACAATACTGTCGGGTAAGTAATAATACACACAATTATTTAGTCATAAAATGCTTTTAATAAATGCTATTAATATACTGAATATTACTTAATATTACTTAATACTACTTAATATTACACAACACAATCATACAATACATTCACATACCACACTCATACAATACATTTACATAATACACTCATACAATATACACAAAAACAGGGAAAGTAAAAGCACGATCCGAATGCCCGTTTAAGCCGCGTATTCACCTGTGCATTCGCCGCGAATGTGCATCGGGCGCGCACCGACTTTTTCTCGTTCGGGGCGCGTTCGGTTCACGGCGAACATGAGTGAAATTTGCGGCGTCCACTGTCATGGTATTGTTCGAACGCGAATGCACGCTTTGATGGACCGCCAGCAAGCGGATCTGTCCGAACGCGCGCCGCGGGCCGAACGCTCGCCACGAACCGAGCGCGCGCCGAACGAGCAAAAAATCGGTGCATATTCGGGGCGAATGCACAGGTGAATACGCGGCTTCAACCCGCAAGCACATCGAATGTATTCCAGACCCACTGCCCAGAAGCTGAACCATTTGGAAAATATTTAACAAAACTAAAGAAAAGTGTACATAGGGTAAAAATGTGTCAGACAAAAGTGAAATGGTTTCGGGGGTTAAATAATTCCTATGTGGACGCGTAGAGGACATACGGAGGTCAATTTTGTTATTTTACATGGGATCATATGCTTTTTAATACATCATTCGTTGCAGGTCGGCATTCTCTATAAAAAAGTATTAAACTATGTATAGTGCAGAGCACTAATAACTTTTCGATATACATGATTTAATACTTTTTTATAGAGAATGCCGAGCTGCAACGAATAATGTATTAAAAAACATATGATTCCATGTAAAATAACAAAGTTGACCTTCATATCTCCTCTGCGCATCCACATAGGAAATACTTACCCCTCGTAACCATTTCACTTTAGTCTGGCACATTTTTATCTTATGTACACTTTTTTAGTGTTGTTCTTCAAATCGGACATAATTTGTTAATCTATATGTTTCAGTGTGTGGGGCTACATTCGGTGTGCTTGTGGGTAATGGGCATTTGGATGGTGTTTCGTCCATTGCTTCACTTTCTCCTATTTCAAATTCAAAAATTAAATTGTCAAATTTGTTCATTAAAATTGCTGTATCGCGGCTGCTCCGTTTCGCACTACGGATTCTCCTTCCGACCACTTCTCCATATGCGGTATAATCGTCTCTCTCGTTCATTGTTTCCTCCACATTCTTCATAAAGGCATAAGCCTCGTCCACTCTGGAATCGGTCCTCCGTCTCTTCCTCCAGACGTTCGAAACTGTGCTGCGCTCCACGATGTCCGGAATAGTTTCATCCACAGCAGCCACTACTGTTGTAGATGATATCGACGCTCCATCATTATTTATATTACTCGGAGGCACCTCCGTATCGTCCTGAAATATATTGAGAGAGATAATGAAATATTTACTACGGATTAACTGTTTGCGAAAAACACACCTACATTCGCACACAGATATACATATGCTCCTGTACATACACGTGTATATATATTATATGTTGAATTTTTGCAGATACCAAGATCAGAAGAGGAATGGTTGGAGATAGCGGAAGGCTATAAGAGCAAGTGGAATTTCCCCCAATGTATTGGTGCGATCGACGGGAAGCATATTCAAATTGAAGCTCCACGAAATAGTGGGAGTATATATTTCAATTACAAGGGAACATTCAGCATTGTTCTCATGGCTATCGTAGATGCAGAATACCGCATTATCTATGCTGATGTGGGATCGCAAGGCAGAATTTCCGATGGTGGAGTTTTCCATAACACGAAATTCTATGACAAATTAAAAAAAGGCGAGCTACATATTCCACAGCCGAGAGCACTGTTAGGAGGAACAATTCGTACCCCCTTTGTTTTAGTAGTGGACGATGCGTTTGCGTTAAGCAACCAATTGATGAAACCATTCCCTGGTTCGCACGAAAGCGGTTCAATTCAAAGAATTTTTAATTATAGATTAAGCAGAGCTAGGCGAGTGGTGGAAAATGTATTTGGTTTATTAGCTACGGTGTTTAGAGTTTTTCGTAAACCAATACAATTGGAACCCGCGAAAGTTGAAAGTATAGTGCTGGCGTGCGTGCACCTTCACAATTTTTTAAGACGGAATACCCAATCCAGGCAAGTGTACATACCGCCAGGCACATTTGATTGTGAAGACAGAAATACGGGTAACATTATGCCAGGTAGTTGGCGCGAAGGTACAGAAGACACAGGCTTTCTGAACCTTCAAAATATGGCAAGGAGACCACCTGCAGATTGCAAGGAAATTCGTAACGAATTTGCCCGATATTTTATAACACCGGATGGGAGGGTACCATGGCAAAATGAAGTTGCCTGACATTGTTCAATTTTGAATAAAATTCAGCTAGAAGGAAAAGTAATTGCTGTTATTTACCCTTACTTCCACTTAATTTTTTTCGCGATAGGGTCATTTCACGCGAACTCGGACACTCATTGGAGTAGCATTTCGGATTTTGTTGGAACTTGGATATGTTGTAGTCTTTAGTGATATATAAACGTGTGTGAAAGGATTTTTCAAAATTTTAAAAAATGTGGATCTTACGGCTCTTTGAAATAAATAGTGTTGACCTTCTTTCAATAAATTATAACTTTTGAACTAAGAAACTGATAAAAATGAGCTTTTGGGAACTCACAGTGGAGATATAAGAGTACCTAATAAAAATTATTTCACTCTGAAACAAAAATTTTTGACCATTTTTATTGCAATCGTTCTAAACAAATGCAATTTTCTCAAAATACGAACCGTTTAAAAAATTTGAAAAAAAATGAGGATATTGCCCTGTTTCTCCTCTTTAAGGACGCGTTTTAAAGACTATAGACACTTTAAAATTAGCCAAATGAAAATTAATTGAATGTGACGCTGCGTCGCCAGCACCGACTCGACTGGCTGAACCGTGCGGTAGGGTAAGGTGGGGCTAAAAGTCCGGCGGGTAAAAAGTCCCGACTCCAAAATCTCTATTCCTAAACAATCTATTGAGTTTCGCTGTATACTTTTAGTTTAGCAATTTTTTTTAGTTTTTAGTTCAAAGTGAGTCTCTGATTTATATTTTTATTTTTTGTTAAAGAATTCATCCTTTCCTTTCAATATTGCATACAAAACTTCAAATTTGTATTCAAAAAGAATTAGTTTAATAAATATTTGTTGATTTGAAGTGACTTTTGACCCTATGCAATGGCCTCTTTGGACAAACATTTGTGGTATAACTCAAAAGAAAATAACAGTATCAACAAACGAACTTCATGAACGTAAAGCATAATAGTTACAGTTTATACAAAATAACACCAGATATCTCTAGATTGTTAGTAGTAAATTTTACATAGGTTTATACGAAAAACGGGACTTTTAGCCCCACCCTACCCTACTAGCAACGGCTATATCTGCTATTCTCATACAGTGTTGTCGCAAATGGTAAGTATTTGTAAAAAAAAATGAGAGAGAGAAACTTTTACTGGTTTTTATACCCAACATAAGACGGTATGTCAATTTTTCGTGTTCACAAGATTTTCCTTGAAACGGGGGCGACCTTCAGGTTTTTCATAGGAATGCTATATATTTGATCACCCAATATGAAAGCGACTGTCAAGAGCTGGAAGATACATATTTTTAAAAATTTTGAAAAATCCTTCCACACACGTTTATATATCACTAAAGACTAGGTACAACATATCCAAGTTCTAACAAAATCCGAAATGTTGCTCCAAAGAGTGTCCGAATTCACGTGGAATGGCCCGAAAGTGTAACAAAGGAAATTGTATGTTTAAAATAATAATGCTTACCTCCATAGTACTGCGACTGCCCACCGATGTATTGTTCTTTCCGAGGAATTGTAGTGCCTCGAACGCAAACCATACCTTCTTTGTTGACGCCCCGGCTCCACTCCTGCTCTGCTCTTTTCTTTCGTTGAGGGCCATCCCGAATTGTGTTCTTAAATTTTTTATTTTTTTTCCCATTTCCTCCGAATTCAATCCAAAATGCGCAGCCACTACTGCCAATTCGTCTTTTTTTATTTGTTTATTTTTATACCCCGCGCATGAAGCATCCCACAATGCAGGTTTGCCGTGTAGCATCTCCGCGAGATCTAAAGTATCTTTAGCTGACCACATTTTAACTGTTAACACGTAATAAACATGAATATATCAATTTAAATAATCACGATTAACATTGTAGTATTGTGTACAAATAAGACAACACCAATAATGATAGCAATAATATTGTAAACTTACATTTCTATATGTCGAGTGCCGCACGAATCTCTCTCACGTCTCTGCTGCTTTTGTGGATGTATACTGGGCACACTGACTATTTGCACAAGAATGACATTCCGCTCCACCGACATTGGAGCTTATAAACCTACTCAGGTATTTCTTTTAAAGGAGGGGGGACTTTTCCACCTTAATTTCGGGTCGGCGTCAGTAACCGAAGAAATTTTGAACACCTTCGTCGATCCAAAAAAAATGACCGCGTTGGGCACCAAGAGCGCCTCGCCAGGGGCCGCGCGAGGTATTGGATGCAAACAAAGATGGGCCACAGATATGTCATTATATCAGGACCATTCGGACCTGCATTCCTTGCAGACGCGAGGTTTCCACCTCTACATAGTGATATCTCCTATCCGAGCCCAATCTTGTCTTGCACCCAATACGTCGCGCGTTCTTCTATTTTGATATTCGAGCGCGTGTTTATACTCCAGCGATAAGGGATCTATCTTCAATTCGACGGGAAGCCGACGCAGGCGGGGCCATGCGCAGTCAGAGGATTACCCCTTTTGTTCCCGTGTTCCTCTGCAAGACATGTTGCCACCTTTGCACAGCAGGATAGTCGTAAAATCAGTATCAACACAAATATGACGTGATAAGGACTTCGGCCTCTTTTTGGATAAAACGGTCGTCATCTTGTTACACGAATTGGTGCCGCTGCTGGCCACTTCACTGTACGACCTCGCAAGTGTTCTCTTTACATATGTATACCTATCACTTACATATGTGTAGGTTCAGGTGGGGTGGAGTGTAACAAAAAAGTTACTAATGATTGTAGACAACAGAATGTATAACAAATCAACTTTCTTTTGTACTTAAACTATCAACAGTCTTGATCCTTGAAATCAGAGTTAGCGAATGTTAACAATTATCCCTAAAAGCTAATCAATTTGGCACTTTTCCGAGATCACATAGTTGTTACAGTGTGACCCAGATCTGGGGTACAGTTTCAGTTTCCACTTTGTAGTAAAAACTGAATACACTATATTGAACTCGCTACGCATAGGGAACGGGAACCTCAGGTAAACATTATCGTAAAGCATGTAAAATTGTATTATATTTCAGGCCTAATGCAAACCAGTTGTTTCCGAAAAACTAGCCAGGTTAATCGGCCAGAGCGTCTCATCAGAGTCGCGGTTTATGATCGTATTGTCCTGCACTTCGACGGTGGGCAACGGTGCGTCCGGGTGCGAAGTCACCATCTTACTCACCACTCGCTGACACAGCAATATACGGATTAACGAAAAGGCCGGTTTATATTCTATTTTCAAATTTTATTATATTTTGGGCCTTTATATTGTGTTCTGTATTTTGCCTTTATGTTGTGTCCTTAATTATTCCAAACGAAGCGGGCTCTGGGAGGTAACAGTTGGGAGCGAAGCGAAAACTCATTTATCGTTTATGATAGGCAATTCCGTATTTTCCAAGACGGCTTCGACAACATCTGGTTGCCAGATTTCCAAAGGGTAATCAAGAACGTACTTTCGCAGTCTTTAAGAATTTAGAGATTATTCGCCTTGAACAAAAGTACGACTTTTCGTTAATCCGCAGGTATCCGCGGGAACAGTAAACAGTTGGATGTTTCCCAACGTATTGGATATAAAAAAAATTGTTTATATGCAATTGCATGCTTCGAGGGGGCAAATTTATAATTAATTTTTTATTTCACTATTTATAGCCTGTTAATTAATTCAAAACGCAGAAGTATTCGATGTTAAGAAAACATCGATGCGTAGTAGCGATGCATTACATCGAAAAAAAAACATCCGATGGTTTTTTAAGTGGATATCCCTAGTAAGCGTGATTTTTTAATACAAAAGCGAGTTAGTGAGATTGTACAGATTAAGAACATTACAGGGCGTGTTGAAGAAAAAAAGAAGAAATTGATAATTAACTGTAAAGTATTGAAGTACATCCTATGGTAATTTTTTAACGTATACATCTACTATATGATGTGTGTGTGCGTGCGTGCGTGCGTGCGCGCGCGCGCGTGTGTGTGTGTGTGTGTACAGTAATATAATATATATTATCATATAGCAGATGTATACGTTAAAAAATATATATATATGTGTGTGTGTGTGTGTGTGTGGTGTGTTGCCACAGAGTCGGCGATGTTTCCCATTCGGAACGGGAAACAGGGATACAGGCACTAGACACTCGGGCGATGTTGCTCACCCTCCACTTGAATACAGTTTTTCGGGAACATGTGGCCAACAGTCATTTCTAGAAGGCCGTTTGAGACAAGGGTCGAGTTGCTGTATCCCACAGAGATTGTTGCAAGTCGCCGGAAACATGTATCCGGCGACTGCGCCAGGTCAATTCGTATCTCCTTAACCTTAAAAGGACGAGTCGCCAGACACAAGTTGCCGGACACAAGTCGCCAGATAAAAGTCGCCGGATACAAGTCGCTGCAGACAAGTCGGTTATCCCACCGATTCGCCAGCGACTCCAGCGACAAAGTTGCCGGCGATTGTTGCCCGGTCTATACGAGCCTTTAGAGCGATTTTGGATTCCGAAATGGTGTACACTTTGTGCAATTTAGACCATATACATGATTGCCTGCGAACCATTTCGATCTCCCTGTGCAAACACTGCGCGTAGTCGTCGAAAGTTATCGTTCTGGCTATGACGTTGGTCTTGACGCCTTTCGCCTTTTTAGTATCTTTTTTACCGTCTACGCGAAGTGCATACATTTTCGCTCTAAGACCTACGAATTCGGTCATTATCGCGCCGTTATTTTCGTCCTTCATCAGCCCTGGAAGCTTCTCATTCAAGCGCGACATATTATATGGATTGTCAGTAGGATAATCGCTTGTGTCGAATCTATCGATATTATGTTTCATGGTCTCGTAGATATCTTTGCATCGAATGTGATAAATGAGACTGTCTGTGTCGGTGTATAGAATTTTACAATTGGGTCCGTGCAGGGGAGACATGTACTCGTGATGAAATTCGTACAAACAAATTTTTGATAAGTCCAGAATGCACATACCCACGTATATCGGTTTGTTGAATTTCACCTCGAGTTTTCGCAATTAAACAGCTATTAAATTTTCCGAAAAAACACTTCGGCTGTGGAAATTCGGTTTCGCGATCATTGCCTCCGCGCCATATCGCCCTTCCCAATGTGTCAAAAGTTTTACATCCACATGATTTCGTACATTTTCCATAGTTTTACCAAATACCGCGTTGTTCATCAATTTGTACAAATTTTTTTCAAAGTCGTTTGTCGCGCTTGTTCTAAACCGTGTATTGAGTTCGATGTAATCGCGGAGCCAGGGGAATTGAGCGAATTGAAGCACGCGGTGTATCTTTGTAATACGAAGACCGTGACGCGTGCACTGCTGCAGGTTGCGATAATGGATAACGTAACACTGCTTATCATATACCGTCGCGAGTAACTTGTTCTGTCTGCTGCCTGGCGGTTTGGCACGCGTCGGGGAGAACGGTAGATCGGCATGAGCGTCGTGCAGACTTTGTGGATATTCCAGATCTACCTCGAGAATGTATCCCGTGGGCGAATCGACAGCGATTGAAGACACGTCAAAATTTACAATATCTTCGACCCATTGAAATTTGGCGTATGGCAGGGGTTGACACATTGCCCATCCATACAAATTATTTACATCAAAGTACATCAAGTACGATGACTCTTCCGATGCGTCGTAAGATGGCATGTACTTGTTATTGGCATGTGCGTATCTTCCGGAACATTCACTTAAACACCCACGTATACCGCGTTCGATAAACATGACCATATCGACGTTAGTGAGCAATTCGAATGTAATTTTGGTATGTTTTAGCATGCCATCCCAGGTGAAACCGGGTAGAGTATAATAATGCGCTGAATCTAATCCGTAACTCTTGATACAACTTTCACGAAAATTTTCAAAAATATCTGCCAATAACAAGACATCTGTTTTCAAATACAAATCGCTGTATTCGCCCAAGGTTCTAATCCCGAAACGCTGCCAGACTGTCTCGGCGTGTGCGTAATCGCTCTCGGATACAGTCTCACCCGTTAACGATCTGTAGAATGATTCGCGCGGCGGTAAGCATGGGTCCTGCAGCTTGTTCGCGCAATCAAGATATTCGTACGGAAAGACACCCTTTCGCGTCAATAAATTGAAATCTTCGGTGGATAATGTTTCAAATTTAGATCGTAAAATTTTTAATTGATCTGTGCTAAGAAAAGATGCTAATTTGTCGAGACTGGTGTTGAGAAATTTGTACGAATCGATGAATCGCAATTTAATATAATTTCGTGAGTCTGAGTTAGCCGTATCTTCGACATTTTTTGTGAATGAAATATATTTTTCTTTCGTTATAGGCAATACGTCAACGCTGCCTTCGAAAGCGGTAGCTATTTCCTCGATAATGAAATGTGAATCATAGCCAGATAAATTATGAAAAACTATGGGGATGTAAAACGCATTTTTATAATTTAAATTGCACTCCGAATGTGCTGGGCCTCTAAACCGTCCGGATAGATGACAATGATCGCGGACTCGTATATCGATAGCCTTGAATGGTTCTTCGCAAATACGACAGTGTGTTGCATCGCGAAATGTCGTCAACTGTTCGGTGGTTAAATCCAGCATGGGAACATTGCTGGCCAGGATGGGTTTGGCGAAATTTGCAAAATTTTTAAGTTCATCGACGAACCATGAAACGCAATCCGCGTCGCGGCGACATCGATACGTCGATAGCGATGTATCATACGAACAATGCATATAATAGGCTATACTATGTACATTGTGGTGCTGGTACATATGTAATTTATTGTCACCCATTCGGTGACTGTCCTCTGTTTTTTCGATGATGCATTCCAGATCGGCATATACCACGAAGGGGAGCCGCTCCTTCCTGTCGTGGTTGTTGAAGCTGAGCAAATTTTTGCCTTCCCTGAGCAGCAGGATGGCGCAGTCGTTCATTTGCCCACAGTCCAGCGAATGAAGCTCCAACTTCTCGGCAGATCTGAAGTAGTGCATGCATCTGTAATAAAACAAAAAAATTTTTATTTAATTTGTTTCCCGAGTCATTTCATCATTTCATAAGCTTATATACATACCAGTCACAGTTGAATTTCTTTGCCTTGTGCCTGCTCAGCTGCATGCCCACCAGCCGGGACAAGTTCTTAATCAGCACAAAGTGCCCTACATCTCCATCATTCGGTATGTAGAGCAGGTTGACGTGCCGATCCCTCTTGTGGCTGGTGGGTCTTCGTCTTATCCGCCTCGAATGTGTACACGTTGACGGAGATTTCGTTCTGCCGCTCAAACTTTCCAATTTGCTCCAGGGACATTGGGAACTCAATGCCCTGGAGATTTAATACGGAAGCATATGGCGGATATGAACTTGGGCGATCAGGATGTCTTTCCGCAGGATGAAGAGCGGCGACCACTGCCCACGCGAAACACGTATTGTCCGGGGATTGTACACTGATCGTTGCATTCTTCAGCGATATTTCCTGCGGTAACTTGTGGTGGCACCCTGCGCGCAGTGGATTATATTTGTTGACATTGACGGTTAGGTTGAGGATTCTCGTCAATGCCCATCCGCTGTCACGTTCCTGGAACTCTTCCAGCGATGCCAGGGTGGGTTCGACGACGCATCGCTGGTACCACTCCTGCAGATCGGATGTGCCGAAGAGTTCGCAGTTCCGGGTGTTGATGCTTTTGCAAGCATGTTTATCACCCGCCACAAATTCGCCGTTGAATACAGTGTTCACTTTGAGGTTTCGACGTTTCCTCAAAGCGCCCCGCACGTGCTCCAACGCAATGGTCGCCGCATCTTGGAGGAAGTTGCGCGGCTCGATATAGTTCGAATTGAGCACGGCACCAGTTAACACGCGGCTATCGAACGCAGTGTCTATTTCGCGCCACAAACGTCTTGCGCTCGAATGTCCTGCACTTTCACGCACGAAACGGCTACGTAACGAATGTTTCAGTCCTTCGAGTCGCGCGATTCGAGCAATCAGCGATTGTTGAACACCAATCGATAATCGCGGGCGTTTCACTCGGCTGTGTTCTTCCAACGATTCGATACACTCGTTGCACCGTTCTTCCCACGCGAGGAATTCTTCCGGCGAAATCAATCGTTCAGATTGATCCAATAATTGGCTCTCTACTTGCGCGAATTCCATGATTGTAAATGGAATGTAATGTCTTTTCCTCGCAACACGTTGCAACGATTTGAGGCTTTGTGCAGTTTACAGCGCGCTTTTAAGACTGATACCATGGTTTGGTATCTCTGTCTAACTCTTTTGGCGTACCCCCACCCTCGAATGCACCGCATGCAAAAACGACGATCCGTCCCAACATGGTTCTGTGCAGTTTCTGCAGATACAGCATAATTCTTTCTATGATTCACGCATATGACGAATTAGCGCGCAAAATCATCCGACACTGTTTCTGCTGACGTGTCGAGACTTTTATCCTTGAGGATGAGGCTCAAGTTACATGCGATGAGATTGAAAGACATTATGGAAAAATTGATTGCTTTAAAATAAAATGCTGTGGTGGGGGATGCAATTGCACCTCTATTTAAGCCAATCTCCCGAATGCTATTCCATCAATCGCTCAGTAGCCTCAGTGACTTTCGACGGAACAAATAGTGCTCTGAAAAAAAAAATGTGTAGTACCAGTGCCGAAGGAAACGTCGAACGTATGAATTATTACGTTCCGATCGTGCGAGATGATGGCGTTGCTCAATGCGGGGAGGATACAGTTTATTGCTAAGGCTTAATTTTCACATATTCTCAAAATTGTATTCCTAATACGAGCAAACAATTTCATAGCTTTTATTGTTCTCTTAGCCCGCGCCGAACATCGCGTATCATGGTCAGAAGATACGCATTAACATCTATGGGCAGCAAATATTTGGAAATTGGAATCCACGTACGGCCTACGGTCGATGTAGAAATGGTTCTCGGTGACAATCGTGGGATGTATCTCACGTTACCATCGTATACATGGCATGCGCTATGCAACAGTCGTACAGCCATCGAAGAACGTTCACGATTACCTGGGTCACCTTCGATGCAGATGGATAAATTAACAATGGATTTTTGTGAGATCTATAATTCTCCGATTGTAAAGATGATGCTACATGATAAGCTACTGTATTTCAAACCGGATACAGTAACATTTTTATTAAATCTTGAACCATGTATAGACTATGTGTATGCGCAGCTGCATCAAAATGTAAGAGATGTGCAGACGAAATTTGAAACTTTTGTCATCGTGCTACAGCTAGGCGATGTTGCCTGCGAAACATTAGATGCGCGTCGTGCTGCTAAAATCATATGTGATAGCGAACATTACTGTGAAGATTATCATATAGATTGCGAACTGGTAGCATGCGCCATCAATGATATTCTAGCTGTTGCTCGTAGGAAAAAATGTTAAATTATATTCTTTTAATTTTAAATCAAATTTCTTAAACGTATATTATTTCTCCATTTTATTTACCCGTCCTCCTTCTCTCCTCACCACGTAATTCTAAGATTTGCTGACGTTGCATAATTCTATTTCGTTCGAGCGTTCTTCACGCCGTAAATCAGATCTCAAAATGCTACTGCAGCGGTCAAGACATATGTTACCGAGAGAAACGTTTTTTTTTTTAAGTATTTATCGTATCTATGTCGAGCGCCTTAAGTGCAATTGCTTCAAAGTGAATCGCTTTTTGAAGTGGATCGTTTTTGAAGGAGACTGCTTTTGAAGGAGATTGCTTTCCAAGGATATCGTCAGTCGTTCGACGCATGGAAATACAATCAATTAATACCGTAAGTTTCCATTATCATATTTTTTAGTGAATCGTTGTGTTAGTAACTTTGAGAATTATAAGAAAAATCGGTTTCAGATTATGTCATTGCCCATAAATTTGAAACGTCCAGCTACCGCTACGATCACCGCTGCTGCGACAGTTATTCATTCACACAGTCCGAAAGTGTATGTGGCGTGTCGAAATGTGGCTGTTCAAACCGAAGAAATTCGATGCGCAGAACTTTATGAGGCGGAAGCTAATCAGGATGGTGACATTTATTTAAAAGTATTTCGCAACCTAACGAATGGCCATGCGTATGAGTACCTCGATGATGAGCAATATTGGTTGTGTCGATATGCGGACCAAATGTTTTTAGACTGTGATGATGTGTATAGGAATATATCTCTGCGGAATCGTACGCATGCTCCAAAGAGTATGGTTTGGCGAAACGTGAAAACAGAGATTGATTATGATAACGTTTCCGCGAATAAAATATCGGGGCTTTGGGCTGGCGTTGTTGGAGTTCAAACTGACCCTGCGCAAGTTCCTGTAGATTTATTATTAAGTGAACTATTTGCTGATGACCCTATCGAGTGGGATACGTGGCCGCCTTCGTCGCCTTCGCCACCTTCGCCGCCTTCATCGCCACCATCCCCCTTCTTAGAATAGTTTTATATTTATTCCTATTTTTCTATTTTTATATTCTAGTTTTATATTTATATTTATATTATTATTATTCTATTTTTCTCTTCATTTCTTTTATATTATATTGTTGCGAGCACCCTATGTAGAGGATTCATGGCCCGCTGGTGCTCGCGACGAATACAAGAGACAGCGAGAAGAAGGCGATCGGATCGATCGCCTGTCAAGCTGTCATTCGAAAGTCAGCCGCCATAAATAGCAGACGTCTCGATATTGTATTCCTAACAGATTATATTCGTTACCTGTTCTTATATTATTCTTGTTACCCCTTGTTTAATGTTCTGTTATCGTTGCTGATCAGTAAACTTATATTATGTCGCCGATGGACTTTCTAGAAGACCTTGCATCGAAGAAGATTGTAAGAAATGCGACCGACTGGATAAAAAGGAGACACAAGAGGAAATGCACTCTACGAAGAAGATTCACCGGATATTCTGTGACGAAAGGAAGAACGAATGGAAATGAAGCCAAGAAAAAGATGAAGAGATTGGCTTCATCTTGAAAAAGAAGGGGGAAGGAGAGAAGCCCGCCTGGCAGGACGTTGCTCGTTTCTCCCCACAACTGAAATATTACTGGTCAATCTGGGACTCGCTGGAAATTCACGAAGGTTTGCTTTTCAGGAAATGGGAGTCTCACGATGGTGCGACGACCTCATGGCTTTTAATAGTACCGCGCGAGAGGGTCGCAGAGGTACTGAGGGAATTCCATGATGCGCCAACAGCTGGACACTTTGGAGTGAACAAGACCTTGGCGAAGATCCGCCAACAGTTCTTCTGGTCTACGTGTCGTCAGGACGTTCAAGAGTGGTGCCGGCGGTGTGACACCTGTGCGGCGAAGAAGGGACCACGTCAGAGAGGAGCAGGGAATCTGAAAGTGTACAACGTGGGAGCTCCGTTCGAGAGGCTTGCCCTGGACGTTGTGGGTCCGCTCCCGAGGTCCCAGGCCGGGAACAGGTTTATGCTGGTCGTGGCGGACTACTTTACCCGGTGGCCGGAAGTAATCGCGATGCCAGACCAGCGAGCTGTCACAGTGGCAAGAGCTATTCTGCATAACGTGGTTTGTCGTCATGGTGTACCATTGGAGATACACACGGACCAAGGAAGAAATTTTGAATCCTCCGTGTTCAAGGAATTGATGAAGCTGTTGGGAATCAGGAAAACACGAACAACTCCCCTACATCCTCAATCCGACGGGATGGTAGAACGTTTGAATAGAACATTGCTCCAATATCTCGCAATGTTTGTTTCAGAGCACCAACGAGATTGGGACGAGTGGATTCCCATGTTCCTCCTCGCTTATAGATCAGCGCGACATGAGGCTACCCAACTAACGCCAGCGATGATCCTGTATGGTCAAGAACTTCGTTTACCCGCGCAACTTTGGAGAGGACTGCCTCCGGAAGTGGAACAAGACGAGGACGTCGAGCAGGGATACTCGGAATGGATCCGAGGAAAAATGAAGAGGATTCACGACTTTGTTCGACGCCGTCTGGATATCTACAGCTCGAAGATGAAGTCCTGGTACGATAGTCACGTTAGGACGGTGGAGTTCCAGCCCGGAGAACGAGTGTGGTTATTCCAATCACAAAGAATGAAAGGGAAGTGCCCAAAACTGCAGTCCGACTGGGAAGGACCCTACACGGTGGTAAACAAGATCAACGACGTCGTCTACAGGATTCAACGCTCGCCTAGGAAGAAGTGCAAGGTGGTCCACGTACGACGGCTTGCGAAATATGAGGGACAATTGCAAGAGGAATGAAGACTTCCGAGAGAAGGGATGCAACATGCAGAGAAGACTCAACAAAGAAGATTAGTTTAAGCTAATCCGGTGGACGGGGCTGCGGAGGTTGCCTTCGTAGTCCGGCCCCCGCTCTTGAGTCTGTTATAGGTGCTCGATACCCCACGACGAGGGACAAGGTGTCGGGGGACTGCTACCGCGGCTTGGATGCGGTCCCGAATTCCCCGAATGTGCCACAACAGCGTGGCGGTCCGCAGCGGGGTGCGGACATACGTGGAACCACCCCGCTACCCTCCTGGCTGGGATCCTGGCCGCGTCCCCGGTACAGTGTCTACCAAGGGGTCCCTTCCTACGAGGTGGACAGCAAACGGGAAATGGTGTCCCCAATCACCGGACGGACGTGCGACGCAGTCGCACGGATCGGTCGGAGGGGGCATCGCGGAGACGGGACCGCTGACGAGCTGCACCGAGACGGTCCCCTGGAGCAGCACCAGATGCCACGAAGAGGAATGGGGCCAACAAGAAGCCACGGATTGGAGTACTGGAGGAGATTAGAAGAAAGAAGAGGAAGACGAGTTGAGAGTCCGGGGAAGATTGATCGGGGAGCGGGCCGGTGACAGGCCCATGAGTTGTGACCCCCTGTTGTCGTGGCCGTCTCGCCTTTTCGTCTCCCTGACTCTGTTCGGCTCCACCGTTCCCCGTGAGAAGTAGAGAAAATTAATGCATACAATATTTTTCTGCAAGGGACTGTTAGAGTTCCGGGGACGGAAGAGAGGAGGTTCGTCGCTTGACTTCCACCGAGGGACTGTTGGAGTTCTGGAGACGTCGTGGGACAATGAGCTGGAGTCCAGAAGAGCGTCGCCGCTGGACTTCCGCCGAGGGAACACAAGGAATTAACCGTTGGACGAGCCCGACCAGAAAAAGGATTGGACCTCTTGCCAGTCTCTACCCAAGAAGAAGATGCGCCATCGAACAAGATGAAGCCCATACAAGAAAGAAGTACACAAGACCGAAGACGCAAGTGGAGGGTAGAGACGCGAAGAGCCATGCACCCACGCCTTGCCCAGGGTTTTTGGGGTGGTTTTTCCCTGGGCGTGAAGGTGAATACCGAGGCGACGGACGGAAGAGGCCACATAGCGTCCTTCCCACTCTTCCGAGCCAGGGTGAAGCTGCAGTCAACAGAGAATCTGCAGCGGTCGGGACGACCGCTCCTCGAAGGGGGGGAGCAGTGTTGCGAGCATCCTATGTAGAGGATTCATGGCCCGCTGGTGCTCGCGACGAAGACAAGAGACAGCGAGAAGAAGGCGATCGGATCGATCGCCTGTCAAGCTGTCATTCGAAAGTCAGCCGCCATAAATAGCAGACGTATCGATATTGTATTCCTAACAGATTATATTCGTTACCTGTTCTTATATTATTCTCGTTACCCCTTGTTTAATGTTCTGTTATTGTTGCTGTTCAGTAAACTTATATTATGTCGAACGCAAAACGTAACAATATATTCTTTTTATATTTATATTCTTTTTTTATTGTATTTTATTTTTCTATTTTCTATTTCAATTGTATTTTCTTTTATTTTATTATTCCATTTTATTATTATATTTTTTTTATATTCTATTGTATTTTTATATTTTTATATTTATATTTGTATTATTCTTTAATTTTTTTTGTAACAATATAATATATATACCTTAAACGTATATTATTTATCAATTTTATTCACCCATCATCCTCCTCGCCACATAATTTTAAGATTCAACGTTTATTTCGTTCGAGCGTTCTTCGCGCCATCAAATGACATCATCCCGCGCGACTGCTCCGGAGGACTCATATTACGCGAAATCGCGCGACACGCTGCGATGTTAAATCGGAACGCTTTAAAACTTGTTAGCTTCAGAATGCTTGCTGCATATATGTTTGAAAAAAAATATTTCTACTAATGGTTCGGTAGATCGCTGATACAAAAATTAATTATTATGCATGGGGGGGGGGGGGGGAATTTCTGCTGCATATTGGTTTGGAAAAAAAATATCGGGGGCCGTCCCCTTCCTGGGTTAGGACTGAAAAATTTTTCGGGGTGGGCCAAGGTCTGAAATGACTTTTCGGGGGTGGGCCTCTCCCTCTGTGGAATGTTTCGGCGGTGGGCCAGGCCGCGGCGGCGGCTCGGCCCGGACTGATCCCCTCCACGGTTGCGGATTCCCCCACTCCGCGGCTCGTGCGCGCGCAACCGCTCTTCCACTCCCCGCAGGCCCTCACTTCCCCCCGTCCCCGCGCTCCCCTCAGAGGACCTGGGTTGGAATCCCCCTAGCCTTACTACTATTGTGTTTGTTTCTATACAGTTCCATATTAACAAGTCATACGTAGCTATTCATGCATTGAAGATCGAAATTGTTGAAAACAGAGACTGATCGGGAAAAGTTTGTTTAAATCCGAGATTAGTATCTACGAATACATGAAAAAAACTAAGGATGATCCATATAGAATGTCGGTGCCCACTGAACGGTACCATCGGCGCCGATTACGCGTGGCGACAGTCCTGACGAGTCGCGTCAGGCGAGCAATGGCCGCCAGTTGGTAAAACATCGTGAACGCGTTGCTGATGGATATTTTCTCTATCAGTTCGAGTTAGAAATCGTTTCGACACTTTTCCTGGATGGTTTCTTCTTCAGAAATGTCTACAGAATCCGATACTGGGTAGCGTTTTCGGGATAGGTAAAAAATTTTTCGTAAGAAGGCAAAAATATTGCGTGGAAACCATGCGCATCGACACTTTTTCAAACTTTGATGGTCATTTACAACCATTCAAAACATTCAAATTTAATAACTATGTACACTGATATATTCGGGAAACTCTCCTCTATCTTTTCAGAATAAGTCGAAGTTTCTAGCATTCTTGGTTTTTACGTAATACCTCACTTTTGCCCAAAATCGTGTGTTTTTACAAAATCTCGTGTTTTTCAAAAACTGAGGGTGATACAGCAATTCTGCTTACGGATTCGTGTTCAAGGCGAAAAACTCTACAAGAATCACCTAGCGGATATTGTGGACCAAAAATCGTGTTGTACAGTGATAATTGTCAACATCCTCCGATCAATGTTCATGCGGGAGTCCCAAAATGGCGAGACTTCTCGGATGAACGCGCAGCAGCGTACGGTAAAGGACTTTTCGATGTGTTTTTACATCGGGATATTACATGTTCCGCGAAGTCACGCAATTTTGAGACGCACTGTATATTACTTTACATTTATTTTTATAATAAGTAATGAATAATTAATATAAAAATACCTTGCTGCAATAATTTCCGCAGAGGTGGGACAGGTAATCCAGTTTTCGTTTTTTTATTAGGATTCCTTTTGGGAGGTTCATAGTGACTGCCCTCTTCTTCGCTCGACAGTGCAAAAAGGGGCTTGCTTCTTTTGCGCTCTTGTGATGTTCTTCTATTATATTTTCCCTCGTACATCCCCTCTGACTCTTCTACGTTCGAAGTGTCCATGGCATCGCCCCTCAACTCAAGGGCTCGATTATAATTATCTGACACAGATAATTCATTAATACGTAACACATTAAGTTATATGCGTATTCAGGAAAAATTTAATAAAACCACTTAATAATACTGCAACTGTCCCAATTATCATCTTCCCGTGGAGGCTCTCCCTTCATAATTACTCTGTTGAGCGTATAATCATTTCTAATGTGGCTCGGCCATACACTGTCACTTTTCTCCGCATTCATCCGGCACGATGGAATTATTTGAACGCCATCGGAAAATTCAACAATGCTATACTTCTTCAACATTGTTGAGGGTTGTACTAAAAAATAATTATGAGAATTTATTACAAAATTGACACTGCATTATATTAGAATACTTATGAAATATTGCCGTATTATAGCTTTGTGTTAATCGTGATGTTATTTGTACTTACCGATGATGACTTAAGCCTTTCCAAAAGTTATTTGAAGCTTAACTTCGAAAAAAAACAACGAAAAAATTACAAAAAAACACGCACGCGGACTATAAAACGAATAAACTGAAATATATTTAAAAAAAATAACTAAACACAAAAATTAAAAAAAACTAACACGCACGCGAACTATAAAACGAATAAACTAACTGAAATATATTTTAAAAAACAAACTAAATACACTATAAGTATAAAAAGAATAAGAAAAATGTAATTATATATAATAAAATATTAAAAAACACACTTAACACACTACATACGTATATAAAAGGAAAAAGGAATAAGATAAATTGAATATATAATTTGAAAAACACACTAACACAATATATAAGTATAATATAAAAAGAATAAGAAAAATTGAAAATATAATTTTAAAAAACACACGATAACTACAAAAAGAAGAAAAACGGGAATATATATTAAAAGAAAATAACGCGAAATATAAAATGTTGTGAAAACGAGAGCTGCTTGTTCTTTCGAGAGTTAACTTCGAACTGGCCAGGTCTTGTATCAGTGCGGCGAGCGCGGTTCAGCCAGGCGACAAAGAAGTTCATTGTTGGCGCTCGAGCCGAGCCGAGCCGAGCCGAACCGAACCGAGCCGAGTGTCTGATATTGAAATGAAATTGATTACTATTTGTATTAGTGTACCACGTGTACCCGTGTATTTCAATACCCGTGTACAGATTTATTACGAAACTGTAACGATATATATTTGCTGACTTATAACAGGACTGTAACGCTATATATATTGAAAGGCTCTCTCGCAGACTAAATCATCCGACTCGTTAGACGATCGTCGACCGAATATCATTTTTGATTCCTCCTCGCCCCGGGAAGTCACGCCGCGCCGTGGACCCATCGTTTTCGTTGCGTCTCCAGACGCAACAATGTATCGTCTTTCGACTGATCATCGCCGACATCGTCGTGACAAATTATTCCCCAACGCGCACCGTCTTTTAATCCAATCGAGGGCAAGCGACGTTAAAATTCGCTCTTACTCCTAGCGGCCACTGAGTAGGCCATGCGAGCGGGAGAGTCGGACCGTCGGCGTTCTTTCAATTCGATCAGACAAACATAATATCGCACACGGACGAGTATCATACAAAGCAACAGGCGATCGTATGGTTTTTGAGATTGAATCGAAATAAAAGAACGCTGACGGTCGGACTCTCTCGCACGTACGGCCCAGAGTTGGGCAAAATGTAATTTAATTACAAATTACGTTTAAAGTGTAATTGTGTAATTGATTACACGTTACTTTATGTAATCGTAAATTTAGGTAGTTGACGACAATTTTGTCAACTACCTAAATTTACGATTACAAAAAATAATGTGTAATCAATTACACAATTACATTTTGAAATTACGTGAAATTTGCATCTCTACTCCAGACGTCCGTTCGTTTGGAAAACTCTGCAGAGACCGACCGCGTGCCGAAGTCACGGGCCCAGTTGGGTTTTCCACACCCCTCGACCCTTGAAACACTTTATGATCGGCAAAGGCGTCCTTGCATCGGGATCATCGCAAAGTTGCCGTTCCAATGCGCGGCCGGCGACAACGGCTGGCGACGGTCCCACTAGTGCAAGGGAGAAGTATACATCTGTTTCTCCCTTGCACTGATGGGACCGTCGCCGGCCGCACATTGGAACGGCCGTTTGCACTCATCGTCGTAGCTGTTCCACCGTAAATAAACAGTAAACAGACCCACGATGCAACGACCAGCCTTCTCCGCACAGCGTCGAATTGTCTTACACAAGGCAAGATATCGAAAATTAAAGAAGTTATGAAACTTTGGGCATACGTATTAATACATACCTATACAGGGTATTACTTTACTGATAATCAAGGATATTCTAGGGGGTGATTTTACAGGCGAAAATAAGACAAAAATGAAGAGTGGCGAAATAAAGAATAAGTTTGTTTCCGGTTAAAAAATCGTTTTTACAATAATGACAATTATAAAGAAAGATTTATTTTACAAATTTAGGCTGAAGGTCGCGATTTTAAAAATCCGAAAGAATAGTACCACATTCGCTGAAGAATAAAATAAGTGTAAAATAATATCTTGTATAAAATAAGCCTATCTCTTGTTGGTAATTTGTATATTCAACGTCGTAGGAAGCTGTTAAAGACAGCGGCCCGCCCCGTTACAGGTAAGCGTACGGTGCGCTCCACTATTACGGTCGGTTTACCGTACCACTCACACCCTCTATTACATCAATGAGGTCTAACAACTTTAGAAACAATAACGACAGCTCACGTACCCATCACAAGGGTGTTAGTTATACGTGCAGAAGAATTTTACTAACCCACTCTTGGCGACCTTCAGCCTAAATTTGCAAAATAAAATTTTGTTTATAATTTTCATTATTGAAGAAACAATTTTTCAACCGGAAACAAAATTATTCCGGAAGGCCAATCCTGCTTGATTAAGATAATGAAAGAATCAACTAAATCCCACAAAATAAACTGTAAATGGAAAAAAATACACTGCTGGTAAAAATTAAGGGAACACTATAATTTCCCGAAAAATTTCGTCATTTTCAAATGGCTGTTTTATCAAGATGAAGCGCAGGAAACAAAATTTCAACATTTTGTGCCTAGTTTGATGGTACGCACGGGCTTGGTATTTCCATTAGTACATGACTCACGCCAATCTCGCATTTTCCCTTTTATAATTGGGTTGTCCTCATCTTGTCCACGCGGATTTAACGGCAGGTTAAAGGCTCCCCCAGACCAACGCGGAACGTTTCCGCTGCGGTTGCGGATACATCGCGTTGGTCTGTGGGACCCTTTAACCGTTTTAGTGCCAGGGGTTTTTAAAAATTTTTGTTAAAAATAAACCTTGGAACTCTTGTGTTAAAGAAAGACAGCTAATTATGCAGGTTGTTTACGATTATATGAAAGAAAATTTGTAATTACGAGAGGAAACTCTGACAGACTCGCGACAAGATACATTCTGAACCGAGCGTAATCGAATTGACGATCGTGACCAAAAAAAGCGACACGGTTCACCACAGTACGCGAACAGCGCGATCGCGCTGCGTGGCACTAAAACGGTTAATCGTCTTTCGCCCCTGTGGCGTAGAGCCTATGCGGATATACCTGTGCTATTACCAATAAAGTAATAAAACGTTTTGAACCGATCGTAGCAAAGTTAAATGACTTGCCAGGATTATTTCTTAAGGACCTCCGCTGAATTGTATGTGTCTTGTATTTTTTTCGCCGAAGCTATTAAACACGGCCTTTCGTTGGAAAAAGAATTTCAACCAACGAGACGCGTACTTTCGTCGTAATATTTCTGTCAATTCCTTTCTCCCAATACTCGAAATGCGTTTCTTTTAACAGGCTAAAGATTTTACGGTCTCGCTGGTAGCAAGATGCATTCAAGATACCTCGCGGAGGTACACAGGATCGAAACGGGAAGTCCGCTGACTGCGCGTGGAAATTTGGTTTCCTGCCCTTCATCTTCATAAAACATGAATATTCTTTAAACTGTAGCGGCCAACGGCACGACCAAGTACGAACATTTGGCGTGCAAATGGTCAGCACAATTTATGACACGCGCGTCAGAGAAGCTATTTTTGAGAAAGGTGCTTTCCGGTCGCTTCCTACTTGAATTTTGAACAAAGCATGTTTTTACCCTTCGAAACTTTCGTTTACGGCCTCACTGGCAATTGCGGGTATCATAAAAACTGAGTTTCCGAAGGGCCCACGCTGGGATGCCTGGCGGCCTGCGACCACCCTCGTCACACGCTTCAAGCGTGGAAGAAATTCCGCTGCGTTGCCAAATTTTCACTAGGAGTGTCTCCAAGTGAGTGGAGATACGCTTTCGAGTGTATAGAGTGTATATGTACATACTTAGGTCTATGTGACATCATGTTATCTCAACGCGAAGAGATCGTGTCAACCCTGTCGTCCCTGCCTTCGGCCAACCCTGCGTGCGATCGCTCGTTAAATCAAAGTAAACTCTGAAGGAACAAGCATCTCTGATTTTTAACAGCGCTTGTAGTTCGAGTTAGTTTCTTTTTACATTATATTATACTTACTGTTTTTTATCCATTTTATACTTCGTATTAGTGTTTTGTTATATAGTTCCTTGTAATTCGAGTTAGTTTCTTTTTTACATTATATTATACTTACTTTCTTTATCCTATTTATACTTCGTATTAGTATTTTGTTATATATATTTAAAAATCGTGGTATCACTGCGCGAACCACGTTTCAATTCTGGACGTGCATTGTCCACAATTGCTAATTACATTGACTCGCAGAAAATATATGTAATTTGCGTTTCAACATCTGGTAAGTACCACTACTGGTAGATCATCTCATGTATATAGTTTTTAACACATTGTTAAAATTAATTTCTCATTTGTGTATGAAATATGTTCAGGTTATTATGGCGGACAAAAAACGTATCAGGAAAGACTATAGTCTATGTTCTAATAGACATCAAAGGAGGAGAGTCCAGCAATATTTGAAGGATATTGAAAGCCAAAGAAATCAATCTGATGAGGAATTGGCAATTGATGAGGTTCCTACCTGTTCACATTACTTAGAATGTAAAAATTCTGAACTAAATAGTTCGCAGGAAGTGTACGAGTCTTGCGATGAAGTACCTTGCACTGACAATGCCAATTTCATGAATATGCACAACAACGATATTTGTGAAAATGATGAAGAAGAAGAAACTCATTCATTATTTGATGATGATAATGAATACTACCACTGCATACTGCATTATGACTCATCCGATGATGAATCAGTGAATATTATTGTTGATTGCAATGAACCGGAGAGTCCTGCGACATTAAGACAGGATTTGTCCAACTGGGCACTACGAAATAATATTACTCATAAAGCCATCAACGAACTGTTGAGCATTTTTTTATCGTACGTGCCCAAATGCTTACTACCGAAAGATGCCAGGACATTGTTACACACTCCCCGTGCAAGTAATTGTACCAAAATACAAGGGGGAGATTACTTACATCTTGGTGTAGAACAGATGCTAAAATCTTATGCTGAAATGTACGTTGAGGCAAATATTAGCGTACAATATATAGATCTGTCTTTAAATATTGATGGCTTGCCGTTGTCAAGGGCCTCCTCCAACAGTTTCTGGCCCATATTAGTATCGGATACAATTTTGAAACGAATACAGATTGTTGGAATCTATTATGGGTATAAGAAACCAGAGTCATCCAACGAGCTGTTGGAAAAATTCATTGATGAAATAACATATTTCATAAACAATGGGTTTATGTATGATAATAATAAACTTTCTATTAGGTTAACAAAAATTATCTGTGATGCTCCAGCGAAATCGTTTGTATTATATACAAAAGGCCATACAGGCTTTTCGAGCTGCTCGAAATGTACAATTGTTGGGAAATCAGTTAACAGAACTACGTGTTTCCCTTACAGCCAAGTGCCTGATACACTGAAAACAGACGAAGATTTTTTACGGCAAACCGACGAAGATTACCATAAAGGTACAAGTGGTTTGTTAATAGTGCCAAATATTGCGTTAGTATCAAATGTGCCCCTAGACTATATACACTTAATTTGTCTGGGAGTTATGAAGAAGCTCTTGCTATTGTGGATTAAGGGACCGTTAAACGTAAGGATTGGTGGACAAGCTAAGAAAATCGGATAAACCATTGCAGCAATTGGCAAGACGTTATGGAGAACTGCAGCGGGGATCGGTTCTAAAATCATCACCAATACTGGGAAAATATATTTGTAAAGGTTCCCATCACAATGGACCACTATTGCCCCTTTTCTCAACCAAAACTGTGACACAGTACAAAAAATTGGAAAGTGATGGATATTATATACATTGCGATGACAATAGAAATAATTGTTTCATGCTGAAGGATGGAACGATCATTCGCATTGTAAATATAGTGCAAATACGGAGGGAAGAGGTGTACAATGTAATAGGTCACAAACGGAAAGTAGCTGCCGATAATCTGTTTGAGAAACCCTGCCCATCTTCAGTTTTAAAAGTTTTTATTGTTTCCGAAGGGACGCGATTATGTTATTGGCCGGTTTCACAAATAAAATGTAAAATGTGGACTATAAAAAGAAACGAAACCCAGGATTACGTTATGCCCTTGCGACATAAGCATGACTAAAGGCGAAGAGAGGGTCTATTCTCGTCGTCGCACCACGCTGTAAAGTGCGGTACCACTGATTCTGTCAGTGGTCACATGTGCCTGCAATGGCACTTGTACTCGCGGAACGTAGAATCACGTGAGTCAATCCACACCGGCGCAATTTTAACAAGATGAAAAAGGAAGTTTGTTTATTTCATAATTGCGAAGACAAAAATTGTTTGTAAAGGTACTTTTCGAACAACTGCAATAAATAAAACTCATGATATACATTTATAAACACCACTTTTTTTATTTTTTTACTTTGTCATGAAATTCTCCCCCCTCTGCCGCTTCCTCCTTGCCCCCCCCCCGACCTCTTCCACCTTGTCCTCATCCACCCCGGCCTCTTCCACCTTGTCGCCATCCACCCCGGCCTCTTCTCCCTTCACCCCATCTTCCCCGGCCTCTTCTTCTTTGTTCCCATCCACCCCGGCCTCTTTCTCCTTGTCCCCATCCACCCCGGCCGCTTTCTCCTTGGCTCCATCCGCCTTGGCCTCTGCCGCCACCGCGCTTGGTACCTCCACTGCCTCTGCCGGTTTGCATATGGCGCCGGTACGCGAGGCGTTTCATGGCCTTATACATCTGAAACAGTACCATAAAAATTACATTTTCTACTTCTACCCGTACACATAGTGAATCCCAAAAATATTCGGACAGAACCGAAATAACATACGGCCAAGTCAATTTCATTAAATGCAATGCTATATTAATTTATTCATAATATTGAAGCTCTTTGTGAGACAAATTGATACAATATACGATATTTCGTTTCATTGAAAATCGTGAAATATTGATAAACCGTAGATCTCACATGAAATTAAATATTATCGTATAGCACATTGTTCAATTCGTCTCCGACAGAGGTACATTATTACGAACAAAAGAATATAGTATTTAGTATTGCACATAATTACCTTCTTCATTTCTTTCCGGAGTTTCTCCGTCCCACTTTTTCCTTCCACCCTAATTTCCTCTTGCCCTCTTGCCTGGTTTTTGGCCTCCTCCTTCTTCTTCGTCTCCTCTCGCTCATTCACCAGTGCAACCTGCATCTGGAAATTAAATAATGAATGTATTATTTTATGGAAAAAAGTAAGATTGTATGAACATACAGGATGATTCTCTCGCTGGAGTCCTCAAACGCGATGCTGTCGATAAGCCGCACCTCGCTAACAAGGGACGTTCGGCAACCCGGCAATTCAAAAAATTATGAAACTTGGTGTGCGAATAGAGATAGTTCATCCGTAACGTAACCCTATTTTTAGCCGACTTCAAAAAGAAAGAGGCTCTACGTTCGATGTATATGTATGTATGTATGCATGTAACATTATTTAAATGGGTTCGCATTTTGTTAGTTAATCTTTATTTACTTATCTGAACCTACTGACCTAATTTTGACCATGTATATATTATATTTGTCCGCGAATTTATCCGTAACTACTGAACCGATTTTCGTGAAATTGATTGCATTTAGTTTAGCTTCAATCGAATTAGGCCATGGAGAAAAAATTACACAGTACAACAAATTTTGACTTTTTTTTCGGACTTGTAACATTCAATAGCCGTTTCTTATAGGTTTTTGTGCCCTAAAAATGAATCCGCAAACCGTTTGTCGCCATCACCCTCAGTTTTTGAGAAAACCGATTTAGACTAAAACTGCAAATTTTCAGGTTTGAACATCTTTTGTGTCGAAACGGTAATAGTTATTCGATTGTTCGTTACGTCAAATTATTCTATGAACCCATCCGAATACAACGATATAAGTTATTATTGCATTATGAACATTTAAATATGTTTAAACAACGATCAAAGGGAAAATGACACCCGAAATGCACCAATTTTTGCAGATATCTTTCAATTTATTTCCAAAACTAAGTTCTGTGAGAAAATCTGACCATTCCACGCGATGCAGCAGACAGTTTCCCTTGGGAAAGCGTCAACAGAAATGGTAAATCTCGTTTTGTTTTCAATACAGAAGCGAAATAGTTTGGCAAAACGTGCGGAGCCGACACTAGTAGTCAACGGCGGCGCGCGATCCACTGCCGCTCAGCGTAACACAATCACTTAACGCGCGTGACTACCACTGTCGGCTCCGCGCGTTTTGTCAAACTATTTCGCTTCTGTATTGAAAACAAAACGAGATTTACCACTTCTGTGGACAGTACCATGGGTGGAGCGAAAATATATTTTTTTTTAAACATAATATTTACGTAGTCAAAAGTTTACGGTGTCAAAAGTTGCCCGAGGTGGTCCATAAGCTTGGTTTGGAAGGATTTTTTTCTCGCACTTTATCTTCAGGTTGCGAAGTGGCAACAAAGTATACAGTTTCTATGAAATATTCCATTTTTTATGAAAATTTTATTTGTTCCCGCTTTTCTTCTAACCGCTACGCTCGGGTAGCAAACTTTCACGCTCGTCGGAATCGCTTCTCTCCCTTGTCACGCACTATATTTTTTTCAACACCTGCATGAAAGGTGTGTTTTTGAAAGCCCGCTGAGCGATTCGCAAAAAATATGCATTGGTTTGGTGCTGTGACAGTTGTAATATCAAGATAAAACACGCATGATCGATAACGATTAGTCGAACAACTGCATCTTCATACCATAGGGTAACGCCGAACTCCAGTTTCCTTGGGAGGAAAGTAAAAAATAATGCGAATACGCATGCGCGTAAAGTCTTTTTCCCTTGGGAGAAAAGTAGATAACGCGAATACGTCTGAAATTGGTCATTTTGCTCCCGCTCAGCAGGAGTAAAAAACACACATTTTCATGCAGGTGTTGAAAAAATTATATCATCCACTGCATTACACTAACAAAGTTGTAAGTGTGTTTACAAATATTGAAAAATTACACTACTACAATATTATTATTCTATTTGTTATAAATTATAAATGAAATTATTATATTTCTATAATCAAACTACTGGTGCGTGCATACGCGAAATGACTGTACAGGGTGTTCCAAAAATGCTGCGGTTCCTTGAAGGGGGTGATTCAGGGGGTGATTGCAAAACAACTCTCCGATGTTTCGTTAACGAGATATTAACAAAAAGAACCGACCAATCAGAGCGCGAGTCTGACGGCCGAGTTCCCGCGCTAGCGTGGCTACGCGCCGCGCTGCGCCTTGTGAAGAAGCAACTCGGCATGCAACGAAGAAAATTGCGTAGAATGGCAAATGAAAAAGACGTAAAAAATAAAATTGAACACATTGTCATGGCTTGTTTGTTATTTAAAGTGAATAATGAATAAAGGATAAATGGATGAAAATCATGTGTAACGTAAAAAGACGAATACACAGTTTTTTTTTTAGAAGATTCGAAAATAATAATTATTTGAAGTGGGAGGATAAGGAATACGCAAATTTCCTTGTGTTAATAACGTAGCCAGGAAAAGGTAATGTAACAGGAAATTAACGAAAAGTGATCGTAGTTCGTTATTGTGATAAAAATCCGTAATTCAATAAGGGCCAGCACTGTTGCTGGTAACGAATAAGTCTACAGTCACACATTCAAGTAAGATATATGCATACTGAACATTTCATCTAAATCAGTTAACGTTGCTCTGTTAACGCTTAACAAACGTTTAAAGATCGCAGAATGAGGTCGAAATCGCTGGTATATTCCGAAGTCAGGGATTTTGAGATTCTGTCATGTCATCAAGGGCTCATTCCGGTTAGCGCGCCGATAAATTCAGCGATTTTCGGGAATTTATTGCGAACACAGGAATTATAGTAATGGAATAAAACTGTTTTCTATTGATTAAACTACATTTCCACAGCAAATAAAAAATATAAAAGTAATAAAATTATTGCTTTTAAAATGGTTTTGATGACATGTTTAAAAATTCATGCCTCGCTCGTGCAGGTGATTTCAGCAGTTGGACTTATCTGAAACCAAAAATACAAACAGATTCTTGATCAGTATGACTGTCGGTATGGTCCGAACTAGAATAAATGATTTATCCTTAAAATTAGCAAAATGGCGGGCCAAATACAAGAATAAATGTATTTCGGCTGTGTTTTCTGTGCTATTTTCGATTTTAAAAGTAGGCTAGACACAACAGAAATACTTGGTTGTAGTCCCGGCCAGAGGCATAGGTGTGCAGAATATGCAGTTCAATTTATACAGCAATCGGTTCGATAGATTTTGAGATTTTACCTGCACCATGTGAAAAAATGACGTTCCGAGAAAAACGCGTTCAAAGTTTTCATCTATGGTGGTCGAGTCTCTGCGCTCCCTACAAAATTCCTATGAAGAAGCTAAAATAATTGGAATTTTTCAATGAAAATTTAGCAGTACATTCTTAAGGATATGTACTTTCGAAAAATGTTTTAAAAAATCGATTTTTTCAAACCGTCTAACCAGAATGACCCCTTAACACTCATCATCGTGGGTAGTATATATGTAGCTAATTTTAAAGGTTTTCTGTGGAAAATACTTATACCACTTATACCCATATGCGCTTTACCATGGATATACTTTGTTGATCGTAGCAGAATGTTGCTCCATATTTAAATGTCTGGAGAAGGCAACGACTCCTCTATCAATATTGCGCTCCTCCCAGGCTCGTGAACGGTGCTTTACTGTGGGATGTTTACCGCACTTCATTGGGAGAGGCGACCAGGGTCCGCATTCATCGACAGTCAGCCCGCAAGAAATCCGGCGAAATGTTGTGTGCCGGGTAGTGTGGGACGCCTTGCAGGTATCGGACCCGCAAGTTTACCCACTAAAAACCACCACGACCCCCCTCAGTCATCTAAATTTTGGAACGGTATATACATATACCAGAAACATTAGACAAGTATTTTATTTGCATGTCGGAAGAGTGGAGTGAACTAGGGGAAAAATTTTAACGTTATCTGAAGTTTCTAATTTCACACATTTATATGCTATTTCTGCTACATTGAAAATTTGAAGAGGACCCAAGTTGTTGGATGGCGTTTGAAAAATTCCTAATTCGGAAGAGTTACACGGATTGTCATAAAAATCTAGCAATTGAGGCATTTGATGGAAAAAGGGCACATAGACTTATGTGCCCTTTTTCCGTAAATCGTTTAAATCGACTCAGGTATATGTTATATATATATATATATAATATATCAAGGACATTTCTTCTCCCACGTTTAAATTAGCTAGATGCTGGTTTGTTACGTAGCGTGATCGACATGCAGCTACATAGTCGCTGAGCGGTCGCGCTACCGCGCTGTCTATTGTCGAGTCCTGCAATACGTTTTATTTTGTGTAAGCGAGGAACTATGGAAACTGAGGCGAGTATCGAATCCGTAAGGAAAGATGCGAATTTGGGAAAGAAGAAATTGATTTACCAGACAACTTGGTGTAAAGAATCGAAGAAATTAAAACGTCTTGGGGCACACAGTTATATATCTCATTCGGGAAAAGTGGTGAAAGGAAAAACATTTCATTTTATTACGAAGTGCTGTACAAATGATTGTCACAAGAAATTTGATAGAGATCATCAAGAATCTATTTTTAACTACTTCTGGAAATCCGATACAAAAACAATTCAGGACACATATCTTGCTGGCTGTATAAAAAACCTAAAACAGATCGTTCTCGTTATAAAATCAATCCGAAAAAAATAGAATAAATATTTGGCAGTACTCTCTTAAAAATGATGGAATAAGTTATCCGATATGTCTTAAATTATTACTACATTTGTTACAACTATCAATGAAAAGAATGAGAATAGCCCAAGGAAAAGTTCAAAATGACGATACTTTTGAAGAAAGAAGAGGAAAGCACGAAAACAGGCCTCACAAAGTGGACGATGATGTTTGGGAATTAATGAAATCACACGTAAATTCTTTTCCTCATAAAAAATCACATTATTGTCAGCATAAATCTGCTTTAAACTATTTCAATAATCCTAACTTAAATGTGAAAAAACTTTATAACAATTTCAAGATGTATTATGAACAAGAAACTGGAAAACCCCTTATTATAGGATACAACTGGTATTTCAAAGCTTTTCGCGAAAAATGTGACTTTACTTTTCGTCAACCTAAAACAGATGTGTGTGACTTTTGCACAATATGTACAAAGAAACTTAAAGTAGACCCTCATGATCCCTGCAGCTCTGAGTTCGAAACGCACAAAACAAACTACAAACTCTACTTCGAAATGAAAAACAAATATATTAATGAAGCGAGTAAAAGTGTTACTGTTCTTGTGTGTGAGTTCGATTACGCACAGAATTTCGCTGTACCAAAGCTGAATGTGACAGCCCAGTTCTACAAGCGACTCCTGTGGTTATATACATTCAACATACACATCTACAACGATGGGACATCTTTCTTATACAACTTTATGGAACATGAAGCAAAGAAGAATGCGGATTCAGTAATTTCCTTCCTCAACAAGTGCCTCACAGAAAAATTGAAGGAAAATCCTCGCATTAAGAAGATAGTGCTATTGTCTGATTCAGCTGCAGGACAGAATAAAAATTCAGCAATGGTGTCTTTCTGTTTATGGTTCTCAAGAATATTTAATGTTGAAATAATCCATCTATTCCCTGTACGAGGACACTCATTTGGGCAATGCGACAGAAATTTCGGGATAATTAGATCCTACCTCAAGAAAGAAGAGACCATTTCCACGGCAAAAAAGTACCTAGAAGCAATGGTTCTTTGCAGAGAAAACCCTTCCCCTTTCAATGTTATTATGGACCACACGATTATCGAAAACTGGACAGCAGCTTTGCCAGTTTTCTTCATGAAGCATCCAATGAGTAAGGGTAAAAAGTTCACTATCCGCAAATATGTGAAAATATCTTTCAAACCAAATGGTTTGCTTCATACTTACGAAAAGTACAATTCGAGCTTTGTACCTTTCAAGTTCTGGAAAAAAACGTATAATAAAAAGCAATTAAAGGACATTCAATTGAAACAAGTTGAATTACCTGGCCTGAAAGTTAATAAAGAAAAGGACGTAAGAGATCTATTGCAATATTTGGACGAGGACAGCAGAATATGGATTGAAAACGTTCTTCAAGCAGCAAAGACTATACCGAGCGAATCTGATAAGGATGAATTCATGTCGACTGACGAGGAAGAGGTGTAATAGTTTTGGAAAAATTTAACAAAAATTACATATTTATCTTCTATAAAAATACTTACTTAAAACATTACATTTTTTGTTTATTTTTGTGATTCATTTTGTATTTTTATTTAAACAAAGTATAAAACATGTGTAACTAAGTAAGTAAACAAAATTATATATAAATAAATAAACAAAGAAGCAATTTTCTACGAATTTACCACTTTTATGGAAAAAGGGCACATAAACCACTTGCATAAAACTATTAAATAAAGACACATATCATTTTCAAATCATGACTTCTGTTTACGAAACGTTTCAAGGATATGGTACTACATCCTTAAAAAAATTTGGATTTAATTGCATTACTTTTCATTAAGTTATACTATAATGAAAACTTTGAAATCGATTTACTCGAAATGGCATTTTGGCGTATGTGCCCTGTTTCCATCAAATGCCTCAATTGTAAAAATTTTCTGCCAATTATTTTGTGCTCGTTTTCGGATACGATAATGTTTTCTACAATAATAATGCTGGCATCATTGAGACGGCAGCAATTGTTAGGGTGCCGGATCTGTAAAATAAAATGACTGAAACTAATACGTTTAAATTGCTTTGCATTATTAATACCTTCTATTAATGGACCACGAGAATGTTCCTTTTGGAAAATCGGATATACAGACGGACTATGTACTGCTTCTATACTAAAATAAGACTTCTCTAGTTGCCGTTTCACGATCCGTTGTAATGGTTTTTCACTCTTCCTAAGAACTTGATGAGAAATATTATGTTTTACTGCCCACTCTGCTAATGACTTGGATAAATTGGGTCTATCGGTAGTCTGAGAATTTTCGAATGTGGCGAAATTTTCAATTTCTTCCACATTCTCATGGAATTCTCACATCACTGTGAGTGATATTAACAGAAGGTTGGGAATTAATGCCAGGTGAAATGACATTTGTAGTGGTACTGAAATCGGAAGATGTTGATTGGGAAACTGACTGTGAACAACTAGTGCCAGGTGGAAGTGCATATGGGAAAGTAGCATCTGATGATGTTGTGCCTCGGATTTCCCGAAGGGAACTATTTAGAGATCTCTTGGCACGCATATAGTACTTCTTCTGTAAGTTTATTTTGCCAGTCATTATTGCGGTAAAGAAGGAGATATATAGAACTGACTGTATAGTTGGGAAGAGAATGGCGTAATGGAAGAGAATGGATATATAACTTACGTATAATAAAACCGGCACTTGTATAACTTTGAATGTTAAAGAAACACAACACTTTCAAAAGTAAATGTACGTCGTTTAAAATGTCACCCTTTGCCTTCGACGGTTCAGCAGCAACTACCGTGCCGCGTGCAGTGATGCCAGAATCGTGGGTTTTCGCCCACGGGCGCTACCCCCACTCCACGACCAAACGTACCCCCTCCTAGCGCCTGTACCGCACCAATCAAGCATACCCGTCCCTCCATCCGTGTGCCGTACGCGTTGCCTGGTCGGCGCGGCGCTCTCCGGCGAGAATTCGTTTTCCCGACATTGAATAAAAATGTATAAAAAAAATTTTTATGTTAAACGATTTTAGTAAAATGCACTAAAAACCAAAAAAATAATTCTTTACTTGTACTGCAATTTCGATGGTGTTTTTTCACTGTAAATAAAATCGAGGAGCAGGGTATGTCATACCAGAATATGAATCAATTTAATACAGAATCAAGCATCGAAATGAATTTGTTGTGACATATCCTACTCCACGGTTTTATTTAAAGTGAAAAAAAAACTCCATCGAACTTGCAGTACAAGAAAATAATTATTTTTCAGTTTTTAGTGTATTTTTAATAAAATCGTTTAACATAAATTTTTTTATATATTTTTTATTTTCTAGTTTTTAGTGTTTATGGATTTATATTTTGCATCTCAGACTTCGTTACAAATATCTCTTATTTAATTTCAAATCGCGATACGACTAGCGTCCCGAACGCAGCAGCCTTTTGTTGTTTTCGTAAAGAACGCGAGTGACTGATTTCAAGTCGTTAGGATCTGTGGTTATGGGTTATATTTATTGATGACTGGGTAATTGTATTGTCATCCAAACTACGCACGCCTGTAAAGTTTCAAGACAATTGGATAGTTGGAAGTGGGTTAAATTTGAGTTGCCAGATTTGAACCATAAACACAAACATACAAACAGAGGTTCCAAGCTCAATAAAATTGTTTAAAAACTTGAAAAATGTTAATTTACAAAACATTTTCGCAGCTGGCTAATGTATGATGTTGGTCTTCTACCTTTTGTATACACTATACATAAACAGAATTAATTCCTTGAAATGCTACTTACAAAATAATCTCCTTTCTAGGATGGATTCTTTAAAATTCACGTCACAATGAACAGTTGCAGAATCGGTGATTTCCGTTTAAGGTAAGCGAGCCAGGCTTACTACTCGCACCCCAGATTACTGTAATGAGGTTTGAAAACAATATCGACTGGTTTCGTACCCGTTGCAATGATATCGCGGCTTTCTTCGCCGAAAAGAATATTCCTCTTTCAATGGCACCTGATCTGCTTGCACTTATGCAGCATATAGACAAGGAACCTGAAGTTTCGAAAGGTATGAAAGTTGGCCGCACCAAGTGCGATCAAATCATTACCAATGTTTTGTGTGTGCATGAAACACAACGCATCACCAACAATGTTCGCTATTGTTAATTTTCCATTTAAGAGGATGAAACGAAGTGGCTCTCATTGATGGTTAGATATGTTGAGCCATCTCATTTGTCCATTAAAGCAGAACTGTTGCAACTCATTCATTTGTATGCCAGCGATTGTTCAGCGGAAAAATTTCAATTCCATTGAAAATCAATAGCTGAAAATGCAAATTCCGTTACGTAACATCGCTGGTCTTAGTTGTGACAATGCTGCAGTCATGACGGGTAAAAATACCTCTTACAAGACAATGGTACTTCAGAAAAATCCTATCTTACTTACGCTACCGCGTAATGTTTTAAGTTTGCCTTGTTAGGTAAAAAATAAATAGCAATATTCACTTTGCTCTCATTTGTACAATAAATTTTTGTCTTCTCAAATTCGTATGCTAATTGTCTTGTTCCTTTCCACGTCACCTTGTCCGCGCGGATTTAGCTACAGGTACAGGTAAAACAGCCTTTCGCCCCTACGGCGCACAGTGGGACAAAACGACCCGACGGCGATCAAAAATCTATAACTTTGGTTTTGATCTAGATATTTTAATGAAATTCGGCTCAATTTAACCGCAAATTTACAGGCTTTAAATTGTATTAATATAAGTGATATTAACCCTCTGAGGATCGTGCTAGGCCCGTGTATTTAGACCCATGTTTTCGAAAAGTGGGGCTACTGGCCAATTACAATACACATTTTATTAACATACTTACTAGTTACTGAATTATATTGTGGTAAACCCCATTTTTAAATATTTGCTATTGTTTTCATGTGATCGGTGCTCAAATTTTGCCAAAATCGCTAAAGTTAAGAGCGTATCAGAAACTTTTATGTTTCCCGCAGTTTTTATTCACTATTCTGAAAAATTTTTCTTTGAGAGGTGCAATTTAAGTTCATTACAAAGTTAATTACATAGCTATATATTCTATTAAGGCCATACATTCGGGTAAAATGTTAACAAACTTTTTATACAATTTTAAAAAATTGCAACCATTTGCAATGGTTGTAATTGATATTGTTACGTGCCGCGGCCTTTAGTGTTCGAGCGGCACAATTTATACATGCAGACTCAGATTAGGGGTATCCCACAGTCCTTAGACTATCAGAAATTGCAGTATTGGATGTATTTTGTTAGAAGAGCAAGAAAGCTTGCCGCACTCGTAACAGTCAATTCTTTAATTTTTAAATATCTAAGTACCTTATCAGAAGGATAAGGGGTAGATTTTGGGATCGTTCGTGCTCTAGTCCCATACGGGTCTTTTCAATGGAATCGGATAGGTAATTAAATAGTGGAATTTAATGATAAACAAAACTTTAATGTTTAAATTCTTGGATGGAAGCAAAAGATCACAACAATATGAAGTATGTAAAGGACCAATCAAACATTTCACAAAATATACATATAATCGCGCATAACTCCTGACTAGGGGAATCCCACAGTCGATTGACTGTCAGAAATTATCGCTAAATACGCAGTAATTTTAACAGTGACAAATAAAAAGCTACGAAAGAGATAAGAGATGCAACTCACCAGACAGTCACAATAATGTAAATGAAAATATCTTTTGGATTCCCTTTTTGGAGTTTGGATGATACTGAATCGCTGGTATACCTGAATCAGAAAGAGGAATAAGACGCGAACATGCACACACTTGATTATAGGATATAATACACACGAGTTGAACTATACGGTGAAACCGAAATAATAATAATTTTAACTGAGCAGGTACAATTAGAAGTTAGAATAAGTCGTTAAAAAGAATAATTTGTTTCGCAAAGTTAATATAATTAATGTTTTAAAGTGATTGGAATGAATTGTTTCGCAAAGTTAATATAATTAATGTTTCGAAGTTAAAAGAATGAATTGTTTCGCAAAGTTGAGTCTTTCCACACGGTTACACTGTAGACCGGAGAACTCTATCTCTATAACACTTCGCTGGCCTAATGACACGCACCTCACGATTTACTGTCACAGAGTGTCGCAGCCTCACGCTCTCGGCAGCGGCCAGCGTGGGTCCGCGCCTAAAAGGCTTACGCTGCATTTTATCGCTCGGCCACGCTACCATGGAGAGTTCCGGTTGGTGAGTTGGTGGTGACGGTTCGCTCGTCATCAGCTCTCCCATATTCTCGCAACTGAGTATCACGCTCCTCCCGAAAAAGTGTGTTTTACAGTGCAGAAGTACATGATAGTGTTCCCTGCTATTGGAAGTGGTTAATTTATTCTGGCCCTAAAGCGTCGCGGGACTATCCCGTTCGTTTTATCGGGCCAGATGTCGAGCCAACCTGCACAGGGCGCAAAACGTAGCATATCACCCGACAGTGCGGATAAGGAAAATTTATCCGCTGGGCCTAACTACAGATCTAGATCTCTGAAAACACCGAAGTTGCACTCCATGCAGCTAGACCGATTATACAAGAGCTCACTAAAAGAAAATAACTCAGCCCAAAAAAATGCATACAAACCTAACCTAAATAAGGACCGTAAGAGTTATATAGTGGTGCCCTCTGAGGAGACGCCGACGTACCCAGGCCCCTCTCAGGTTAACCTATCGCAACCTGAAAGCTGGGAATTCCCTAGAAAGGTTAGCAAATCGCCCGTGGGGATCGCTGCTGCCACAAATGAAATCCAAGAGAAAAACCGTTTTAATCTTCTTTCCGAGGAGAACGATATGGATATGTACGCTGAACTAGCCAGCCAGTCAAGACCATCAGAACCTCCTAAAATTAAAGTGAATAATGCTCCTCCAATATTTACTGTGAAGACCTCCATCAGTGTGATCATCAATACTATTATGGCACTGAATATCCCTAAAACGGCGTTCCTAATCAAGGAAATTGACACTGAAAACCATACAATTTATGTAAAATGTATCAACCACCATAAAACGATATGTGATAAACTCCGTGAGTTAAATATCCAATTTTACTTTTTCACGCCAACGCATTTTAAATTAAAATCGATAATCCTCAAAGGCATCAGGGGTGACTTTTCTGTAGAAGACATCAGAAAGGAAATAGAAGAATTAGAACTTCCCAACATCAATATAACGAACCTATCTAGATTCGTATTCAACAAAAATCAACCTGATAAATTCCATTTCCTGCTACAATTATCAAGTGATAGTAAACCGGCGGAACTCTTCAAGATAAAAACTTTAGCTTACCAGAAAGTAAAATGGGAACACCTCAGAAAACCTGATTTATTTCAGTGTAAAAACTGCCAAAGACTGAGCCACGTCAGTAAGAATTGTAATCTGCAATACCGCTGTGTAAAATGTGCCCAGTCCCATGCCCCTGGGGTTTGCAATATTACCTCATTAGACAATAGAGCTGCTCTCACATGTGCGAACTTCAAACAGGCTGGACATCCAGCCTCCTATAAGGGCTGCCCTTTAGTCAAATTCGCAATGAACAAAAAGAGAGAACATAAAGAGTCCCAAATCCGGAAGAAATTGCAGACTGTCAACACCATAGCGGCTTTTGTAAGAGACAACACATCTTTTGCACAAGCAGTTAGGAATACTAATACACAACGGCATGCGGCTGTGAAGACCATACATACACCTGCTCCAGATATGAAGCTCCCCAGGCCCCTAACTCCCAGGGGAAGCAAGAGCTCTTGCGGGGACTGCCATAATCCCTCTCCTCCTACTAATTGGGTTGATGATCTTAAGAGTGAAATAGCCGCTTTATTTACTAAACAATTTCAGTCCCTTGCGTCTCAAATCGCTACTAATACAGCTAAAATAGAATTTATATTCAATACATTATTATCTAATTATAATGAGTAATAACAATTTCCATAATAGACTTATCAGATTAGCAGCCATTAACGTAAATTCAATAGTGGCTAATTACCGTAGATTGGAATTAATACAGTTCCTCCAAGATTTTGATCACGACTTCATTTTTCTTTCTGAAACCAAACTCAACGATAGACATAAAATTTCCTTTAAGGATTATAATTTGGTCAGAAGGGACAGACCCAATTCGATACAAGGTGGAGGAACAGCGATCCTAATAAAAAAAGGCTTAGCTTTTGAAGAAGTGTTATTACCGTCCACTGATAAATATGAAATACTTGAATGCTCTATTATAAAATTGAATACACATAGCAATAGGACCCTATTTTTAATAAGTGTATATGCCAAAAACGATAATAGGCAGTTGTTTATCGATGAGTTAGACAACTTATTCTATAGTCTTAAGCTATATGATAATAATATCTACTATATAATTGCTGGTGATCTCAACGCCAGACGCAAAGTATGGGCCGAAAGTCAAACAACCAGAGAGATAGATACCTTGGCCAGTGGGAAAACAACTTTGATTGCAACTTTAAGCTTAGAATAATTACACCGGCATTCCCCTCGTTCAAGCCAGCCCAAACTTATCTAGATATTTGCCGGATCGACTCTAGACTAAAACTAATTAACGACATTGGTGAAAAGGCCGCCTCTTTACCCTATGATAGCGATCACACAGCCCTTTCGCTTTTCTTTGAATTACCCAGTGATTCTGTTCCAGTTGGCAATGCTGACTATAACATTCACCGCTATAATTTTAAAGCCACTTGTTTGAGAAGATAACGGGGGGTGAGTGTGAGAGGAACCTAAGACAGGTTATGTTTTTTGAATGCACAATTTTGGTGAGATCACTTCGTCGATTTATTGAAATGCACAGTAACAAAAAGATGAGAAAGTCCCAACAGCGTCACAGAGAATTTATATTAAAAAACTACAGGCACAGCGAGCAGGTGATACCACAAGGCGCAGCCACGAGGCTTGCAGCGAGCAATTATATTAATTGTCGGCGCGTGAGCGTACACTTGAGCGATTCTAATTACTGGGCGGAACTATGCGATTGAAAACTGTGATTGAGATGCGTGATATTGAGAGATGCAAAAGCCTTGAGAATTGCGCGCGTCGCGATTGTGACCGTTGCAAGCAAGCGAAAAACAGAGCGTCCTCAACAATGGCTGACTTCCTGAAGCGCGTGTTCTCCGATCCCCTGGATCTTCAATGCGGAGCGCTGATTGATCTATCGATCTTCGATGATTGGTCGATCGATAGGCGCTGGCGGGCGGCTCGCTCGTAGATCAGCGGCGCTGTATCGCGGTCCGCGAGGTGCTGCTATGAGAATGAGTGTGGCGGCGTGGGGAACTAAGTTTCATTCCCAAACACCACTAAATGGGATCGCTTCACAAAAAAGCTTTCAAACATATACCAAACTGTTGTGCCTGCAGACAGGAATCTTTCTATTACTGAAATTGATGTAAACCTGCAAGCCATTAGTAATGGGATTTCTCTAACCATACCTGAGGTTGTGCCCAAAATTATGCCCAATACCAACACTCTCAAGTATATTAACCGCAAGATCAAAAAGTTACAAAAAAATAAAAGCTCCATTGTCTCGTTATTACACAAACTTCATATCACTGACCCCCATTCAAGACTCAGGGTAACAAAGAATGCTAAAATCATACATAAGGTACTCGTTCAAGCCTTACAGTCAGAATTTAAATCGGCTATAGATGATTACTGGTCTAATATCATAAAAAAAATCGACTTTCGCAATTCAAACAAATTCTTCCCTAAAATCAATGCAATTTTCCGACCGAAACAACCTGTGCATATCAAGGAGCTACACATTCAACAAGATGAGATATCCATTCTTGACAGGAGCTCTTGTGACCTTACTAACGCCATCATAATTGATAATAAGTTTACCTTTTCCACCCCGGTAGATAAACTGAATATTATGGGGGCGTACTACGAGTCCATTAATTCACCTCGTTATCTAAACAATGATACTCGGTTGAAAGAGATAGTCGATACTTCGGTCCTAAACCTCAAGCAGGACTTTACCTCATTTAGAGAGCAGGGCAGGACGATTACACAATTCAACGAAAACAATACCGCTATCTGTCCTAGTCTTTACAATGACGTACTACACCCCTTTTGTAACCCCTCCTCAGTAGCCTCTATACTCAAAAGTCTACCGAACAAATCCTCCAGTGGACTGGATGGTATTCCCCCAATCATTCTAAAACACCTCCCTATAAACATAATAATGAACTTAACCATCCTATTTAACAATGCAATTAACCATAGTTATTTCCCCAAAGGTTGGAAATGTGCCAGAGTTTTGCCGATTTTGAAGAAGGGAAAAAACCCATTAGATCCTTCAAGTTACCGACCCATTAGTTTAACACTTAGTATTAGTAAAGTATTTGAAGCGGTCGTTAACGACAAAATAAATTCTTTCTGCTCCGACAACAGAATAATACCCGATCAGCAATTTGGATTTAAACACCAACATGCTACAACACATGCAGTACATAAACTCCTTTCTGACCTAAACCTGAAAGTTGGCAACAGCTATCCTGTTGGCGCGGCCCTCCTTGATATTGAGAAGGCTTTTGATTCAATTTGGTTAAATGGTCTCATATATAAATTGCACAAGAAAAACTTCCCTCCCTGGCTTCTAAACCTGATCTGGGACATGATTTCAAACAAATCCTTCTTTACCTGGGATGGTAATTCCCTCTCCTCCACAGAATTTTTAATCAAGGAGGGCCTTCAACAAGGCACAGTCAATTCCCCGATCCTATTTAATATATACATGAGCGATCTCCCTAATTTAATTAAAAATGAACAGCGGAATGTAGGCTGTTTGGCCTTCGCCGATGATGTGATAGTATATGTAGCTGAAAATAGGATTAACTTAGTACAAAACAAGCTAGATTCCTTAGTTGATATTATAAACCGTTACTATATGTCCTGGAATTTAAGACTGAACCCTCATAAATGTGAGACGATCCTCTTCCGCAAGCCGGTAAATAAGCTTTCAACTAAAGCTAAAGCTGGTAGTAATGACTTCCAAATATCGGCTACTATCTCTGGCACTGCTAACCTGAGTCTGATTCCTCACAAAAAAGTTGTGAAATATCTGGGAGTTCACCTGGATTATCTACTCAGGGGAAATGCACATATTGATCTCCAGCTTGAAAAAGCCAATAAAGCTTTCCTTGCTAACAGTAGATTATTTTATAATAAATATCTTACCCACAAATCTAAAATAATACTATACATGTTATTAGTCCGACCAATTATTACTTATGCTGCACCACTATTATGGAACATTAATCATACATCATCTGAAAAAATCAGGATATTTGAGCGCAAGTGTCTTTGTGCATGCCTACGCCTTTATAGGACAGAAAGCTCGGGGTGGCAACACTTTGTAAAGAATCAGATATTATATAACAAAGCAGAGATTCCGAGAATCGATACCTTCATCATAAACCTTACCCGAGACTATTTCTGTAAACTAACAAACATGGATAACGCAATTATTAATTCCCTTGCCTCCCAAGGGGACAACATCACTCGCAGGCAGCTCAACATAGGATATATATCCCCAGAGGCATTCATATATTGTGATAACATAGGACTAATACAGAATTCTGACAATATCCCGCTACTATTCCATTGGCGCCGCAATAGAGCTGATAAAAGAATAGCATTCTCCCACTCAGGCTTTGGGACTTTTAGATCTAGTTTTAAATTTTCTACAGATATTCCTAAAAGAGATTTCCTCGACTTCCGAAGACTCAATTTTGATAGATACTGGTGGCTATCTGACAACAGTAAACACATCCCAGATCTTGCTGATCGTAGACTAAGACTCATCCGTACGAACAGTCATTAAGATATTTAGAATAACTTTTTATATTATTAGTCATTAACAGAGTGCAATACAGGCCATATGGGCGACCATGATCAACGGTTCCTTTGTACATATTCTTATCTTTTAAGTCTAGTCTGTAATCATAGTCTTTAGTATACTCATTAAGTTTATTAAGATCGGTTCATGGGTTTTTCCCGTTGCCCACTTGTAAGCAACGTCCCTTTTCCCATGATATACTTCACTTAGGAAAGTGATAATGATAGTATAACATAGCAATATTATCTACACCAAAGATCTTTGTTTTATCTTACAGCTACCTTGACTAGCACTGACGTTTATCTATAAGTTTCCGACGCGCTCGGGCAATTAGATATAAGATAATAACTTTTTGGCAATTTTTTTTTATTATGTTATTGGTGCCTTTTAAACTACGCAAATGTACCATCCTTTCCAATAAACATTGTTACAAAAAAAAATCCACGCTACCATGGGCCCCTCTACTTACGAGGCGTTGTTTGTGTGTTTGTGTGCTCACGTCCATCCATCTGACTGCCAACATAAATATATAATCGATCTTTACGGAAGATTCGTACGCACAGGAAAACATGACATTCCACATCTCGACAACCATACAATTTCACATAGCTGAGGGCCATCCCCCAATATTCATAAATTCATATGCACAATTTCTGACTAGGGGAATCCCACAGTCTTTAGACTATCAGAAATTGTGTTAGGTATCTAATTTTAACAAAATAATTCCGAATTAATTAATAATCCACACATGCTCCGAAACGTGCAATAAGACCGTGGGAAAGCGCGGTTCCCTCCGCCGGATGTAGAGTATACAATTCCGTCAATCTTCTAAGAAGCAACCCAGTCCACGCATTCCTGATGTAGCCGTTACTGATTATGTTACAATGTTTAGCGCGACGGTCAGAGGGGCTCTCAACGAGGGTTCTCCCACAATGCTGTAAGGCATTGTTGAAACGCACTCCTGCCGCTTACATATAGCGGATTCGGCACAGCAGGAGAACCACTGGGTCTTTTCGAACGCGACTCTCTGGTGAGAACGCCGCTGCGTCAGCACCGCCTTATCCTTATCGCGGGACGGCAATATGTCGAGACGACGACGCTCCATGAAAAGGGGTTTGTTCTACTAAAAATATTATTAATTAATAGGCAGGAGTATGATCAACGAGGGATTTCCCATAACGCTAGGCGTTGTTGATGCATACCCTGATCAAAAGAAAAATTTTACGTTCCGAACGTAACAATATCATGTAAAAGAGTGAGCCCTTCTCTCTTAGAAACAAAAAGAAAAAGTTGCTACTTTGTGCCATTTTCCAAGAAAATGGTAATTGAAGTAAAATCTGCCCAATAGAGTTTTCTGTGCTGTCTCATGACTCCGGCTATACAAGATATTTGGATCACACATCTAATAATTGAATCATTTCTTCCGGATATATCTTAATTACATCTTTTTTCCTTCTAACTCTTCGAAAGGATGAGATGTAAGAGTCCGACGATATCAAGAGCATATTCATGAGGTCTTGATTCTGTGCACTTCGAGAAATTTTTCGACTGTTATGGTAACGGTAATATTTGTATTCTTTATTTTTCGTTTCCTGCGCTTCTTCTGATAACTCGCCAATTGGCAGTAAGTGGTGAAGAATGATATCTTTTCCATGCCTTAATACCTTGTGTACTCTGGCTGTTAATTTTCGCCAAGGATAATTTTGCGTTAATTGCGATAATTTTGTTCTAAATTTTTGTAAAATTTCTATATCTATTCTGGTAATTGCTGATGTTATACCGGGATAAAAAAAATTACCGTTACCATATCAGTCGAAAAATTTCTCGAAGTCATGAGACAGCACAAAAAACACTATTGAGCAGGTAAGATAGATTTTACTTCAATTACTATTTTCTTGGAAAGTAGCACAAAGTAGCAACTTTTTCTTTTTGTTTCTAAGAGAGAAGGGTTCACTCTTTCACATGATATCAATTACACCCATTACAAATGGTCGCAAAAAGTTTGTTAACATTTTACCCGAATGTATGGCCTTAATAGAATATATACCTATGTAATTAACTTTGTAACGAACTTAAATTGCACCTTTCAAAGAAAAATTTTCAGAATCGTGAATGAAAGCTGCGGGAAACATAAAAGTTTCTGATAAGCTCTTAACTTTTGCGATTTTGGCAAAATTTGAGCATCGATCACATGAAAACAATAGCAAATATTTAAAAATGGGGTTTACCACAATATAATTCAGTAACTAGTAAGTATGTTAATAAAATGTGTATTGTAATTGGCCAGTAGTCCCACTTTTCGCAAACAGGGGTCTAAATACACGGGCCTAGCACGGACCTCAGAGGGTTAATATCACTTATATTAATACAACTTAATGCCCGTAAATTTGCGGTTAAATTGAGCCAAATTTCATTAAAATATCTAGTCCAGAACCAAAGTTATAGATTTTTGATCGCCGTCGGGTCGTTTTGTCCCACTGTGCGGCGTAGGACCTATGCGGATATATGCTACTACCAATAAAATAATGAAACCACAGACCAGGTATAGAATCTAGAGACGCGGTAGCGTCTCGACGCCAAGTACATGAAAGACACCCTGTATATGTCGACTGTCGCTACCGCTATCATTTACTCGTCGCCCGGCTAATCCAACCTAACCTGAAACTTATTTCATTAATATCTCATCACACCTGCAATATTTTCTAAATCTAAAGGCATTTTTCTTATGTAAACCGCAGATAAGCTTTCAAATAAGACCAATTTCAATAAAATCGGTCCACGCATGACAGAGATATCGTAATATCGTCTCATGGATCTGTAGAAAACGGTAAGATTTTCTTCTTCTTGTGATTTACCAGTCAATTTTTGTCAACATAATACGTATACGCGTTACACGCACACCTTCAGCCAAAACGAAACTAACACATGTTTCGTTTTTCGTTCGTCGACTCTCGGGATTATTCGGCAGGGATCGTCCTCCGTCATTGTACGTACATACATATATATATATACTATTTTGAATTTTATAACCTAAGTGCTAAGTGTCAAATAAAGTAAGTTGTGCCAATTTGAAATGTCACGAGTTTTTACACTAAATATATTGTAACAAATTGCAGTGCATTTAAATTGCTAAATATATTTTTATACCAGCAATTTAAAGTTTTTATGTAATAATAAATAGATTTCTTATGTAGAGTCGCAGACTTGGAAGTTGTCCGGAGAAGGTTCGATAGAGAAGCATCTCCTTTCGCATAAGTTTCTGGAAATTTGTATGTACCATGCATGTACAAAATAATATATATTGTAACAAATTGCATTGCATTTAAATTGCCTAATATTTGTATTTGTATACCAGCAATTTAGAGTTTTTATGTAAAGTTTATTATATTATAGAAATGAAGGGGACGCACAGGAATTCGATAAAAATGAAGGGGACGCACAGGCTTGGATAGTAGAATTGATGGGGACGCACAGGCTTGGATGGATAGAAATGAAGGGAATGCACAGACGTGGAGGTTGTCCGGAGAAGATTAGATAGAATTTTGGAAATTTGTCAAATGAGGTAAATCGACAAAATTTGTCAAAAGACATAGCATTAAGAATTATTAAGAAAATAGATTATGGTGGACTGCTTGCAATGTAGAGCAAGTCACATTAGTGAAGAAAACATACGCCGAAAACACATCTCCCTTAATGCTTTTCAATCTTTTGTGAAAGACATTCGTAATACTTTAATAATAAAATCCACAGTAGTTGCCACGCTATTCATTAATTCATTAATTTTTTAGATTCCCATTATTTCAATTTCAATTTACCAATAAACATACTAAATTAGTTTTATTCCAACACCAATAAATTGTGCATTAAAAATATTGGATCTCTTCGTTCATTTTCGCTGAATTATTACCATTGGCATTTAAATTTCCTGTAACAAGACTTTCTGCCATACGCTCTCACCTCCTTCGGACACATTATGTAGTTATGTAACAAAAGGCCACTCTATTTCTATATAAGTAAGTTCTACTATAAGTTGTATATAACTAAAATGTGGCTTTATATATTTACAGATAATCGAATCAGAAGATTATGCAGTGTGATCTACGCCAGACTATGTACGCACAAATTTTCAGGTAGGGTTTTGCATATGCAATTATTCATTCAATGATCTTGATATATGAGCACGTGTGATAATTTATAAATAATTAGTAAAAGTGTCCTATTTTTCAGTTAATGATGCAGACGAAGAGAATTATTTCAACAGCTGAAAGAGAAAGTAACCCTGCTGCACGAGCAAATGAAACAACCACATTTTTATGTATAAAAAATAATCAAAAATTTATTTTTATATTTTTATAAAGTTATATATACAGGGTGTCCCAAAAATGCTGCGGTTCCTTGAAGGGGGTGATTCAGGGGGTGATTGCAAACAACTTTTTCCTTTGCGAAAATTCTCTCCGAGGTTTCGTTACCGAGATATTAACAAAAAGCACCGACCAATCAGAGCGCGAGTCTGACGGCCGAGTTCCTGCGCTAGCGTGGCTATGGGCTGCGCCGTGACTGCGAACAAGCAACTCGGCACGCATCGAAGAAAATTTCGTAGAATGGCAAATGAAAAAGACGTAACAAATAAAATCGAACATGTTGTCATGGTTTGTTTGTTATTTAAAGTGAATAATGAATAATGGATAAATGGATGAAAATCACGTGTAACGTAAAAAGACGAATACACAGTTTTTTTTTTAGAAGTTTCGAAAATAATAATTATTTGAAGTGGGAGGATAAGGAATTCTCCTAACAGCCACCTGGAATTTCCTTGTGTTAATAACTTAGCCACGAAAAGGTAACGTAACAGTAAATTAACGAAAAGTGATCGTAGTTCGTTATTGTGATAAAAATCCGTAATTCAGTAACGGCCAGCATTGTTGCTGATAACGAATAAGTCTGTTTAAAAAGCCCGAATAAATATTTTCGTAGGGAATTTTGAGAATTATCGCCGGAAATAAGCCATAGCTTGCGTTAAATTTAAAAATGAATGATCACCAATAAAGTAACTAAAACTCACCCTTGTCGGAAATTCACCTGCAGCGTGGAAACCTGTGTCACTGGGTCACTGAACCGATCCTGGTCATCGATGGACGAGCCCCGTGCACAGCTGGTCCCAGGTATACGACACTACCCAAAATTAAGGGTCGCAATGTCAGGTGCATCCAGGTTAATGTACCGAATATTCACTTCACTACGCGGCTACTAACACTGAACACTTAATTTATTTTCCATGGAACGTGTTGTTCCTACGTTTTAAAAATTGGTGGCCCTGAAAAGGGCCGATTGTAACCAATTAAAAAATTGCTCTATGTGGCCACCGTTATTTTCTATGCACGCTTCAGCGCGGAGAATCAGCTGTCTTTGGACGCCCTGCAATGTTTGCGGCGTTATGTTGGCCACCGTCGCGTGAATGAGCGCAACTGCTTCCTCGGGGGTAGCCACCGGCTGACGATACACCTCATTCTGAAATGATTGTTGTACAAGAAATACGAAACGTAAGTAAAAAAAGAATACCTACAACAAGAATAATTAAAGAGTAACAACAATAATGAAATTACCTTCAGGTAGCCCCAGAAGAAAAAATCCAGCGGATTCATATCCGGTGACCGTGGGGGCCACGCAACGTGAGCCTCATCTTCACGGCCGCGGCCGATCCACCTGTCCTGAAAGGTTTCACCTAAATAGGCGCGGACATTCAACGGGTAATGTGGCCCAGCACCGTCGTGCTGGTAGTACATGTTCTGTCGGATCTCATATGGAATATCATCCATAAGATCCGGCAGAACATGTTCTAAAAAATATTTATACGCTGGGCCGTCCAGCCTGTCTGGCATAATGTACGGCCCAACGATAAATTCGCCACAAATGCCGGCCCATAGGTTGATCGACCAACGGACTTGTGCTGCACGTGTACGAAGCGCTAGGGGATTTTCGTCGCTCCACACATGCATATTGTGGGAATTGAAGCATCCTTCCCTGTTGAAAAGTGCTTCATCCGTCCACAATATGTATTTGGTGAACGACAGATTCCTTTGCACTTCTCCCAACAGCCACCTGGAATAGTGAATCCGCTGGATGTAATCCCCAGGGTGCAAGTGTTGCACCCGTACATATTTGTACGGATGCAACATCCGATCCCTGAGAATTCAGTGCACCGTCGAGCAGCTGACACTAGAAAAAAATGCAAAAACATCCACTATTAGATAACATTTTTTTTCTTAATTAATAATTACTACAGTTATCTTGAACTGTGACTTACTTGAAGTGGCGGCTCAAGACGCGCACACTGGTTGTAGGATCGGCGTCAATGGCGTCGAGGATTCTCTCGACGGTGCCCAGATTTCGCGCGGATGCGGGTCTGCCCATCTCGCTGCCTCGCGGCATCATGGACCCCGTCGAGAATAGCCTCGACGCTAAACGTCGAAATGTGTCTTCGCTTGGCGTTGGAATTTGCGGATATTCCAACGCAAATGCTCGTACAGCGGCACTTGCGTCCCCGTCGTTCCGGGCGTACACCCAGAACATCCTATAATACTCCTGTGCCGTGAACATTTCTCGGTCGGGATTGCTAGCTGACTGACAAGATTTTTTCCAAGTAACTTCCTCTACCCCCAAGTAGTTTCTCTCGTTCCATTATCAGTTAACCCCCACCAGGGCAAGGGGTTTTAGGTAAAAAGAAGCCATCACATTTTCGAAACACACGTGTTTTGCAGAAGTGCAACGGACGAACCATCGTACACTTTCACAAAAGCCCGCTCTCCGTCCTTTTACTGCCAATGTACCCATTGCTTCGAGATAGAAAACAGACACACACCACGTGTATCGGTTCGAAAGGGTCCGAAGGGAAAAGAAACAGAAACTCTTCGAGTTGGTATAAAGAAGAAAATTTATACTATTCCTGTTTCCACTTTCCGATACCCTGAGTTCACGTCTGCTACGAGTCATAAATTATCCAAAACTGTAGGAAACCGTTCTCTACCGCCGACTAGCGGGACAATACGATCATAAACCGTGACCCTGGCGAAATGCTTTGGCCGAGCAGCCTGATTAATTTCGGGGAACTAGAATTTAAAAAGTATTATTCAACATCAATACGCCTCGCGGAGAGACACAGGAAGAAAAGGGGTAGTCCGCTGACTGCGCGTAGTCCCGCCTGCGTCGTCCTCCCTACAAATTCGAAACAGATCCCTTATCTCTCGAGTATAAACACGCGCTCGAATTTCAAAACAAAAGCACGCGTCGACGGATTCCGTGCGAGAGACGGTGGGCTTGAAGTCCGATTGGCCCTAATCTAACCAATCTGCCCTGCATCCCTCCCAAACGGCCACTGTCCCGAAGAGGTCCTCTTCGCAGCAATATCTCCTCCCCATGGCCCACCTTCTCTCACACGGAATACGTCGACGCGTGCTTTTGTTTTGAAATTCGAGCACGTGTTTAGACACGAGAGATAAGCTGGCCCGATTGGCTACTTTGGGACCAATCGAACCTCAAGGCCCACCTTCTCTCGCACGGAATACGCGGACGCGTGCTTTTGTTTTGAAATTCGAGCGCGTGTTTAGACACGAGAGATAAGCAGGCCCGATTGGCTAGTTTGGGATCAATCGAACCTCAAGCCCACCTTCTCTCGCACGGAATACGTCAATGACATCGAAAAGTCCTGCGCCCCGTCTCAGGTAAAGCAACCGCGCGCGATTGCAGTCACCTGACCGTACCGCTACAACACCATATTTCTTCAGTGAGGTCAAATAACAGGTCGACAGAAGAATCGCTGGAGAATTTTACTAACCCACACTTGGCCAATGACACTGTTTTTATAATAATCAAATTTGTAAGTTCCAGCTTGTCCTTATCTTGATTATTTGTTGAAAAATCAGTCGTAAAAACTAACTGCGTTGATCGTCAACGTAGTCTAAAGAAGGTCGTGTTTTATGACCGTATTGTTCCCTGAGTCGACGATCGAGACCAGTGCGCCACGGTCACCTTCTCGTGGTTTCCATTGAGCAATGACACTTTTTCAACAAATAATCAAGATAAGGACAAGCTGGAACTTACAAATTTGATTATTATAAAAACAGTGTCATTGGCCAAGTGTGGGTTAGTAAAATTCTCCAGCGATTCTTCTGTCGACCTGTTATTTGACCTCACTGAAGAAATATGGTGTTGTAGCGGTACGGTCAGGTGACTGCAATCGCGCGCGGTTGCTTTACCTGAGACGGGGCGCAGGACTTTTCGATGTCATTGACGTATTCCGTGCGAGAGAAGGTGGGCTTGAGGTTCGATTGATCCCAAACTAGCCAATCGGGCCTGCTTATCTCTCGTGTCTAAACACGCGCTCGAATTTCAAAACAAAAGCACGCGTCCGCGTATTCCGTGCGAGAGAAGGTGGGCCTTGAGGTTCGATTGGTCCCAAAGTAGCCAATCGGGCCAGCTTATCTCTCGTGTCTAAACACGTGCTCGAATTTCAAAACAAAAGCACGCGTCGACGTATTCCGTGTGAGAGAAGGTGGGCCATGGGGAGGAGATATTGCTGCGAAGAGGACCTCTTCGGGACAGTGGCCGTTTGGGAGGGATGCAGGGCAGATTGGTTAGATTAGGGCCAATCGGACTTCAAGCCCACCGTCTCTCGCACGGAATCCGTCGACGCGTGCTTTTGTTTTGAAATTCGAGCGCGTGTTTATACTCGAGAGATAAGGGATCTGTTTCGAATTTGTAGGGAGGACGACGCAGGCGGGACTACGCGCAGTCAGCGGACTACCCCTTTTCTTCCTGTGTCTCTCCGCGAGGCGTATTGATGTTGAATAATACTTTTTAAATTCTAGTTCCCCGAAATTAATCAGGCTGCTCGGCCAAAGCATTTCGCCAGGGTCACGGTTTATGATCGTATTGTCCCGCTAGTCGGCGGTAGAGAACGGTTTCCTACAGTTTTGGATAATTTATGACTCGTAGCAGACGTGAACTCAGGGTATCGGAAAGTGGAAACAGGAATAGTATAAATTTTCTTCTTTATACCAACTCGAAGAGTTTCTGTTTCTTTTCCCTTCGGACCCTTTCGAACCGATACACGTGGTGTGTGTCTGTTTTCTATCTCGAAGCAATGGGTACATTGGCAGTAAAAGGACGGAGAGCGGGCTTTTGTGAAAGTGTACGATGGTTCGTCCGTTGCACTTCTGCAAAACACGTGTGTTTCGAAAATGTGATGGCTTCTTTTTACCTAAAACCCCTTGCCCTGGTGGGGGTTAACTGATAATGGAACGAGAGAAACTACTTGGGGGTAGAGGAAGTTACTTGGAAAAAATCTTGTCAGTCAGCTAGCAATCCCGACCGAGAAATGTTCACGGCACAGGAGTATTATAGGATGTTCTGGGTGTACGCCCGGAACGACGGGGACGCAAGTGCCGCTGTACGAGCATTTGCGTTGGAATATCCGCAAATTCCAACGCCAAGCGAAGACACATTTCGACGTTTAGCGTCGAGGCTATTCTCGACGGGGTCCATGATGCCGCGAGGCAGCGAGATGGGCAGACCCGCATCCGCGCGAAATCTGGGCACCGTCGAGAGAATCCTCGACGCCATTGACGCCGATCCTACAACCAGTGTGCGCGTCTTGAGCCGCCACTTCAAGTAAGTCACAGTTCAAGATAACTGTAGTAATTATTAATTAAGAAAAAAAATGTTATCTAATAGTGGATGTTTTTGCATTTTTTTCTAGTGTCAGCTGCTCGACGGTGCACTGAATTCTCGGGGATCGGATGTTGCATCCGTACAAATATGTACGGGTGCAACACTTGCACCCTGGGGATTACATCCAGCGGATTCACTATTCCAGGTGGCTGTTGGGAGAAGTGCAAAGGAATCTGTCGTTCACCAAATACATATTGTGGACGGATGAAGCACTTTTCAACAGGGAAGGATGCTTCAATTCCCACAATATGCATGTGTGGAGCGACGAAAATCCCCTAGCGCTTCGTACACGTGCAGCACAAGTCCGTTGGTCGATCAACCTATGGGCCGGCATTTGTGGCGAATTTATCGTTGGGCCGTACATTATGCCAGACAGGCTGGACGGCCCAGCGTATAAATATTTTTTAGAACATGTTCTGCCGGATCTTATGGATGATATTCCATATGAGATCCGACAGAACATGTACTACCAGCACGACGGTGCTGGGCCACATTACCCGTTGAATGTCCGCGCCTATTTAGGTGAAACCTTTCAGGACAGGTGGATCGGCCGCGGCCGTGAAGATGAGGCTCACGTTGCGTGGCCCCCACGGTCACCGGATATGAATCCGCTGGATTTTTTCTTCTGGGGCTACCTGAAGGTAATTTCATTATTGTTGTTACTCTTTAATTATTCTTGTTGTAGGTATTCTTTTTTTACTTACGTTTCGTATTTCTTGTACAACAATCATTTCAGAATGAGGTGTATCGTCAGCCGGTGGCTACCCCCGAGGAAGCAGTTGCGCTCATTCACGCGACGGTGGCCAACATAACGCCGCAAACATTGCAGGGCGTCCAAAGACAGCTGATTCTCCGCGCTGAAGCGTGCATAGAAAATAACGGTGGCCACGTAGAGCAATTTTTTAATTGGTTACAATCGGCCCTTTTCAGGGCCACCAATTTTTAAAACGTAGGAACAACACGTTCCATGGAAAATAAATTAAGTGTTCAGTGTTAGTAGCCGCGTAGTGAAGTGAATATTCGGTACATTAACCTGGATGCACCTGACATTGCGACCCTTAATTTTGGGTAGTGTCGTATACCTGGGACCAGCTGTGCACGGGGCTCGTCCATCGATGACCAGGATCGGTTCAGTGACCCAGTGACACAGGTTTCCACGCTGCAGGTGAATTTCCGACAAGGGTGAGTTTTAGTTACTTTATTGGTGATCATTCATTTTTAAATTTAACGCAAGCTATGGCTTATTTCCGGCAATAATTCTCAAAATTCCCTACGAAAATATTTATTCGGGCTTTTTAAACAGACTTATTCGTTATCAGCAACAGTGCTGGCCGTTACTGAATTACGGATTTTTATCACAATAACGAACTACGATCACTTTTCGTTAATTTACTGTTACGTTACCTTTTCGTGGCTAAGTTATTAACACAAGGAAATTCCAGGTGGCTGTTAGGAGAATTCCTTATCCTCCCACTTCAAATAATTATTATTTTCGAAACTTCTAAAAAAAAAAACTGTGTATTCGTCTTTTTACGTTACACGTGATTTTCATCCATTTATCCATTATTCATTATTCACTTTAAATAACAAACAAACCATGACAACATGTTCGATTTTATTTGTCACGTCTTTTTCATTTGCCATTCTACGAAATTTTCTTCGATGCGTGCCGAGTTGCTTGTTCGCAGTCACGGCGCGGCGCATAGCCACGCTAGCGCGGGAACTCGGCCGTCAGACTCGCGCTCTGATTGGTCGGTGATTTTTGTTAATATCTCGGTAACGAAACCTCGGAGAGAATTTTCGCAAAGGAAAAAGTTGTTTGCAATCACCCCCTGAATCACCCCCTTCAAGGAACCGCAGCATTTTTGGGACACCCTGTATATATATATATATATATATATATGTTTATATATAAGTTTTATATATATATATACGTTATTGGCGGTCGCCACGCGCCCGGTCCTCGCCACGGCCCCGGCCCCAGTCTCCGCCACGGCCGCGGTACTGTTCCGCAATGATGGTCCGGAGGGTGAGGGCCTGGGCCCTCATCATTTGTAGTGCGGCCCAGTTCTGCTCCTGGGACCTCACCCTCCATCCGCTTCGGCGATGGCGCGCCACGTACGGTCCTGTAATTAGTAGTAATAAACAATAAATTTATTAGTATTTAAATTTAGACTTATTTTCAAGCATTCTAAAAGCATATAACTTCTTAAAATGTGTATATATTTACTATCAACCGTGGCCGGGCTCGCTGGTGGTGGTGGTGGTGGTGGTGGTGTTGGTGGCGGCGGCGGCGGCGGAGGCGGAGCCAGACGCAGTGGCGGCTCCGCCATGTTCAAATTCGCCAATTCTGCGTCAATTTCTAAATAAATCAATTTCATCATTAAATGACTGGAAAAATAAATTTGAATAAATGTAAGTATATAAATTTTTATTATTTACCGTCCACAATGGCGCCTTCCACAATTTCCTACAAAAATTAATAAACAATTAATTAGCAAAAAAGATCAAGAGTTCATAAAAGCTGCGTATGATAGAAGAAAGTCATACATGTAGCACAAGGGTACGTATTGTTCCATTGCAAATTGGAAATTAGGAAATATAAAAATTTGAAAACTGAAATAGTGTATGATGCAAAATTATAAACATTACATTACGTTACAAAATATGATATGATAGATATGTTTGATATTTATAATCGTTGGCGTTATAAGTTATTAGAATATGCTTCAACGTGTCTAATATCTTCTTGTGTTACTACTATTTACAGCTGCGAATAGTTCACAAAATAATGTTATGTTATAATACGTTACAGTTTTTTGTATGGAATAATAATGGAAAGGCTCGTGAAATAATGAGAAGAAATATATTTTGTAATGTAATATATATAATGTAATGTAATGTAATTTTTACTTTTATAATCCGAATTTCCAATTCAATTTGCAATTGAACAATATGTATCCTTGCACTAGATGTATGACTTTCTTCTATCATACGCCGCTTGTAATCAGAATTTATGTGAGGAAAAAATCTCACGAATCATGAATATATAATTTATTACTTACATTTTCAGCCATTGTTGCGTCTTTCGTGTTACGATCGACAATCGAGAATGCTCTTTCTCACCACGTGCAAGATGAGGCGAGCTCCTCCGCTGCTCATTTGTTTTTTAAGGAGCCCGCGTTTGGCATAGATACGGACACATTCTGCCGCGGGCTTTTTGAATTTTCATTAATTTTTAGCCGGGAAGCTAACAAGGGGACGCCACGGATGTGGAAATCGCTTTTGGAACAACAGTATATGGGGGTCGTAGTTAGGGTTGCCACCTTTTTTACAGAAAAATAACGTACATTTGCTTTCGTGGGGTATAAAAAAAAAGTTCGTTCAATAAATTAAAAGTACATTTTAATCTTATTAGTTTCTATTTATTTCAAACATATTTTCTATTGCTTTTAGCATTACAGAGTAATTGTTATTATTTTGAAATATGTCAATAACGTAAGATACTTTATTTTAAAGTACGGGTGGCAACGCTAGTCGTAGTACTCATGTAGTAAAATAGAAAAAATACTATTTCGGCTTTTTGTCGATGGACCATTTTTTTCGAGATACCTATTGTAATTTAAAGTTTTTAACGTACGTAGTAATCCAGTTATATACCATCTATAGTAACCTACGCTCAAGAGGGTTCCGTCGACACAATGGTAGCGCGTCAGATTGTCACGACGGCGGCCGGGGTTCGAATCCCCTCGCAACTTCTTCTCATACTTCTTTTTTTTTTTTAAACAATTTTTCCCGTGAAAATATATTTTGTGGATATTACGTATCATATACGTTACATATTACTCTACGAAAATTTTGAGGTTAATTAAAAATGCGTTTATAACATAACATATTATTCTAATCATCTCTTTCACCGGTGTTTTCATATCATATTCTTGTACTGCGAAAATATATTTCATTCCGAAACTTTCGACGCCTGCGATTGTCGAGCAGGTGAAGTGGGATAGCCGTTAAAAAAGCCGTATTTTCACCATATAATACGTAATATCCACAAAATATATTTCCACGGAAAAAAATTGTTAAAAAAAAAGAAAAATAGAGTGGTACAGAGTCGCGGGGGAACTTGAACCCCAAAAGCTGCTCTGGTGATAAACTGACGCGCTACCGTTGTGTCCACGGAACTTTCTTAGGTGTAGGTTATTATATATATAATTGGTTTACTACGTACGTTAGAAACTTTAAATTATAATATCTCGAAAACGAAGGCCCAATCGACAAAAAGCCAAAATGGTATTTTCATACTACTGTCACGTCCTGGGTGGCGGAAGTTAGGGCTGTGACAAGGTTGGGGAATATTGGGAGGTTGAGCACGAAGGCCAGCTTCGCAGCTCTGGAGAGTTTAGGAGCTCAGGCGCGAAGGCCAGCTTCGCAGCTCTGAGGGGTGAAAGGAGTTCAGACACGAAGGCCAGCTTCGCAGCTCTGAGGGGTGTTTAGGAGCTCAGACACGAAGGCCAGCTTCGCAGCTCTGAGGAGTGGATGGTATTCAGGCACGAAGGCCAGCTTCGCAGCTCTGGGGAGTTTAGGAGCTCAGACACGAAGGCCAGCTTCGCAGCTCTGAGGGGTGGATGGTATTCAGGCACGAAGGCCAGCTTCGCAGCTCTGGGGAGTTTAGGCGTTCAGCACGAAGGCCAGCTTCGCAGCATAAATCGACCAGGGAAGGTTAGGGAGTTATCGCTCACCAGTGTGACACCCGTTAGAACTCTTGTGGTTTGTATTTATGGCTCTATAATTGGCTTAACTACTGCATTGCAATAAAAAGACACGCGTCGTAGTTCTTTTCAATAGGTGTAGCATTGGGCATGCGGGACCCTAAGCGAAAGTAAGCTTGTAAACACAGATAAGAACTCCCGGTGTTCGCGAAGAGAGATCAGCTGTTGCTATGGCTCGTAACGATTCTAGGTATTCGAAGGATAATTACAAGAATTCAAACGTCGGGTAAAACAAAAGCGTTATTTATTGGAACGCGTGTGAATAAGCCATGCACTACTGAAGCAATGGCGGTAAACGTATTATAACAATGCGTTGGACATTAAGCATTAGCACAAGACATTTATATAACGATGATCAATGATAATAATATTACGCATAAGATAAGATAAACATAAGAAGTGTTAGAGTTGGTTATAAACAGGTTAACATAAGGCAATAAGCTTAAGCAATAATATAATTAGGCGGTAATATAAGCAATGAAACGATATAAAGCGATAAGCGTAAGCAAAGAAGATAATATAAGCAAATAACTTAAGCGAAAGAATACAACATAAAGCAATAAGAGTAAGAAGCTAAATGATATAAATGCAGATAACATAAGCAAAAGGAAATAATTTAAAGCAATAAGCGTGAGCAAAGAATATAAAGCAAATAGCATAAGCAAAAGGAAATAACATAAGGCAATAAGCGTGAGCAAAATCAAATGATATAAGTATAGATAAGCATAAGTAAATGAAAATAATAGAAAACGATAGTGTTAGTGTTTTACAATAAGATAAAATGACAAATGCTTACAGTGATGTAGAAGGTTTGGTAACCCTATTGGGGACGTTGCACTGAAGCGAAGTCTAATACAATGTACTTTTATAATAAAGAGTCTGGCGTAACTGATGTTCCCGAACTAACTGACTGTGACTGACTGTGACTGACTGTGACTGACTGTGTGTGGTCCATGCGGCGTTGGTATTTATACAAAGCGATGGAATGTCAGGTATGCGGGGAATTTGCGGTATGCGTGATGACTCATGCTTAAAATATGTGTTATGTAATCGGCGCGTATTGATGATTCATGCGTAAAATATGTGTCGTTATTGCGTATTTCAGCGGCTCTTTCGGGGCTTTGAAAAGGGGTACTCCACCCGTTGGATGGGTTTGGAGGGTTTTGATTGGGGTTTGAAAAGTTGAGGTTTGAATACGTTTGTTGTAAAAGGAGGAGGGGGGGGGGGGGGTGAGACATAGTCTCGAGATGAGCGAGTTTTTAGTGAGAGACTTGTCTAAGGTTTAAACGTGGAAGGAGTTCGCGCCTCGAAGGCCGAAGAGGGGAAGGGGATTTGAAATTAGATCATCTGGAGATGGGGACCGCTAAGGTACATCGTCAAGGTGATCAGTGATTGGGGAAAAGGGGTAAGACTTGAGTTGAGGAATTTTGATGGAGTTGTGGAGCGATTTATTAGGGAGACTTTAGAATAATACCGCACGAAAAATAGTGGTACGTCACACTACATGAGTATTTAACTGTATGTAAGATCCGGACCGAATAAATAATAAGGCTGATGTGAAAGCGTAACTAAAAGGCAAGGGTAAAGAAGACTTTGTAAAAAGAAGTGAGATCCCCAAAAAAACTTTAAAAAGTAAAAAATACGCCAAGTACATGAAAAATCAACAAATAAATATAAAAAAAACACAAAAAAAGACAAAGAAACATGAAAAAGTCAAGGACGAATAAAGTATAATTATCAAATAAATATAATCACATAAATAAAAAATAAAAAATATAATTACAATATAAAAAGATGTGAAATCAAAATGAGCTGCAACTACATAAAAAAAAAAAGAAAATAATATAATCACACAAAAAAAGAAAATAATATAATCACACAAAAAAGAAAATAATATAATTACAATATAAAAAAAAAATGTGAAATCAAAATGAGCTGCAAGTACATCACAAAAAAAAGAAAATAATATAATCACACAAAAAAAGAAAATAATATAATCACACAAAAAAGAAAATAATATAATTACAATATAAAAAAAGATGTGAAATCAAAATGACCTGCAAGTACATAAAGGTGCTTTCCAACAGCGCTTAAAATGACACAACTACATATACACAGCTAAAATGCTGTGTTATTCCATAACAAATATCGCGGACATTTTAATTAACCCATCAAAAAGAATCCCATTTAAAAACATTGTCATAAATTAATAGCTTTACAAAATTAATGATATACAAAAATTGCGTCAATTATAACAATGCCTATTTATACAAAGAAAAAAATGTATGAAATAATACCCATCAAAAAGAATCCCATTTAAAAACATTGTCGTAAATTAATAGCTTTACAAAATTAATGATATACACAAATTGCGCCAAACATAACAATGGCTATTCATACAAAGAAAAAAATGTATTAAATAATATTATGCAGATATATTTTTATACAAATAAATATTTTAATACGAATAAATATTTTATTCAAAATACTTGGCGCTGCGCAATCGAAAAAATGTTAATTGACTTAGTCTTAATAATTAACAATAACTCCCTTACAATCTAAAATACATAAACATATACATATTATACATATACATATTAGAAACACAGTCAAACTTATTGTACATATATTTAACTCTAATATCATACGTAGCATATGCACACGCACACATACGCACATTCACGAACGCACGCACAAGAAAGAAAGATAGAAAAAAAGATTAAGGCTGCCGTCTCGGCGGGCCTTGAATGTGTGCGTACGCTCACACAAGCTAGAAAAAGCGTGTACGTATACGCGATGTAGTAAACAAACCGTTTCAACCGTCTTTCGTCCTGGAATCGGTAAAAAGAAAGTTTTTGCGTGTATAGTTGCCTCCAGTAGACATCAGTGCAGGGTGGTCTGGTGCGTTTGAACGCTAATAAGTACCGTACGTTGAAATAATAATGAATTTATGACTCGTGTACTGAGACAGACTCGAGGAATGACAGAATGAAGCTTCCAGGATTCTCCGTCACCGGCGTTGATGGTATATTCGCGCCATGTACCATCAGAATCGGTGGAAGACCAAACTAGCCGATAAATGTAGGAAAGACATAGTTGCCGAGACGTATCGAGAGTCGAATCGCGCTGTTGCCGCATTTCCCCTATTACTATTTTATCGTCAGGGAGGCTTGAATGAATCACGGCGAAGCGGCTGGAGAACAGAGATGGGCAAATATAATATCGACGTGCGTTACAAAAAGTAGCACATTTCATTTGTGTTTTGAAGACTAGCACGCTGCTCATTCTGTCCACGAAAAACAGAATGTTTCGATTTTGTTCTCGAAAAGTAGGATGTTTTCATTCATTGCCACGAAGAATAGCATTTTATGCTGTTTCGCGACGAAAGGTAGTACATTTCGATACTTTGCCGCGAAAAATAGCACGGTTTGCCTTTAGCCGCGAAAAATATCACGTTTCATAGAAGATCAACATCGACTGTGAACTGTTTGGAAACTGAAATATTTTACTCTTCAGAAAACAAATAAAACGTGCTACTTTTCGCAGCAGCGTTTGAAATGTGCTACTGCTCGTGGCGAAATGTGAATCGTGCTTGTTCTCGTGATAGATTGAAATATGCTGCTCTTTGTAAAAAAAAAATGAAATATGCTACTTTTCGTAACGCACGTCGATATCTGGATAAACTCAAATAAAAGATACTATAGTATTATCTCGTTACGGGCTCGGTTTGGTGTACACGATGTGGAATTTTCGCTATTCCTACCACTTCTGTCTCACTCTTGTCCGGCGAAGGCGAGAGCGAGCGAGAGGCACTGAAAGCGAGCGAGGGCGGTACGAGACAGACGACGGAATGATGTTTTGTCTCGCTCCGTCTTTCGGACGCATGACATTCCGTCCTTTGCGTTCGCGCCCGTCGCGCAGGCAAAGCGTCCCATCTCGCTCCCCCCTTCGGCCAGAAAGAAGCGAGAAACGAACACTGGGAATTAGGTCCCGACCAGCGAGGAGTTGAGCTATTCGGCGGCGGCTTGTAATCTCGGTTGGAGAGGCATTCAGTGTTGATAAAATGTAAAACATGCCGTTTTCAGTATTCAGTAACATACTGCTGAGATATTCCAGATTAAAATGAGTTCAAACACGGTATAAATCGGATTATTTCTAGAACTGCATTTGATAATTAAATATAAATGTAACATTTCTAATCTAAAAATGCTCAAAATAATCCGATTTATAACGTGTTTAAATTCATTTTTATCTGGAAAATCTCAGCAATATGTTACTGAAACGTTCATGCCGATACGATAGAAAATGTGAAAGTTTTACATTCCATTAAAACAAACAAAAGGGACAATCATTGAACAATCATATTATGTTTTTATAAATTATATTTATTAATTTAAAATTAAAAATTAATAATTATTTATTATAATTGGGCGGCTTCCGCCACGGCGCCCCCCTCGGCGCCATTCGGCGTATTTCAGCCGCTTCAGCTCCTTTTTCATCTGAAACAGTAGTATAAAAATTACATTTTCTAGTTCTATCCGTATAGACCGAGAGCTGGCTATATAGGGGTCAACATGACTCAATGCAGTCACAATTCTTATTTAAAAATGTTGGATTAGTGTTACCGAATACTATACGTCCGGGGAACTAACGCGGGGGTGGACGGTCAAACAGGTAAAATTTCTAGCTCAATAACGTCATTCTTGCAGTTCTGAAATTTCATATACTTATTGTTTACGCATTTAATGAACGATATGCAAAATGGCAGACCACTAAGTGGGGGATAAGACCCTGGCAGACGTCGTTGAAAAGCGCGATACGTGGCTCGCGCGCTAGTGCAAGGGAGAAGTATACATCTGTTTCTCCCTTGCACTAGTGGGATCGCCACCAGCTGCATATTGGAACGGTAGCCGTACGGCAGCCTTTAGGGCCGTTCCAATATGCGGCCGGTGGCGATCCCACTAGTGCAAGGGAGAAACAGATGTATACTTCTCCCTTGCACTAGCGCGCGAGCCACGTATCGCGCTTTTCTACGACGTCTGCCAGGGTCTTATCCCCCACTTAGTGGTCTGCCATTTTGCATATCGTTCATTAAATGCGTAAACAATAAGTATATGAAATTTCAGAACTGCAAGAATGACGTTATTGAGCTAGAAATATTACCTGTTTGACGTCCACCCCCGGTTAGTTCCCCGGACTGACGCGGCAGACCGGTGATTTCGTATTCGGCAATACTAATCCAACATTTTTAAATAAGAACTGTGACTGCATTGAGTCACGTTGACGTCTATGTAGCCAGCTTTCAGACTAGTACATATGGACCGTTATTTTTGAAAGTGGTATAAGTCCATTTATTCATACATTGAGATATTTAAGGGTTTGCATTTGAATCAACTTAAAAATATTCGCATTCGTTAATCAAATTGGGTAATGTTTTTAAAACTATAAACTTGTTACATTTTATATGGAATAACAATCAATAAAAATGTAGAAGAAAATAAACGATTTTTTAGCTACAAATCGACTTATACCACTTTCAAAAACAACGGCTCATATAGTGAATTCCAAAAAAATTCGGACCAAAAAAATATTCGCCGTTCATACCAAACAAACTTCAGAGAAACACACACACATTCAACATAACTTACTTTGGCTATTTCTTTTTTTTAGATTTTCTGCCTCCTCCTTCTCCTCCTTCTTCTCCTCCTTCTCCTCCTTCTTCTCCTCATTTTCCTCCTCCTTCTCTCTTTCTTTCATCTCCTCTCCCTCAGGCAAGACAGTATCTTTCATCTGGAAATGAAATGATGAATGTATTATTTTATGGCAAATAGTAAGATTGTACAACGTGATTCTCTCGCTAGAGTCCTCAAACACAATAGTCTAACAGCTGGATACCTAGGGGTCAACGTGATTCGATGCTGTCACAGTTCTTATTGTTGGATTAGTGTTGCCGAATACGAAATTGCCGGTCTGCCGCGTCAATCCGGAGAACTAACGCGACAAACCGGCGATTTCGTACTTGGCAACACTAATCCAACATTTTTAAATAAGAATTGTAACTGCATTGAATCACGTTGACCCCTATGTAGCCAGCGCTCGGTCTACAATGCCGCCAATAAACCGCGCCTCGCTGAGTTTCGTGGAAGTGACGAATTCCACGTTCTGCATTTCTCAACAGATCTTTGCGAAAATGACGTCAATCGATGTCGTGCCGATGAAAATGGCCCCACGCTAACTTCGTTAAAAATAGTCCGATTTAGATGACATGATTTTAATCAGGAGAAGACCAGGAATTCATTGGTATCACTGCCATATCGATTCGATGAAGAATTTTTTAATACGTCGCAGTGACGTATTTACGCGAGCGTCGAAATTCACGAAACTCAGCGAGGCGCTGCTTATTGGCGGCATCGCCTTTGAATACTCTAGCCAGAGAATCACTCTGTATAATAGTATACAATATATTACTTACATTTTCCTGATTTTGCAACGTTCGGATTCGGTCGCTTGCAACGGATTGACTGTCAGGGATCGACGGGCTCCAGCTACCGCTGATGGAGGGAGAAACACCTACAGAAGCGGTGGTGTGTACGTGAACTGTGCCTGCGTGCATCAGTCACGTACACATACCCACTGTGGGTGTTTCCCCCTCCATCAGCGGTAGCTGCAGCCCGCCGATCCCTGGCCGTTGCTTGGTTTGTAAAGCGTCATTTGTTCCAGAACGCACCACAGACGAATCTTCGGATTCACGTTTCACGTTCACGGTTCGCGTTTACGTGTTTTGTAACGGGTAGAAGGATTTTGAGATGCCCTGCCCTCCCCCCTCGAGGACGTGCCTACCACGCCGGTTTCCGACGGACTCCGCGCGGACAAGATCCAGCGTATACTGGAGACAGTTTGCGCGGAGTTGCTGGCGAAGAAGCGCCTGCCAGGGGGAGCGCGAAAACCGAATTACTGGTGGACGGAGGAGATCGCCGAGGCCAGAAGAGCCATGAATAAGGCTCGGAGGGCCTTCCAGAGGAAGAGGAAGTGGAGAGATCCTCGCTTCGAGGACCTGAGGCGGACCTACTCCTTGACCAGACGCCTGGTTCAGGTTCTGATCTGGCGGTCCAAGGAGGGGTTCTGGAGGGTCCTCCTGAGTACGGTCGACGGCGATCCGTGGGGGAAGCCATATAAGATCGTCATGGCGAGGCTCGGGGGCAGAGCACCGCGGACAGTGATATCGGTCGACCAGGTTGGCCTGGTTGTCGACTCGCTGTTCGCCACCTCTGCGGTGCTTTCCACCGCTGCAGCGGTCCCCGCTGCGTTGCCCTCGCCTTCCCCCGTGGCTCGGTTCCTCCGTCCCACCACCAGCACGCACGCTCAGATTGATCTGCGCGGCTGGCTTCGTGGTTCGGGTCGCGCTCCCGAGGTCAGCGATGACCTTGTCCGCCGCGCCTTGGCTTGCATCAAGCCAAATAAGGCGCCCGGGCTCGACGGGATTCCGTCCAAAGTCGTGGCTATGACGGCTCGGGCGGACCCCTCTACCATCCGCGAAATGGTGGCCGATACCCTGACGCGTGGTCGGATACCGGCTTCGTGGAAGATGGCACGTGTCATCCTGATCCCGAAGCCGGGCAAGGATCCCGTAAGTCCTGGAGCATACAGGCCCATATCGATACTCCCGGCCTTATCGAAGGTTTGGGAGTATTCGATTAAGGGCCTGCTCGAGCAACACCTGGGCAGGGATCCTTTTCATCCGTACCAGTTTGGTTTCCGCCGGGGTATCGGCACGATCGAGGCTGCCACCGAGGTGGCAAGATTCGCGGAGGTATGTCGGGTCCGACAGAGAATCTGCGCCCTCCTGTCCCTGGACGTCCGCAACGCGTTCAACACGTTGCGGTGGGACGTAATTCTACGGGAATTACGCAGGAGAGGCGTAGACCCCCATACACGCGCCGTGTTGGGGGATTATTTCTCTGGGCGGGGGATCACTGTGCACTCTTCGGAGGGCACGGTGGTCCGCGAAATATTCGCGGGGGTTCCACAGGGGTCCGCTTTAGGACCCTTTCTGTGGAACCTCGTATATGACGGGCTCCTTACCGAGCTGGATGCCGAGGGCCGTTTCGTCCGCGCCGTCGTCTATGCTGACGACGTGGCCCTCCTATTCTCGGCCGCGGACTTCCTCCAGTTAAACAGGATGATGGCTTCCGCAATGGCCAGGGTTCAAGCCTGGTTCGTCAAAACCGGTCTTACCCTGGCCGCGGAGAAAACCAAGGCCATCTTCCTGACCGGGCAGCGGTTCCAGAAGGTCATGGACCTTAACATCTTGGGTGCGGATATCCGCATCGCTGCCACGGTCAGGTACCTGGGGGTCACCTTCGATTCCATTAGGAATTTTAGACCCCATCTGGAGGAGGTCGCCGCAAGAGCGGACAGGGTCTCCGGGGCCCGTCCATACGGTCGAGAAGGCTCTTTTACTCGGTGTGGGAGTCCGTCATATTGTACGGCGCTCCGGTGTGGGCGGTGTCGTTGCGGACGGAGGCCCGCAGGGCGATCCTGCGCCGCGCCCAACGAACCGCCCTCACCCGTTTTACCGCGGCCTTCAGGACAGTGGGCTTTCACTCGCTCTGCGTTTTAGCAGGGCGAATGCCACTGTACCTGAAGGCAAAAATGGGGCGGTCCATTTTTAACGCGAAGGCGACCGACCGGGCCGACCCCGAGTTCAGGGGCAACCCGGCGGCTCTTAAGGAGCGCGCCCGCCTCCATAAGGCCTGTGCCATGGAGGAGGCGATGGAGGAGTAGCAGTGGGAGTGGGACCATGTTCCGGCGTCTGACTGGGTTAGGCGCCTGGTCCCCAAGGTTAACACCTTCGTGGCTACGCCTGGCCCGTCAGTTGCAGCGGAGTACTACTCGATGCAACTGATGAGCGGCCACGGGTACTTTCAAAAGTTCCGATTCAGAATCGGGAAAGCGCCCGCCGCGTCGTGTCTCGATTGCGGTGCAGCAATCGACGACGCGGAGCACGTTCTGGTGTCGTGTCCAGCATACGACACCGAACGTGCGGCGTTAGCCACGGCCTTGGGGGCGCCTGTGGAGCCCCACTCCCTCATAGGCGTGGCCACTGCCTCCTCCGAGAAGTGGCAAGCGTTCCTGTCGTTTGCAACGACCGTTATGACGGATCGGCAGACGAAGGAACGGGAGGCGGACAAAGCTCTCCGAGCCGCGAGAGCCGAGGCCGCACGCCTAGCGGCAGCGCAGAAAGCGCTGGACCGGCGTCGCCGTGCGCACAAGCGTAAGCGAAAGGGCGTCGGTTAGCGGCCCGTTGGGTCCCCCTTTTTGGGACCCACGGGAATGTTTTTATTTTTAGCGGTTATGTGTTCGCGTTGTATAGTTTATTAACTTATTTATTTCTGCGTGTGTGTTTTGGTCCGTGTATTTACTTATTTATTTATATATTTATTTATTTATTCGGCCTTATACACCGCAGAGTTTAAGTTTTAAACATTTTAGCGCGTGACACAGTGAGTCCCCACGCGGTTACGCCCACCGGCCGGGGGTGCACGGTCGGTGGTGCGGGTGTCAACTGTCCCCGTGTTGGACAGTTGCACGGTGGGGCCCCACCTCCCCAGGTAGCGGTGTCCCGAAGTACTACAACAGACGTTCCGGGCAACGCTATGGGGTCCACAAGATGGTGGGGTGTAAAAGAGGGGGTTTTTAGTAGGTATACCTGTGTTATACAGGGAGTCCCACATAACCTCGGCAGACAACTGCCGGGGTATGCGTAATTGCATTTTCCCCCTCTATAAAAGAAAAAAAAAGGTTTTTCCCCTCATGAGCTTATTTTCGGAACAAAAGTTATAATACCATCAGAATTTAGTCGTCAGGAAATACCACGAACTTTCGTTGAATATCTAGATGATTTGTTTACTAGGATCACGACTACTCACGCTACAGTAGCAGCCAATCTGGAACAGGCAACAGAAAAGAGTAAATTAATGTATGATAAAAATGTAAATACCCGTCAATTTATTGTAGGTGACGATGTTTATTTACTTAGAGAACCTAAGAAATCTAAGTTTGACTCTAGTTGGTTAGGACCATATAAGGTAGTTGAAACATTTAACGATCTCACTATTGAAATAGCTATAGGAAGAAATAAGACCAAAATAGTTCATGCGAATAAACTTAAGTTAGCTTGTATAAGATTAGATCCATTGTAAATAGTTTAATCATATGTATTAGATATATTGCGGTTCTTTTTATATGGATTATATTGAATAAGAATACTTAGATAAGTTTGGTTAGGGCGTTTGATTACTTCTGGATATTAGTTATGCATTGTATTATAATTGATTTTATATTACCTAGTAATAGAATAATGATATATTACTACTGTAAAATGTTGTGATATAACTATTCTTCTTCAACTCGCGCTTCCTGCGGGACAATGGGTGGACCGAGTAGCTCGTTTACCGCGGGGCTGGCGCGGGAAGAGGAGGCGTAGTTATACTTATAATCATTTAGGTAAAATGCGTATTCATTCAATTTAGCATACTTAAGTTAATATCGATGTATTGTTTTCTTTTAAAAGTTGTTTCCATTGAAAACACCTTTTGTATATGCAGGGAGGTGTTGCGATATCCGCTGGTGTGAATCCGTATATTATATGAAGTTAGCCATAAGACATAGGGATATCAAGGTTTGATGTGAGAGCGAAATTCAAAATCCTTTGTAAAGAAAGATTTATAGTAGGCATGCGGGTTCGAAACGAGCAGCAGATGTTTGAACTCAGAAGGCGCACGAGAGCCTTGGATTGCAGTCAGTAATTTTAAAAAAAAATACAGTTAGGCCAGGCGAGGATAATAAATAGCTTAACTTTTCCTTCCACATCTGCGTGCCAAATTTCGTCGAGCGGGCAGCTGCTCGTCTCGTAAAATCACTTAAAATTCTGTCCTCCCTTTCAATAATTGCCGATGTCCTGTTAGGGTAAAAACTCAGCTCTGGAGAGGCTGAAAGTCATAAAGCCATAAACTTTGCGCCGGCGACGTCGTCTTGACCCCGAGGGTTGCGCTTACCTACCTGTCAGAAATGTATGTACTGTACGCAGCCTATGTAAAAGTATGTAAAGTATATAATCGGAAAGCGTATCTCGACCACCAGCCGAGAGTGGAGGGAAGCACGAAGGAAGGGCCAAGGACGGAGAGATGGCTGAAGGACAACCCACCGACGAAGCTTGAGGGACAACACCACCTTGATTGGACGAAAGGATCCAGGGATGGAGTCGGAAGAACGCGCCGAAATTGAAGGAGTAGGGCGCTCGGAGGTGACAAGCGAGGAGTTAATTTGTAAGAAGTCAGATCAATCTTGTCAGCAGACTAGAAGACAGTCTTGCGTGTTTTTTTCTGTAACAATATACGCATAATTCAAATTTTACCTTGTCGAATCTTTTAAAATTCCCGCACTATTTTCGCGAGCAGAGTGCGTTAGCGCTCCACGGGCACGAACCTGCGTTTCATTTGGAACTCTTCAGTAAATCGCGCAACACTTAACCATATTATCGATATATCGAAATATCGATAACATTTCGATGGTCACACCTCTACCTCAAAGTGACAGAAAATATAACCTATATGCTATACCCAATTTCATAAATATACCGTTGCGGAGTAACAACAATATTTTGGAAGGATGTTAAGTTATAAAAAGTTCACAAATGTAGCGTAAAGGAACGAAATAGCCAATAAACATTTATTGTCATGTAGCATATAGGTTATATTTTCTGTCACCTCGAGGAGGGGTCCCAGCAACGCTTTCTACGGTGCTGACCTTTTTTCGTGTATACCTCAGCTGCTTTCCCAGATAGCACACGTCGTCTATAAGTCGTGTGCTATCTGGGTCTATTCGCGTCAACTATATCTTAACCATATTATCGATATATCGAAATATCGATAACATTTCGATAGTCACACCCACGGTGTAATAGGCAGGTGTTCCGACTCTATACCTTTTTACCCGAGCGATTTTGTGTGCCGATTTCTGTTTAGTTCCCCTGACCGTCGCGAGAGGGGTGGCGACCTAGATGGCATATACATATGTATTAATGAGACTATAGTAGTAGAGACTTTAGTGATATTACTGGGCTTGCCAGAAACAACAGGCCACGCATGCGCGTGATGATCCCGTCCACACCAGGCTTGTACATATATGTAAATGCCTTTACGACATCGACGAAATCTGCCGGCCGCCAGAACTAGGACGAAAAAGTCACACATTCTGAATAGGAGTCGGAACACCTGTCTATTACACCGTGGTCACACCTCTACCTCAAAGTGACAGAAATTATAACCTATCTAGAGACGCGGTAGCGTCTCGACGCCAAGTACATGAAAGACACCCTGTATATATGTCGACTGTCGCTACCGCTATCATTTACTCGTCGCCCGGCTAATCCAACCTAACCTGAAACTTCTTTAATTAATATCTCATCATGCCTGCAATATTTTCTAAATTTAATGGCATTTTTCTTATGTAAATCGCATATAAGCTTTCGAATAAGACCAAATTCAATAAAATCGGTCCACGCATGACAGAGATATCGTAATATCACCTCATGGATCAGTCAGAAACGGTAAGATTCTTCTTTTCCTTCTGATTCTTCTTCTCCAGCCAAAATTTTTGTCGACATAATACGTATAAGCGTTACACGCACACCTTCACTAATAACACATGTTTCGTTCGTCGACTCTCGGGATCATTCGGCAGGAATCGCCGTCCGTCATTGTACATTATTATATATATATATACCTGTACTATTTTGTTTTGATTTTTATAACCTATTTTATATAACCAATTTTATATAACCAAGTGTTATAATAATCTATACCAAGTGTCATCAATCAATTATTATATAACCTGGTAAATGTTAAATAAGGTAAGTTGTTAAAATTTGAAACGTCACGAGTTTTTACACTAAATATATTGTAACAAATTGCAGTGCATTTAAATTGCCAAATATATTTTTATACCAGCAATTTAAAGTTTTTATGTAATAATAAAGAGATTTCTTATATATATTTTTATACCAGCAATTTAAAGTTTTTATGTAATAATAAATAGATTTCTTATGGAGAGTCGCAGACTTGGAAGTTGTCCGGAGAAGGTTGGAAATTTGTCAAATAAGGTAAATCGACAAAATTTGTCAAAAGACATAGCATTAAGAATTATTAAGAAAATAGATTATGGTGGACTGCTTGCAATGTAGAGCAAGTCACATTAGGCAATTTAGAGTTGTTATGTAAAGCTTATGGGATATGGGATAAAAAGATAGAAATTGTATGTTTGCATAAGATATCTTTTATGAGTTGCTACACATTTCAAAATGTATCGTTTAATAATATTGTTTCAGAACGCCCAGAGGAAACGAGAATTTTTATCTTCCAATGGTGATTCCGAAGATGATGGTACAGCAGGAAAAGGCCACGTTTTGATCTATACGTGTATTTTTCAAAAAATATTTTACAAAAAAAGACAATAATGTGACGGAATATTAATTCGTGTAACGATTAGATATGTGTGATTAGAATGCTCTCGTGCTTTTAAAAAGATTACCAACGAGAATACAGTAATATCAAACGATTATTTCATTTCGTTTTCTTTCTACAAACCATTTCTTCTCATCCTACCGCCGCCTTTAACTTGCTGCTATTTGGGAGAACCAGAATATGACCAGAATAATTAATCCCCATAAAAAAAAACTTCAAAAAAGTAAAAAAAAATACGCCAAGTACATAATACAAATAAATCAAAAAATATTGAAGGTAATAATAACCACAAAAAATAGAAGATAATAATATAAAAAAGACATTTGCCTAGATGTCCGCGGCCTGGAAGTTAAATTTTGCGTGGCTAGGCTAGGTCAAATTGTCGATGAATAAGGATTATTTAAAAACGCAAAATAATGAAAGTGTAGGAGAAAGGTGGGATAGTTGATCAGCGGGGATACATGATCACATCAGTTTATATCACAGCTCAAATAATTAAATACAAACAAAGCAAACCATTATTATTATTTGAATAAAAAAGAAAAACTGTTATCAACTATCCCACCTTTCCCCTACTCATTTTGCTAAAGTTTTAAATTGAAGTTTTACTTTTATTTTGAATAAAAATAGATATAATTTTGAAATTACGGCCGCCCACGGCCACGGCTACGGCCGTTACCACGGCCACGGCCCCAGCCACGGCATTGTTCAAATATCAGCGCCTTCACTGTGTGAGCTTGCGCGCGCAGGCTCCGCGCTTGCTCCCACGCCAGCTGGAGGGCTGCCCATTGCTGCTGTCGGGCCCTCACCCTCCAGCCACTCCTTTTATGTCTGCGGGTTGCATATCCTCCTGTAATTAGAAAAATAAAATAATTAGAGTCACTTTTATTTGATCTGTTATGTAAATAATTAATGTTCAAATCTGGTTCATTTTTATGAAAATCTATCTTAATTTTTAAACTTGCTTCAATAAAATTCTGCAATGATTAATTGTTTACTAATTTTTTATCTAATTAAAGTATTGAGAATTAATACCGCGTGCCGTGGCCGGGCCCTGTACAGGTTGCTGTGGCTCGGGTACAGTTGATTTGGATGTGGGCTCCTTGACACGGGCTAAAGTGAACAATTTTTAAATGATTTTATCCAGCTTCGATCCTCTGTTTGTTTGTTTGTATGTTTGTAGTATGTTTCAAATCTGGCAACTCAAATTTAACCCATTTCCAAGTTCCAACTATCCAATTGTTTGGATGACAATACAATATTTAAAAAAAAAAATTAACCTCGAGCAAAAAAATATTTATTTAAACTAAAAAAGATATCTAATTAATTAAAAGTATTAAGAATTAATAATACCGTTTGCCGTGGCAGCCGAATTGCTGCCAATGTCAACATCCATCAATGCCTCATCACCGTCACAATCTGAAAAAATAAATTAAAATAAATGTATATATACAATTTTTTTATTAATTAATTAATTCCTCTGTAAGTTTATCATAATAAAACTTACCAGCCAGTAGGGCGGCCTCCTGCGTATTCTAAAAAAATAATAAACAATTAATTAGTAAAAAAGATGAAGAGTTCATAAAAGCGGCGTATGATAGAATAAAGAAAGTCATACGTTAACTATCAGTGGAAGTAGATAGTAACTGTATAGCAAGTAATACCGCAAGGAGACATATTAGTCACGTTGAAGCATATTCCAACTTATAACACCAACGATTAGAAACATCAAACATATATGAGTTGAGCGTAAACGAACATGTAAACTACTTTGTCCACGTTAAATGTCAGGGGACGTAGATCGTAACTGTACAACAAGTAATACAACAAGAAGGTATTGGATATATAGAAACATATTTTAACTCAGATGTGTTTCATATTTCTAATCGTTGGCGTTACAAGTAGAATATGCTTCAACGTGTCTATCTAATAATATCTTCTGGTTCTTTTACTGGCTATATACAATTACGGTCTACTTCCACTTATACTTAATGTAGGAAAAGTGCCTACCAATGACTTTGAAAATGTCGTAGCTTACATGCCCATTCATTAGTTTTATGATAAATCTCACGAATCACGAATAAATTTCTCACAAATAAAACTAACGAATAATTACGGTCTACTTCCACTTATACTTAATGTAGGAAAAGTGCCTACCAATGGCTTTGAAAATGTCGTAGCTTACATGCCCATTCGTTACTTTTATGATAAATCTCACGAATCACGAATAAATTTCTCACAAATAAAACTAACGAATATATCAATTCTCGCGAATAAAACTAACAAATAAAAATAAATTCTCGCGAATAAAACTAGCGAATATTACTTACCATTTCTGGGTCCGTGTGCGGAGCTTCCAGAGCACGTTTTTCCGACATTTTGGAAGTTAGCTTTTCTCTGAAGTTGGCCTAGATGCCAAAAAAAAACAATCGACGATCAAAGAGCATTTTTTAGTAAAAATATCGATCTATCGAAATTCTTCATTACGTTTTGCCATCGACGGAGATTTTAAAGAAAGAAAAGAAAGAAAAAGTACTATTACATATATATATAGATCGGCAATGCGGTGCACATGATTTCTTTTCATAGTTCTCAAAAAAGTAAAAAAATTACGTCGAGTACAGTATTGTCTCCGTATCTGCTCGCTGGTCGGGACCGGCGTTGAACTCCTATCGTGAACAGATCCCTAATTCCGAGTGTTCGTTTCTCGCTCCTTTCTGGCCGAAGGGGGGAGTGAGATGGAACGCTTTGCGTGCGCGGCGAGCGTGCGCGACGGGTGCGAGCACTCAGATGGAATCGTGACTGCTCGACGCATGCGCGCCACGGTCAGATAGCCAGGCACGGCACGAGTTTTTTTTGCGCCCTAGGCGAGCTTGTCAAATTACGCTTTTTATTATAATACATTTATTTGAGATTATTGATAAGCTTACTCTGAATTTGTATTCGTAGTTTAATCCACTTATAGTACAACTTGTAATATTTAATTTTACAGTTTATTTTCAACAATACTAATAATGAAAATATCATTTTGCACCTCTTGTCGACTTTCCGCCCTAGGCAGTCACCTAATTTTGCAGAGTAAAGTCATAAATAATCTCAAATAAATGTATTATAATAAAAGGCGTAATTTGGCAAGCTCGCCTAGGGCGCAAAAAATACTTGAGCCGGGCCTGCGTCAAGATTTTGCGAAGCGATTCCCGTGCTCACCTAAGTGCTTGCGACCATCGCGCACGCTCGTCGCGCACGCAAAGGACGGAGTGTCACGGTGCCCGAAAGACGGAGGGAGATAAAACATCCGTCCTCGCTCGCTTTCAGTGGCTCTCGCTCGCTCTCGTTCCATCTCGCTCTTGCCTTCGCCGGACAAGAGTGAGACAGAAGTGGTGGTGGATAGCGACGAACACCTACCGTGTACACCAAACTGAGCACATACGGAGACAATACTGTACATGAATTATTGACGGAGTAACCAAAAGGCGAGGGTAAAGAAGATCTCGCCCGACGGTGGCGCATTTTCTTGGTACGAGGGCTCGTTTTGACCGACGGGCACGTGAGCCTAGGGTCGCACTTTTTTTTCGTATATCGGCAGAGACACGCATGCTCAGCATCCGAAAATTTTTCCTTATTTTCTTACATGTAAGTGTGCTTTACTATTATTTTTTAATTAAGCTGTGCACATAATGAAACGAACATAAACGAATATAGGTTATTGTTTCATTACATGTATACAGACATTATTATTAATTAAGCTGTACGCATAATGAAACGAACATATTTTCAACGAATAGGTTATTGTTGTTTCATTACACGTGTTAAATAATAGTCTGCGCAGATTTTTCCTAATTTTTTTAAAGAAATGTGTATCTTTTTAGTATCAAGACCCTTGGAAGAACGTTTTATTCTCCGTAGTAATAGAAATAAAAGTAAAAAAATTATATTTGGTAAGTGACCTTTACATTTATTTATAATAATAATACGTATGATATTAGTGTTTATTACAAATTTCTCGTTTTAAAAATACATAAAGTACACTCGAGCAGCTGCTGTGCGCTATTCCGAGTAAGCTTTATTGGCTGCATACTTACGCGCCTTATCTTACAACATCACTCGATAGGCTGCAGTGCGCCGTGTCTCGAGTATAACCACTTTCAATGAAGTTGGTCATCCGCGAGCGCATAACCGCCACGCTTATATATATATATATATATATATATATTATTGAATCACCTTATATTATATATATAAATAAAAATATAATTCGTCATGTCTGTAATTAATCATAGTATTAATATCTTACCGCTCAGTGTTAATAATATGCAAATTATCATTAATGGCGAATGGTTAGCAGATGATCATATCGAGTATTTTCATAAATTATTAGAAGCTAACTCTAATTATAAACCACGCGAGACATGGAGAGTTCAATTGCCTGCTACAATTCAACCAGTTCCTGAAAATCAGGATCACATACAGATTTTGCACCAATGCGAAGATTTTAAAACCAATACAGGGGGACACTGGGTTTGTAGCTTTTATAAACATGATAAAAGAAGAGTTTATATTTATGATTCTTTTAATTCCTCGAAATTGCATATTCATCATAAAAGTTTTCTTGAGAAGTTATACCCTTTTTTGAATAAACATGACGGTACAATTAACGAAAAATTTATTGAATTTCCACGTGTACAAGCTCAACCTAATACTCGGGATTGCGGAGTTTTTGCGATTGCATTTGCTGTCTCGTTATTATTCAAAATATTACCAGACAAGATAACGTACACTCATGCGTTGATGCGTCAACATTTGATCCAAATGTTTCAATCTAATCGTGTAGAACATTTTCCATGCACTCAGCATCAACAATTAACACGTTGCATATATGAATATGAATCTACAATTGGTAGTACAATTAATAAAGTCCCTCTTGTGGAAATGATCCTCCAATAAATATTGGTCGAAGTGACATTACTAATGAAAACGATGAAATATCCTCAGTTCAAAATGTACCACTTAGAGACAAAGAAGTCACTACACATACAAGAAATATAATTCAAACAGATCCACCATTTATTTCGAAGTCAAAAATCACCAATGTATGCGTACCATGTAATAGGACAGAATACAAATCTAATTATTATAAAAGGCATAAATAGGAAATTAGTTTAAAAAGAAAAGCTGTTTATAAAGCAAAGAAAGGGGAGTGTAATATGAAAAAAGGCAAAGATTGTAAAAAAGGGGAGAAAGACAAAAAACTTTCTAATTATAAATATTATATCGCACACAAAGAATATATATTAAAAAATAAAAAAATGCAGTATGACGCAAACAAAGAAGTGAAATGCAGTAAGGGAAAAAATTATTATGAGCTAAATAGAGAAAGTATAATCAAAAAGACAAAAGTGCATTATGACGCAAATAAAGAAGTGAAATGCGGAAAGCGAAAAAATTATTATCAGCTAAATAAAGAAGGTATAATCAAAAAGACAAAAGTGCATTATCACGCAAATAAAGAAGTGATATACGGAAAGCGAAAAAATTTTTATCAGCTAAATAAAGAAGGTATAATTAAAAAGAAAAAAGTGCACTATGACGCAAATAAAGAAGTGCAATGCAGAAAGCAAAGAAATTATGATCAGCTAAATAAAGAAGTTATCTCCACAAAGCGGAAGGTATATTATCATGGAATCAGGGAGTCGAGACCGATAGAATTTCGGTTACGGTCGCGGTCGGGGTCACTGAGACGTTCGACACGGTATTTACGGTTCTCTCGACCGACCCCGAGAGCGACAATCGGTCTGATGTTTTCTCTCAACCGATAACCGAGAGAGAATTTTTCTCAGACTTACGGTCAACCGAAAGTCTAGACCGGTCAGGAATACGGTCGCGTTAATTTATGGAGAGGTTGGAGTTAATGTATGGAGAGGTTCGCAAAACGGTCAACCGAGAGTCTCGACCGATTGCAATACGGTTGACGCAAAGTCGGGAGAGATAAAAATCCGGGCAACTAGAATTCATCACATCATGAGAAATAGGAAGAAAATAGAAATACCTCCGATTAAAATTTGTGAAACAAATTGTTACTATCCCTGTTGTGAATCGCAAATCGTGACTAAAATTAATTAGTAGGTTATTTTAATTATTTTTTATGACGTTAGTAACCTGGCCTTGCATCTTTTGCAATCCACAGCGAAATACATAGTATAAATAAAACAAATTTATAATAATAAATAAAATCAATTAATTTAATTTATATATAAATTCTTAAAAATACATTTACGTCTTTTTCTAAATTTATTAAATTTTATAGATAATTTTATAAACATCTACTTTAAATATTTTTATAAATGAAATATTACTTTTATAGACGCAATGAAATATTTTTATAAATAATTTTCAGAAATAATTTATATTTTTATCAATAAAATGTTTAGTTGTAAATAAACAAAGTTAATCATCACAAAAAATACATATCTACTCTGTGTTAAGCAAAGATTGTACTTTATATTTTTGGTCAGTTTACATGATTGTATTTTCCGATGTACCACTCTCTTTTCTTATACATGTTTGTCGTAATAAAAATTGAAGAAGTAACGTTTATACAATAACTGGTTTAGAAGATGTAAAATAATGTTTTCGTATGTTATTGCGAGAAATAACTATTGAATCATTATAATAAATTTTGCTGTGTAATTTGTTATTTAAGTTTAAGTTAAATATATATTTATATTTTGTTACATTTATATCATCTGTTTTCAATGCACACTTGGACATACTTTTGAAATAAAAACAAAAAAAATTATATTTTCAATCGTTTTCTTGTTATTTCTATTTTAACAATCATTTATTTTATATTAACTACTTCTATTAAAGCCGATGGTAGATGGCAAGCATCTTCTTAATGTAGTGTTTCAAATACAATGCCTCGGTACATCGGCGCAGTTTGGGACTGACAATGTCAGAGTAACAAATAACTGCAACAGTCTGCTTTCACAAATCCCGTCACGAGAGAGACAAACAATGAGAGCGAAAGGAACAGCATACATACCTTCCCAGCCTATTCAGCTAGGTCGAACTGAACCGAACCCACCCGAACTAAACCGAGACGGAGCCCTAACCAGTCGGCGGACCGCTACATACATTAAGGGGGTAGACACGTCACGTGACCTGGCCGATTTGACAGGTCGGTATTGCAGCAGATTTTTTCTGCACAGAAATGGTAATACCCATAGATGCGCGGCTGCCTGGTGACGCGAGAGGGAGCTGTTTGCTATTTCCGTATTCTATTCTGAATAAGGAAAGAAATTCTCAGCTGTTGTGTTGTACTTATAAAAATTTAAACGGAAAGTCGGCTGGTACTGCAAACGTAGAAAATTCATTGAACATTTTAATTACTTCAGATGTGCTTATGCTACAATATTCTACGTTAGCAGTAAGGAATTATAAATGAAAAGGGAAAATAGATGAGGGGATGTCCCCAGAAAATGAAGTTTGTTAGGTTAGACATTTTTTTACTAGCAAAGCACCGAAACAGAACATGAAATACACTTATTACACGTCCTATGCAGAAAGCAGTTATGAACAAACATTATATATAAAATTGTGTTGGATGTTGAATTGGACTAGTGAAAATGCGCAGGCTGGATGCGCGTGATTATTATATGGTCGGCTCCTCGAAGTGACAGAAAATATAACCTAAGTATATGACAACAAATGTTTAGTGGCTATTTCGTTCTTTTACGAAACATTTGTGAACTTTTTATCATCATTCCAAAACATTATTATTCCGCCGCAATAGCATCTTTAGGAAATCGAGTATAACAATTAGGTTATATTTTCTGTCACTTCGAGGATAGAAAATCCGTTCGTGAAATCCACTACTGAAATTGGATGCACGTGATTATTATGTGGTCGGCTCCTCGAAGTGACAGAAAATATAACCTATATGCTATACCCGATTTCCTAAAGATACTGTTGTGGCATAATAATAATGTTTGGAAAGGATGATAAAAAGTTCACAAATGTTTCGTAAAAGAACGAAATAGCCACTAAACATTTGTTGTCATATAGCATATACTTAGGTTATATTTTCTGTCACTTCGAGGAGTCGACCACATAATAATCACACGCATCCAGCCTGCGCATTTTCAGTAGCGGTTTTCATGAACGGATTCTGAACTGGATGTTTAAATAATTATGATACACAATGTTTACGGGGTTTATTACTATTTTATTTGTTAAAGACGTTTCAATTTTTTTAATGTTCCTGTCCATATAAGCGTTGGCTATTAACAAATAAGCTACGAGCACCAGCAGGCTATGCACGGGCCTATACCCGGTGCTCGCAACACTGCTCTCCCTTCTGGAAGAGCGGACCTCTTGGCTGCATTGAATCCTCTTCGGAATCTTCGTACCCCTGCCTGAAGAAGTGGTCGTGCAGCCCCGTGGCTTCTTCAGACATCCGCCTCGGCATTTGCCTTCTCGCTCAGGGGAAAACCACGGAAAAACCCTGAGCAAGACGTGGGTACAACGAGACTTCTCGACCTGCCACGACGAAATGCTCCAACTTGTGGTCCCACGACGTCTCTGGAACTCTGCAGCTTCCTGTCCCACGACGTCTCTGGAACTTTGCAGCTTCCTGTCCTACGACGTCTCGGGAACTCCGCAGCTCCTTATCCCACGACGTCGCTGGAACCCTGCGGCTCTTGGTCCCACGACGAAATCCACGGGGAGCTCCGGGCGTGTTCCTCTTCCGTGTGTCCCACGACGAAATCCACGGAGAGCTCCGGGTCCAGCAGTCAGGCACGGGTACCGCGGGGCTTCTAATTCTCCTTCGACGAAACGCCCCTGGTCCTTGGCCCGCGACTTCCCTGGAACTCCATTCTGGAACGTCCCACGTTGACTCCAACAGCCTCCGGAACTCCGTGCAGACTCCAGCGCTGCCTCGTTTGCAGGCAGCCTCCTCCAGAAGGACATCCGACGACGTCTCCACTGCTTCGGCCACGTTCCCTCCTCCTCGTCGAATCCTTGGTCGCGGTCAACCCTCTCCTCCAGGGACTCGTCCTTGATGTCCTTCCGGTGGCCGTACGAGCTTGACACTTCAATCCCTTCACGGCTCCGGATTCCATGCAAAAGAGACGGAGAAGCATTAACACTTACTTTCATTTGAGAGAATCCGTTGGAGCTGAAAGAACCGGGAAGACGGAAAGGCGAGACGGAACTGATAACAGGGGATCACAGCTCATGAGCATGTTATCGGCCCGTTCCCCGATCAATCTGCCCAGCACCTCAGCTCGTCTGCATTGTTTTTCTTCTGGACTTCTTGTCCTCTTCTCCCTCTCTCAGGCCTTGGCTTTCAGATGGCCCCATTCCTCTTCGTGGCTTCTGGTGCTGACCCAGGGGACCGTCCTATGCGTCCTGTTAACGCTCCCGTCTCCGCGACATCTCCTCCAGCCGATCCAAGCAGTCGCACCGCTTGTCCGACTGGTGGTTGGAGATGCCATTTCCCGGCTGCTGTCCACCCTGTTGAGGCGGACCTCTTGGTTTGCACAAACCAGGGAGAAGCCAAGATCCACGCCAACAGGGCTAGAGTGCGCTCCACTGCGGACTGCTACTCTGTCGTAGCACAGACGGGGAATTCGGGAACGCGTATCCAGGCTGCGGTGGCAGTCCCCCGACACCTTGTCCCTCGTCGTGGGGTTTCGTGCTCTCTGAAACACTTTAAAGAAACAGAGGGCTGGGCTACGAAGGTAGCCTCCGCAGCCCAGTCCAGTAGATTAGCTTAGACTAATCTTCAGACTCTTCGTTCAGAACTTCAAACTCTCTCCTCGAGCGAGAGACTTCCTGAATCTTTGGTTGGCGAACGACCCATGCTGTCTAAACAACTCCAGTCTTCGGGGCTCTCTCTCATGGGGAATTCGGCCATTCTGCGACGATGTTCGCCCTCTAACTCCCTTCGTCGCAGCTCAGTAACTCTGCGCACTCCAGGCGCCTCCATGTTGCTCCGGTGGTGCCTGCGCTTTGTAAACTATATGCTTATACTTACATTTTGGAACATTGCTTATTCGACAGCTCTTCATCTGCACTGGATGCACTCGCCGGTGCATCAGTCACTTTGGATTGTAATTGCTTATTCGACAGCTCTTCATATGCGCTGGATGCACTTGCCGGTGCATCAGTCACTTTGGATTGCAATTGCTTATTCGACAGCTCTTCATATGCGCTGGATGCACTCGCCGATGCATCAGTCACTTTGGATTGTAATTGCTTATTCGACAGCTCTTCATATGCGCTGGATGCACTCGCCGGTGCATCAGTGACTTTGGATTGCAATTACTTATTCGACAGCTCTTCATATGCGCTGGATGCACTCGCCGATACTATCGCAATGTTGTCATCCATCGTTTTATGTACTTTCTTGTGTACTCGTACCTGCTCCTCATGTTTTTATGTACGAAGGTTCTCTAATCGGCTGCTGTCAATTGTATCTACTATCTATCATTTCTGGCAACATGCAGTCCTCATAGAACTTCCTCAGTTTTTTCTCCATCTCTGTTTCCCAGAATCGATCATCTCTCGATACTGTTGTAACTTTCATTCCTTTCGGCGTCCATAAACAGAATAAAGCCCGTTGCCTTTTTGTTATGTGCAATTGTCCTTGCACTTGATAATAGTTGTGATGAATTTTATTCATTTTATCACCGCGGAAAATACGCCGTATTGCAGGAAGTTGCTCTATTGCTTCAGCAGGCGATAAATCCTTCGCCGATTCGGGACATTTTACTTCGACGATGGTATCATCGTTCACAAGGCCGTCAGGAGTTGCACCTAAGTGAGGCACAGTCTCATCAATGAAGAGGCCACACGGTAGAATATAGATCCCTAATTCTTCTTCCATTTGTCTTAAGGCGTTTGCCTCATTTTCCCTTCCGTATTCGAGAGAACGTAAATTTTGGAGTTGCGGGTACATTATACTCTTCAAAGTATTTGCCCGTGGTGTATCCTTTCGTAATCGGCATACCTTGCCGAAACTGGATGCAGTTAATAATTTTTTCCTATAAGAAATCCACTTTTCGCTATTCGCCTGATCGCGCGTTTCCTCTTCGATCTTGTATCGCATCGTTTGCCACTCATGGAGTATAGCCGCATGCCTGTCACACTCGGAAGAGTATACTATCTCTTCCATATCTGGTTTGTCTGCGTTGGGGCCGTAATCCTGGTCGCACGATTGTTTTTTATTTTGGAAGGAGGATGCTTTCGCTTCTTTTTTATATTCCCTTGCTTTTTCTGCTGCACGCTTCCGACGTCCTTCCAGCTTTCTTACCATGGTTGGCGGCTCTTTATTCATTGCCGTACTCAATCTGCTAAACGCCTCTTTTGTATTATATTGGACGACTGCAGCGGAGACTCTGCCCTGATACGAGCCCGCTCGTCCAAAGTTTATCCTTTTGCCTCCGATGAATTTAGCAATGATATTATTAAAACTTTCAACAGCATTATTATTTAGACCGTGCAGCAAACTGTCAGCTTTAGGGAAAAGTGGCTGCATCGCTTCTTCGATACTTTGATAAATGCCAGCTTCCTTCAGCCGTGGTACATAGTCCTCTCTGTTGGGATCAGAGTATTTATTACAGAAGTATGCTAACTTCTGACACTTCTTGTGTTCACCGAAAACGTGACTCGGTACATTTGTCAAGTCTTCCTTCAAATTTCTTATTCGTTCCTCGAGTGTTATTTCTTCTTGCAACCGGTATTCTGCAGCTTTCTTTATACCAGTACGCAGGCGGAGAGCATTATTCTTTACGACAGCTCTTAGGTCTTTATCACGGCCTTTTGCCACGATTTCGTTTATTCTTTTACTGAAATTGCGTAGCAGGTGATTGGTGCATTCTATTTTCCGTACCTGCACCATGTACTTTTTATATGGATCATTGTCCAATATCTTCTTGTACACACTGCTATCGCCATCGGCAACTAATATAGAGTATAGGCCGTGCATATCTATGCTGCAATTGAAGCCTTCGACAATAGCAACACTTTCCATGCCAGTTGAACTCTGATTACGACCCCAGTTCTTGAAGCAACGATGCTCGCGTGGTTCTTCCTTCTTCGTAGATGCTATTTGGCAAGTCATGCAGAATTTATTTTTCATGCTGATGTACAGCACTTTCTTCGTGTGGTATCCCACGATGGCTCCTACGCCAGAAAGAGAATTGTAATCTCCTCCGCGGTATGACCTTTTCATCCAGCTGCCATCTGCGACAACTGGGATAAACGGTACATTAGATTCTGGATATACGTCGCCTCTTGCTATAGCTAATGCTTTTTCCTCTTTTCCAGCATCTTCCATTTCGCGCTGTGCGGCCACTTCGAGGGCATCGATTAGGTCATTCTGACAGTTCTCGTAGATCCTTTTCGTCATACAGGACACGTTCACGGCAGTCAGCATGTCCTCCAGTTGATTATATCCGCCGCCCGTCATCATTGTTGCGGCAACAGCGGCGCGGTTGATATCCATAGTGGCATCATTCTTCCGAAGACAGGATATGCGCTCTATGTATTTGCACATTTTGCACTCTACATAATACACATTTTCTAATCCATTCCGTTGACATCTAACTATTTCAAAATGTTCGATGCCACAGCCAGTAGTCGAATGTTTTCGAAGATTTTTTATTTGTTCGAAAACATACGGAAAATCAACGAAGTCTATTCCTTCTGCAATTGGATTTTCCGGGTGTTCTGGTGCTCCATTCTCCACCACATAGTAATCGGCATCACTTCCAACATCTTGATTCGTTTCTTCGTTAATGTCTCTTACGAAATGTATCTCGTCTTGAAAATTCCCTACGCCTTCTTCGCGTATTCTGTCCGTAGGGAAATCATACGCAGCAGATGTGCTGGGAAGTGTTTCGTCGTACGAGGTACCTGCACGCGTACCTGCTTCCGCCACGGTGCCCTGACCTACCGTGAGGCACACTGCTGTTTTCAATCGTTGCCTGCACGTAAAGAGTCAATAATCAGTAACACGTGGTACATACATAGAAATAAAAAAAACATACATTAGAAAAGAAAAGCAGGTACAGTAAAAGAAGATATAGTACAGTAAAGTCTCGATGTAAGCGAAAGCCTCGGAACGAAGTAAGTTTAAATACCCGTGTGCGTGTGAGACAATACTAACACAATCAAAATATAAAATTAAAACATTTTTATTTTTGGTCCCATTTTCATGAAACTTTTACCAACATGTTTGTTAGAATCTCCTGATTAAAATGATATCATACACGACATAAATCGGACAACTTTTACTTATCGTGGATATGAATCATTTATATTTATATAATTATCCAAACCATATCGTGTTTGGTGTCATTTTAATCAGAAAATCCTCACAAATATGTTGGTAAAAAATTTATAAAAAAGAACCAAAAATAAAATACTTTTAATTGTGAACCTCGTTTGCATCGGTGTTATCCCTCACCGATTTTCGATTTCGGATCGGGTTACACAATCGGCGTACGAGCCATGTTACACGCTTCACAGGTTCCTAGGGGGACCACCCCAACTAGGGGTGATAGACGGGTCATTCCACGCCAAATCGATCACTTTTTCCCTCGATGTCTCGGATTTTGTTCAAACTTGAATATGTTGTAGTCCTCGTGAAATTAGGGGGGGTTTAATTCACCATTTTGTCGATTTCGAGTTTATTTAAAAAATATAGGGCCTTGAATTTTGCGATTTTTGTCTATTTTCGTGAAAATGGGTTGTACTTATGAATTTTTATCTCGGAAACTATTTGTCGGATTTAGTTGATTCTTACGTCGTTTTAATGTAGAAGGATAGGCCTTCCTGAATATTTTTGTTTCTGCTTAGAGAATCATGTTTACAATAATGAAAATTATAAATAAATTTTTATTTTGCAAATTGAGGCTCAAGGTCGCGATTTTAAAAATCCGAAAAAAATACTATCATATTTGCTGAAGAATTTTCTATAAAACCAGCTTATCTCTTGTTGATAATTTGCATATTCAACGTCACAGAAAGCTGTTAAAGACAGCGACGCGCGCCGTTTCAGGTAAGCGAGCCGCGCGCTCCGCTATTACGGTCGCCTGACCCCACGCACCCTCTATTACTTCAATCAGGTCTAACAACGGTAGAAACAATAATGACAGCTCACGTACCCATCACGAGGGTGTCATTTATACCTGCAGAAGAATTTTAATAACCCACTCTTGGCCAATGCCACTTTTTTTATAATAATCAGATTTGTAAGTACCAGCTTGACTGGTACTGTTCGTTGATTATTTGTTGAAAAAGTGCCATTGCTCGATGGAAACCACGAGAAAGTGGTGGGTTCTTTCCATGAGGAGGTGATAAGGATGGATGAGGAAGGTTTGATTTCAAATTCTTACACCCCGAGGTTTATTTGAATGGGCAAGGACATCTTTTACAAATATTACTTTCGATTGTGTAAGTCAGGATGAACAAACAAAACATGCTACCACCTTAGAAGCTCGCTTTGCAGCAGCATTACGTATCACTGGCACTAGAAGTTTTCATACCTAAAATCGCGACCTTGAGCCTCAATTTGCAAAATAAAAATTTATTTATAATTTTCATTATTGTAAACATGATTCTCTAACCGGAAACCAAAATATTCAGGAAGGCCGATCCTTCTACATTAAAATGACGTAAGAATCAACTAAATCCGACATATAGTTTCCGAAATAAAAATTCATAAGTACAACCCATTTTCACGAAAATAGACAAAAATCGCAAAATTCAAGGCCCTATATGTTTTAAACAAACTTGAAATCGACAAAATGGTGAATTAACCCCCCCCCCCCCCTAATTTCACGAGGACTACAACATATTCAAGTTTGAACAAAATCCGAGACATCGAGGGAAAAAAGTTATCGATTTGGCGTGGAATGACCCAGAAATTAACACTAAGGTTACATAGTCACAATTTTGAACTCTAATCGAGATTTTACTGTAGGTCCTACATTTTTAGAAGTTTGTTGACAGTCTCGAACGTAGGAGAAGAGAGCGAGTGGAAAATGGACTGCCGATTGTATCCATCTTTTTCATTCGCTATCCTTCTCTGCGGTCGAAACTTATTACCACTAAATATGTATTATCCAAATTATACCGTGTTTGGTGTAATTAATCATTACAGAAACATCACAAATGTTACGATGCTTTATTTATGAAAATATTATTATTATTGCATTACTGTGAACATCATTCTAATATATCTTGGTGATACGAAGAGGAACGTAACGTGATACAAATGTTCCTCTTAGACAACGTGATTCCCTCGCTATGCAAACCAAAGAAAATGCACATTTGGCCCGTTTTCTTTTCATACGCACACATCTGCACAACCATCTCCGCTACTCGCAAGCGAATGCAGCCACAAGCAGACATGCTGCGTTGCGATACGCGGCCGTGTGAGTGTACAGGAACGCGTGCACTTGACCGCGTGTGAAAAGAATACTTTTCGCATTTCAATCCAGGGTCATTCCACGCGAAATCGGACACTTTTCGGAGTGTCATTTGGGATTTTTGTGAAACTTGGATATGTTGTAGTCTTTAGTGATATATAAACGTATTTCAAAGGATTTTTAAAAATTTTCAAAATTGTGGAAATTGACATTCTTTCATTAAATTATAACTGTTGAACTAAGAGACAGATAAGAATGAGCTTTCGGGTGCTTACACTGGGGAAGTAAGAGTACCTAATAAAAATTATGTCACATAAAAAATACAAATTTTAGACCATTTATGCTGCAATTGTTTTAAACAAATGCAATTTTATAGAGAAAAATTATTTATGACCACGTTATTTAGAATGAATTACACATTTTAGCTCCTAACATCATCTTTTTTGGAGATAGAATTATTTTAATTATGTTTAAAAATTATGTAAAGTTGCAAATATTTGCCGCTATAACTTTTGAATATGTACTCTATAAAGCAAATAGAACAAATAGCATAAAAATTTTCAGGAACCTCATGAGGTTCCTGGATATCTAGAGCTTTTCCAACGAAAGTTATTGAAAAATTCCATCCTTTTTATGATTATATTTTAATTCTATTCGTTGGAAATTAAAATACTCATGGCTGAAGCTTAATAAGTCTGGAGCCTACCTCGACCATTATTACTTTACGAGGCATCAGCCGTCGATTTTTCGACGTGCTCAAAGGTGCCTCGCGGCCCCAAGATCAAAAATCGCATGGCTCGGGTGACGCAAATATCATGCTGAAGGTAGCGCGAGACCGCCGCACGAGTCTGCCTCGCAAAGTGATCATGATCGAGGTAATCTCCATACTCTCCACTTCGCGAAGCGTGCCTCGCGCGGCATCCTCGCAATGTCGAGACGCAGCTTCACGCTCAGAGATTCGTGTATTCATTCTCACGTAGAATAAGAAAGTTATGTTATAATTTACCCGCGAAATGTCTAGAAAAGGTATATACATTCGGGTGCAACATAGGCTTCCTTTAGTTGAAACTGAAGACAAGTGATGAAAATTAAACAGTTTCTAAACATCAGAAGTGGAAAAATCGGAAATTTTAAAATCACAAATGTTGAACATTTAAAAATACAAATATTTTGAAACTTGATAACCTCACAATTACAAATTTTGGAAATTTTTGAATTTCAATGCATTCCAACTTGGAAATTTCAGCATTTAGAAATCTGAAGATTCTCCTGCTGCGCTAAATCTTGGTTAAAGAAGCCTATATTGTACCCAAATATACCAACTTGATAAACGTGTACTCCTCCCTGAGTTGCGCAAAATGTAATTTAATTATAAATTATAAATTACGATGAAAATGTAATTGTGTAATTGATTACACATTATTTTCTGCAATCGTTAATTTAAATAGTTGACAAAATTGTGGTCAACTACCTAAATTAACAATTACAGAAAATAAAGTGTAATCAATTACACAATTACATTTTAATCGTAATTTGTAATTTGTAATTAGATTACTTTTTGGCTAACTCTGGCTCTTTTACTGCATTTTCAAATCCATTTTAATTACATTTAATAGTTTCACTGTTTCTTCGACTCTTTTTTAGATGTCTGGAAAAGAAAATAAGACGGAAGAAAAAGAAGGGACTCCGTCGCGAAGACGGAGTCGAACAAGTAGCAGGACTCCGTCGCGAAGACGGAGTCGAACAAGATCCAAGACTCCGCTGAGAGAACCGACTCCGTCCTCGCGACGGAGTCCGCGGAGAGAGGCGACTCCGTCCTCGCGACGGAGTCCGCGGAGAGAGGCGACCGCGACTCCATCCTCATATAAGTGGATGGAGATAGCCTTTCAACTTCAAAAGCAGGTATAGATACGTAGACGATCTCGCGCGAACATTTGTTACATTCTAATGAAAGTTTTAAGATTTATGTTTATTTTTTATATTACAGAACAGCGAGCTCAAAAATGAGAATAGGAAATTGAAATATGAAGGAGGAAGAGGAGGAAAAGGAGGGAAAGGAGGAAGAGGAGGCAGAGGAGGGAGAGGAGGGAGAGGAGGAAGAGGAGGCAGAGGGAGAGGCATAAATAATTTTTTCTTTTATAATTAATATAAATAAAAGAAGTATAGTCGACAATTATATATTTAGTCAATCATTTTTTTATTCGAAAGCCTTTCATCCGTCGGCCATGAATAATTTTCTCGTATTTATTCGTACTTTAGTTGTGAATCATATATTTAGTCGAGAAAGTATGAATAAATACGAGATAATTATTCATGGCCGATAATTGAATTACCCATGATTAAATTAATTCAATCATAGCGCTTCAAATAAAAGTTGGCTCGGGTTATTTAAGTAATGCCCATCTCTGGTATTTTGCCATATAATTGAGGCAGTGAGAACAACAACGGACTAACCCACATTTCTTTCGTAATTGAGTTAGTAGCAATAACGTATTCCAATAGGCTCTACTAATCATATCGATGGCTTAGTGCACACATATTGTATGTCCACTTTTTATAAAACTTGAGTTTTTATATGCAACAAATAGTGCTTGCTTGTTTCTTTATGCTGCATAAAAATTACATTTTTATCTTTTTTATAAATTTATCAAAAATAATATTTTTGTTTATTGTATGTCCCTAAATTTATTATGCTGAGTGCACAAATGTTGTGTGTCCATGCCAGAGGACGAAAATACTCTTGAAAAAATGTGACAATAAATAAAAAATTTTAAAAAGTCTTCCTATATCTATCGCGAAGAAAAAAGATCTGTATCACAACGGAATTATTCCTGAATACTACAAGGCATTTATCAATAGCATACCATCAGCAAAATCACAACGTGATGTAATTCCAATTCCCATGGACATTGACGAAAATGAAAACTGCGAAAATGAAAACGAATAATTACTTTTTTATTCCTGTTACTTTCAAAATAAATATAATATTGAAGTGAGATTATTTCCAGTATTATTCCTTTCATTCATTTTTATATAATATCATTCAGTATAGTATGTCCTCCTCTGTACTTGGTTACATATAGCATGTCCATCTTCCAAGTATTATTATCGAATTATTATTATAATTTTGCAGATTCTAACTTATACTACTAATTACATATTTTCAGTGATACCTATATTACATATATATGATAATACAATAATGCAAAAAGTATTTATTTATAAAGTATCATTAAATGTTTGAACCTGTTTTTCTCAAAAACGCTAAAAGTGGACATACAATATGTATGCACTAAGCCATCGATGTACAATAGGAAAAATTTTTATTTAATGTAGGTTAGTCCGTTGTTGCTCTAACGGCTTCAATTACTATAACATATGTAAATACGACAGCGATTTCAAGTGATGTATGTATGTGTCACGGTAAAAGCTTTAATTTAGTAAATGTATACAGTTCCCAGCAGTTCCTAGTCAATGTATGCCTAAAATGCATATAACCTAACCTATAATCGTCCAAAAATACATACATTGACTGTATCACGCTTTTACCGTGGCACATGTATCCAGCTAACGCTTCAGTTTTGCTATGATTCCACGTTGGCAGTCCTCCCGAGTAGGCGCCATCTCGTATCCACTACCTGAACTAAATTTGTCACGTGACTTGCTCTGTATTATCGCCAATATGGCGGAACTCGTACTTTAGGAATGTAGTTACGAAATTACGTTGTTTGTCCTTATATGAGCAGATTTTTGGCTGGGTGAGGTCTCATCCGAAAGAGGAAGGTTCACTGCAGCGCGCTCTGGTCATCATTTTAGTCACAAAACACTTTTAGTGACTTAAAAGAGACGTGGATTCTTGCGAGTATATTTTGTCGACTTTTGCTCTACTTTGAACGCTCATATTATTAGATATCAACACAATCTCGTCGAACCATGGCCAGAGCGCGCTGCACTGAACCTCCCTCTTCCGAATGAGACCTTGCCCAGCCCAAAATCTGCTCATATAAGGACAAACAATGTAATTTCCCAAACCCATGTTTCGGGCCAGAATGTGTCGGTATACAGCGCGCTGCATTACCCGTGTTTACCCCCTTAAGTGGTGACCGATCTACCGACCGGTCCCCGTTCGTCTGAGAACTACGGTCCCCGATTCCCGACCGAAGTGCAATTGGTCAGGAGCTTCGGTTCCCTTTTGCAACCTCTCGCTACTACGGTCAGAAATCTCTCCACTTTTGTTACGGTTACTGGTTACTTGACCGATATGTGACCGGTCTGAATTTCGGTTTCTGCTTCGGTCTCGACTCCCTGCATGGAATACGTAAAGGAGATGATTATAATAAAGTAGCAAAACGTCGTGCTGCTCTGCAAATAATAAAAAAGTATCGTTATATTGCTGTAACAAATAACAATATAACAACCAAAAATAACAATGAAACTTATATTAGAAAACTTTCAAAAATTATTAGCATGCCGTCCGGAGAAGCAAGTAGGTTGGAAGCTGAACGTATAATAAAATGGTGTTTTCATATTAGGCAAAAGTACATTTTGAAAATGACGAAACTGTTGAAAGATTGTAAACAAAAAGTGGAAGTTTCCTTAACGCGCGCAGCAGAATGTTTAGAAGTTGATGACAGGATTAATGCTTTGTGTGGACAATCCGGACATACATCTTCTTCAGAATCATATTTTGCGGAAAGTTCGTACCATGCTTTCACCGGTTCTGAATCAATCATACTGAATTCGGAAGGGAAAGCTATAAACGTTCTACCTGTATTGCGATCGAAGAAGATGACAAAAGCATGGCATTGTAGTTACCTTTGTAAAACAAAAGATGTTGAAATTTTGAATAATTTACAGGATTTCTACAAACGATTGTTAGAATGCTCATTAAAAAAGGTATATAAGTTGAACAACCATATCAGTAGCTGTTCTAATAAAGTGCATGCTGAAAAAGTTGGTCATTCTCATGGTTGTTACATAAACCCGAAACTATGCAAGTCCAATTTTTTAGCCATTGAGATTTTGGCACCTCACTTTCCGGATTTACGACATTTGAAGCGAATGATATGCAAAATAGCGAGCATTTATAAAGACCAATTACATAATTTAGACAAAGCCTTAAACGATAATGACCTTGAAACGCTTGAACGAATAACACTGCAACCTCGGAAAGAAGCTGAAGCGATACAAAAAAATAATACTGACATAAGTTTGAACGAAGAAGAGATTATATCTCGATATTATTTAGCATTTAGAGCTTTCACAAAGCGGTCTATGGACACACCACGCATTCCGTGTGTTTCCTGCGAGAAACTCTGTTTTAAAAGAGAGGTTCTTAAGTTTGATATTTCTAAAAGAACATATAAGGGAAATGTAATGCAAACATTGTTAAATCATATTGGATACAAAGTTGGTGACATGCATTTTATTTGCCGATATTGTCACGATAAAATTCGCAACGATTCCATACCACCAAAATGTATTTTAAATAAGTTTGATGTACGTTCAGTTCCAGAAATAGCAGTGTTTAACGATTACGAACGAATTCTCATTCAAAGAGCTAAATCGTTTCAAACGATTGTGAGAATGGATACAGTAATGCGTAAAAATATGCCACATAAACATATGTTTCCAAAAGTAAAGGGGAGAACATTTCACCTTCCTTTGCCATTACAAGAAAATTTAAAAAAAATCTGTCCTCCGACGGAACCTTTAAATCAAAATCATGAATTATACATATTGGTGCGGGGCGTTCCAACAAAATCTAAAATAGTTTGGGAAAAGTTAGTTGACTTGAAGAAAGTATGGAATGCCTTAGTATGGTTGAAAGCCAATAATCCTCTATACTCAGAAATTGTTTTACCACAATCGCACGATTTATTGCTGAGTGCCAAATTACCAAATACAGAATTTCAAGAAGAAGTTGCCAATGATAATAATAACGATAATAACGAATCTATCGAGGACGTTGAAGGTGTGACACTTAATATCGATGAAAACAACAAACGTGCATTATTGACGCAAATGTCACAATCTGATTCATATTATGATAAGTTTACGATTTATCCAATGTATGACAAAAGGGTTAATGAATCTGCTACCGCACTCTATCAAATGCTTAAAGTTCATAACATTCCATTGGGCCATCGTGCTGAACAATTACATGTGAAATGTTTCCCAGATTTATATCCTTATGGGGTGAACGGACAGCATGAAGACAGATTGGTTCGTTTGACTGATCATGAATTCATTAAGTCCAAACTGATGTCCAAGCATTCGCAATTTCGATTGAACATGCAATATATTTTCCATTTATTACACAATACCAATATGCGACAATTGAACGCTGGAATTTATCACAAAATGAACGTCGTAAATCCACGTGAAAAATACACAGCTGCTGGTTTTCTTGAGCAACTCTCTAAAGATCAGTTACAAACGAACTTGAACACTATATTTTCCAGATTACGTAATACAGCACACAATTGGCGAAAACCGAGAAATGATTTGAACTGTATGATACACCATTATGGACCAGCTACATGGTTCCTCACGCTCAGTCCAAGTGAGTGGCTATGGACAGATTTAATAGAATATCTTCGTGAATTCATTCATTCAATTCTTCATTGCTTCTGATCCCGTTTCAACTGCTCGATTTATAGATAATGCATTCCACGCTATGCTGGATTTCATTTGTTCGCCCGACAATCCGATTGGCAAGGTCACTCATTACTTTTGGCGCAGAGAATATCAAAGCAGGGGATCACAACATTTTCACCTTTTAATTTGGATTGAAGATGCTCCTATAATCGATAAATCTTCGAAGGAAGATGTAGCACGATTCATTATGAAATACGTCACTTGCAGATTGCCATCACCGCATGTGTCGCCAGAATTATATAGTCGTGTAATTGCACATCAAATGCATAAATGCAATAACTACTGTCTACGCAACAAAAAAACTAAAAATTCCTTCTGTAAAGTATGTAGATTTTCATTTCCACGTCCAGTTACAGATACTTTGATAATAAGGGATGTGGCTGTTTCTATAGGTGCTAGAAAACAATTGAAAGCAAAAGGTAGACTCTATGATCTTCCACGTTCAATGAAGGAAGTCCGTATCAATGATTATAATGCTCCCGTTCTCATGGTTTGGAGAGGTAACATGGATATACAATATATTGGGGAAAAGACAGGGTTGGTAACATGTTACTATACTAAGTACGTGTCAAAGCCGGAAAAAATTACGCTACGGACACTATGGCAGCAATAAATTCTACTAAGTCATTGGCTAGTCTTCTGTGCAACCTTGGAATGCGCATGCTAAATCATAGAGAATGTGGAGCGCCTGAATGCGCTGATACTCTTTTAGGATTATCATTGCATGGCACTGACTCCAGTACTACTATTAGATGGTTAGATGTAAATATACTGAGAAGTAGGAAATTGAAAACTCGCGAAGAGATTGAGGAGCTGGAATGTGAATCCACAGACATATTTTGTCCATCCCTCATAGATGATCACTATCCTAACAGACCTAAGGAATTAGAATCTATGCATCTGTACGATTTTGCTATGTGGTATGACGTTACTAAAATTAGACCGTCTGAAAAAACTGAATATTATGAAATCCGTGCATCTTTGTTTTTGAAAAAAAGGCAAAGAGGATATCTTATCAATCATTATAAGTACAATGTTCAAATCCAACCTGAGAATTATTATTTCTCATTATTATTATTATTCAAACCTTGGAGAAACACCGACGAATTGAAAAATGGATTTGACACATATGCGGAAGCTTTTTTGTCGCTAGAATCACAATTGACAGAAGCAGTTCAATATCACGAACGAATAACGGATATTCAAGAAGCGCGTGATCATATAAAGGAAGAAATTGAAAAGAACGTGTTGAATACTGTAGGACAAGAAGAAAATGATCAAGGCGATTACCCATTAGAGTGTGTCCCCGTTGAAACTGTTGGTGCCATGAAAGATTTTAAAGACACGGAAAACAAATTTGACTGTGGTAATCTTGCAGAAATGATTTCGGAATTGAACCATGATCAGAAGCAGATATTTGATAAAGTTACTAAGTCCTTGACGTCTAACGATAACATTCTAAGACTTTATGTGAGTGGAGAAGGTGGCACTGGGAAAAGTTTTTTAATAAAAACTATCAGACAGTGGATTAAGCAGAGTATCGGAAAAGACACAGCAGTAACTGCTCCTACTGGAATCGCAGCTTTTAACATTGAAGATCTTACCATACACCGATTATTCCAATTACCCGTAGAACATGGGCACACAGCCCAGTATAGACAACTTAGCGATGCAGCCCTTCAAATTGTACGAGATCAACTAAAAAATGTTGCTTTAGTAATCATCGATGAAATTTCGATGATTTCTAATGTAACTTTCCTGTACATACATCTACGACTTACAGAAATATTTGATACTGCAGATTCCGATGATGCTTGGTTCGGAAAAATACCTATTCTGCTATTTGGTGACTTACTACAACTTCCTCCTCTTCACGAAGCACCTGCTTTTATACAATTATGCAATAAGAGTATGGTGAAGAATGTTGGAGGGTTAGGTTCTTATAATTTATGGTCTGCCTTGTTTAGCTATGACGAATTGACAATAAACATGCGACAGCAGGGTGATAACATTTACAAAGACATCTTGTCGAGAATTCGTACCGGTGTAGTCACCGATTCGGATACAAAACTTTTAGAATCGAGGAAATTAAATTTTAAAGCGACAAATTGTAATGACCGGTTAAAGGAATTATGTGATTACATGCTTACTGTGGGATCTAATACGGTATGTTTACTTCCCACATGTGTTCAGTGTAATGTTTTGAACGCTGCAATGCTGAGTCGATTTCCATCCGAAGAAATCCATTTGATTGCTCATGATACAATGAATTGTGCACCGTACTTGAAAAAAAAAGTGTCAAAGGTACTAAACAATAATGACGATGATAGCTCCCGAACGGCGGGACTTGCAAGGGTCGTAATTGTTAAAGTAGGAGTGCAAATCATGATTAGAAGAAGTATTGATGTTACCCTAGGTCTTGTTAAGGGTACAATTGCTAAACTTGTTTCAGTTACACGAGGTGTTAATAATGACGTTGAAAAATTGAAAATTATATTACCCACGGGGCAAGAACATATAATAGAACGTGTAAGTGTTAAATTTGAAGTAATGGATAGAGCGTTCGTTATTAGAAAACAATTTCCGATTTGCCTCAGCTATGGCATAACTATTCACAAAAGTCAAGGACTAAGCTTGCAGAATGCTGTCGTAGAAGCAGGTAATTCAATATTTACTTGCGGACAAATTTACGTTGCTCTTTCTCGGGTGACCACATTACAAGGACTGCATCTTATCAATTCTGATCCATCTTCCGTAAAGGCACAAGAATCGGCTATAATAGAGTACAATAGAATGTGAAAAAAATATAGACCTGATCTTATGACTATTTCCATTTCTAAAAACCGCGTACGCAATGTTCGTGATGCTGTTTGGGCAGTACCTAATTATAATGTATCCGAATGTCAGAATACTAATGATCACATCGTGGATATCACTCGATACTACGTAAGAGGTCTCCCGAATTCTGATGGTGTGTCTTGTTATGCGAATGCCACAATCCAATGCATGTTATATTGTTCATCCATAAGAGAAAACTTATTAACGACTGAAAAAGCTGATCATATTATAAAAATCTTTATGGACCAATATAAATCGGATCAAAATCCAAACATAATATCATTACGGCAATTCGCAGGAGAAAAATACGCTTACAATCAGCTGCATGATGCAGCTGAGTTTATTACCTCTCTTTGTGATCATGAGATTCTTATTAAGAATGCAGTACAACACGAAATTATAACGGTATTAAGATGTTTAGAGTGTAATTACACAAGTACTACTATCAGTACAAATTGTGTGCTACATCTTGCACTGCCCAAGATGTTGAAAAAAAAATCATTTGAATTTCAAGATATAATAAAATACAATTTCACAGGATGGGAAAATGTGAAAGATCTTTGCAATAATTGTGATAAATCAAATGCAAACACAATGAAGAAAATCGATATAACTGCTTCCACCATAAGCTGCTTCGCGCACCATGTATCGTACACAGAGTACTATACATATAATACATATAGATCGGCAATGCGGTGCACATGGTTTCTTTTCGTAGTTGTTAAACTTACGTAGAATTTATCCTTAATCAAAAAAAAAAAGTAAAGTACACTCACTGAGCTGCTTTGCGCTATTCCGAATATTCCGAGTAAGCTTTATTGGCTGCATACGCGCCTTATCTTATAACATCACTCGATAGGCTGCAGTGCGCCGTAAACACGTGGACGTGTGACGAAGATAGATCAGAATTTATCATTTATTGGGATTTCCTTACTTTTTCCTTATTTTTAGCACTCGTGACAGCGATATAATAATATAGAAGATGGCGTCGAGACGCTACCGCGTCTCTAGATGTTTCTGAGGCAGAATTTAGCTGGCTATAAGGTACGTGTATTATTTTATGCTTTTGTAAATAACGTTTCAGGCAGTGTTCATATGATTGTAGTGAGGCGAGAAGGGGCATGATGGGGTAATGAAAATGAGAGTTACCCCATCATGTCCCTCACAAACCTAGAAATAAAAATCGAAGTTTCTCATTGTTCCAGAATGGTAAGAAACTACAAACGTAAGACGTACCGAGTTATAAACCACGCGAGACGTGGAGAGTTCAATTGCCTGCTGCAATTCAACCAGATCCTGAAAATCAGGACATATCAATGCGACAATTTGGAAACCAATGCATGTGGACATTGGGTTTGTAGCTTTTATAAATATGAAGGAAGAAGACCTTATATTTATGATTGTCTTAATTCCTCGAAGTTGCATTGTCATCATAAAATTTATCTTGAGAAGTTATACCCTTTTTTGAACAAACATGACGGAAAAAGTGACGAAGAATTTATTGAATTTCCACATGTAGAAGCTCTACCTAACAATCGGGAGAAAGGACTTTTTTTGAATTTTTGTCTTTATTCTATTAAAACCTGTAGAGATTAGGTTGATCCATAGTTAAACTGGAACACTTATTACCAAACAATGGTTCAGACATAAAATTGATAAGTTGATTATGAAAACCGGTGTTTTATTCATCATCAAATCTTAACTACCCTGTCTTGCCCCACCTTCCCCTATAAGCTCAACCTAACAATCGGGATTGCGGAGTTTTTACGATTGCATTTGCTGTCTCGTTATTATTCAATCAATATATTATCAGACAAAATAACGGGCAATTCAAAAAAGTAAAAAAATTACGCCAAGTCCATAAATTATATCTTTGTAAAAAGAAGTGAGATCCCCATAAAAAAAACTTCAAAAAAGTAAAAAAAAATACGCCAAGTACATGATACAAATAAATCACAAAATATAGAAGGTAATAATAATCACAAAAAATAGAAGATAATAATATAAAGTGATGAAAAAAAGGAAATAATATAATTACAATATAAAAAAAGATGTGAAATCAAAATGAAGTGCAAGTACATCACAAAAAAAAGAAAATATATAATTATATAATTACAATATAAAAAAGGTGTGAAATCAAAATGAGGTGCAAGTACATATAGGTGATCCTGTTTAAAAAGATTGTCGTAAATTAATAGCTTTACAAAATTAATGATCACAAAAAAAAGAAAATATACAATCACAAAAAAATAGAAGAAAATATACAATATAAAAAAATATGTGAAATCAAAATGAGCTGCAAATACATAAAGGTGCTTTCCAACTGCGCCTAAGATGATACAATTATATATAACCCATAAAAAAGAATCCCATTTAAAAACATTGTCTTAAATTAATAGCTTTACAAAATTAATGATATACAAAATTTACACCAATTATAACAATGGCTATTTATACAAAGGAAAAATGTATTAAATAATATTAAGCAGATATATTTTTATACAAATAAATATTTTAATACGAATAAATATTTTATTCAAAATACTTGGCGCTGCGCAACCGAAAAAATGTTAATTACTTAGTACAAATACACTACATATTACAACAAATACATACACGTATTAGAAACGCAGTTAGATTTATTCTACATATAATATCATACGTAGCACATGCACACACACACACACACTCACGAACGCACGCACGCACAAGGAAGAAAGAAAAAGATTAATGCAATTTATACATATTTATTCAGTTTAGCAACACCAATTCGGGGCGCAGCGCCAAGTATTTTGAATAAAATATTTATTCGTATTAAAATATTTATTTGTATAAAAATATATCTGCTTAATATTATTTAATACATTTTTTTCTTTGTATGAATAGCCATTGTTATGATTGGCGCAATTTTTGTATATCATTAATTTTGTAAAGCTATTAATTTACGACAATGTTTTTAAATGGGATTCTTTTTGATGAGTATTATTTAATACATTTTTTTCTTTGTATAAATAGGCATTGTTATAATTGGCGCAATTTTTGTATATCATTAATGTACTTGCAGCTCATTTTGATTTCACATCTTTTTTTATATTGTAATTATATTATTTTCTTTTTTTGTGTGATTATATTATTTTCTTTTTTTTGTGATGTACTTGCAGCTCATTTTGATTTCACATCTTTTTTTATATTGTAATTATATTATTTCCTTTTTTGTGTGATTATATTATTTTCTTTTTTTGTGTGATTATATTATTTTCTTTTTTTGTGATGTACTTGCAGCTCATTTTGATTTCACATCTTTTTTTATATTGTAATTATATTTTTTATTTTTTATTTATGTGATTATATTTATTTGATAATTATACTTTATTCGTCCTTGACTTTTTCATGTTTCTTTGTCTTTTTTTTATATTTATTTGTTGATTTTTCATGTACTTGGCGTATTTTTTACTTTTTTAAACTTTTTTTGGGGATCTACTTTACCGCAGTTGGCTGATTATTGCCGAAGTTTACCGATCCTTGCCGAATGGGCATTTAAATTGGTTGTATAGTGATTTCCCCAGTTTATTTCTGTCCTTGTCGAGTGACGCCTCTTATTATATCTCCTCTTTGACTACATAATAATCACGCGCATCCAGCCTGCGCATTTTCCCTAGCCTGGGCGGCCGCATGAAAAGGGAACTTTCCCCACCCTACATTAGTGGTAGTTGGAACGATATTTCTGAGCTTGGATACGCGGAAAATTTGACTTGTGGTCCCAAGCGGGAAAAAAGTTCATTAAATTTCATGAAATTATTTATATTTAGTGGGATTATTACTAGGGACTGTAGCCGTAATTATTTCTTTTATATTTCGAAGAACTGTCTTTAAATGTTTAAATAATTACTTTAAGCCACCCTGACATTCAATTGACTAACCTGCTAAGAAAATTATTAAAAATGTTATATTACGCGGCTGAATACATGCTTTTCTGACTTTCTTTCTTCCATAAAATATGGTAAGATCGGATTTTTCGAGTCGGTCTTATAAACGTTTTCCAACATTTACGCTTGATACAACGCAATACAGCATTTCCTCTAGTTCCTATCACTCTTCTAAATATGGAAACATAGATATCAGGTTTACATAGATTTCTAAAATTGTTCAGAAGCTACCGACTCTTTATAACAACATGTTGGTTGGCGCTTGGAAGGAATACAGGGCCATTAATATGCAGTATCCTCTAATGGAAAAATAATTTTTCAATATTTTTATCATTATGCAAACATCTGTATTGTATGTCAGATTTGTCTACTAAAATGAAACCAATTACGACGCAGTTTGATATGAGGAAGGTACGGCAAAAAATTGGTACAGAAAGAGGAAAAATAATAACATATTTTTTAAAATCCAGAAAATAATACGATAGCGAACGTTCAGTAGATGTGCGGCCTTTTTCTCATCGATTGTTGAGGTCAAGGCCATCGAAAAGTTCGTCTTTTTTCTTTAAACAGACGCCGTTCCCAGAAACGCGATACACATGAAGGCAAAAATCAATGCGACTTGAAATGTCTTGCAAGCAGAGCTCGCTAAATCAGGCGTTTGCTCTTAACGAATCTTTACCAGTTCGTAACACTTGTTAAGCCAAATATGCCAATAACAGTTTTTGCAAGCAAATGGCTAAAACTTAACAGGATATTAACAATTAAAATTGCACCGTCTCTAACATTCTTAAGTATGTACATCTGTATGTATGTATGTATTTCCTAAGTAATGAATAGTTTGGTGCATCGGTTGAGTGCTGACAGACGTGAAACAGCCAATGCGTTGATACTTTGTCTCGCTCCGTCTTTCGGACTTCTGATACTGCATCCTTCACGTGCGCGACGGGCCTGATCGCTTATTTATACGAAAAAAATTATTCGTGCCACAGCTCGTTCGCGCGGCCAGGTACCTAGCGATCAGTAGCCAAATGCGGGAATGTGTGTAGGACGAAACCATCTATACTATTGAAAAATTAAATTTTTATATTTTCTGTTTTATTTTCATCACGGTATTTGTAACATATTGTATGACATTTTCCGGATGAAAGGAAAGCCAAACACGACACCCTTCCTACAATTACTCCGATTGCGCATGAATCCGTTGCTTATACATTATCCTCCTCTTTGTCCTATAAAGTGATAATGTAAAAATTTATTTAAATAACTTCCAATTAGAATTTAAAGTATATTTGGAGACTAGTAAGAACGGTATCTCAAGAATACATTTCTGCTTTGATTGTATGCTCGTTTAAAGTTGTTTTTTGTTTAAAAAAAATTAGTTTAAAGAATAAAACCAATGAAAAAATTAAACCGTGCAACATGGACTTGAACTCACACCCAAGGAAAACGAAGTCAGAATTTTTTTTTGAACTTACACTCATATCGAAGTCCAGCTATATTTTTGCGGATCACTATATGGATTACCATTTGGCCTTTGTTTTTGTAAAGGCGAGAAGAAAACGATATACGCACTTTAGTTTTTGCGTAAACTTTAACAATATTTTCCGTCGCAACGGTGCGGCACATGGTTTTTTTAAAACTTTTTTCTCTTATTGAGTGGAACACGTTGATGTAAAAAGAATTTAACATTAATTGTCAATGTCGTAACCAATTCTGCGGCAATTTTTTTTACAAATGTCCACCGAACCAGAACTGTAGATGAATTCTCGAAAGCAGTGTTCATTAGATATTCTACAAAATGAACGAATAGAAACATTCGTATCTCACATATATCTTGTAAATATTACAATACACTGATATGCCCGTGACAGGATATTGGCTAATACAGTCGAACCTCGATAACCCGAACCACGACAACTCGAAAAACTCTATAAGACGAAAGTTTTCTTCATTCCCTTCCACTCCGCTGTAAACACCTCTACAACTCGAAATAAAATTTTCTTAACTGGAACTACATTTTGCATGTTAAATTATGTATTTCACCTTTACAATTCGAATTTAGAAGAACTCCGACCTCTACGAGTCGAAATTTACTTCTACATATGTATTACGAAATTGCATACAAAGATCTCAAACTATTGAGGGCAATGTTTTCTATGCATTATTCACGATTAAAAATGCTATTGATTTACAATACACTAAAAGACTGGCAAAAAGCAAAATCACAATTATTTTTAATATGTAATGAAGAGTAATATTTCTAGCATAAAATGTGTCTTATAATTATTTTTATATATGTAGGTATATATGCAGTGCTGGATTTACCCTTAGGCTAAGAAAGCTGAAGCCTAGGACCCTGTTTAGCTGGGGGCCCCTCATTCTAAATATTTTCTTCGAAAAATTAGCATTTTTTTATATTATCTTTATTAGCTTGTATCTTTAATGTTTATTTATGTTAATGTTACGTTTAGTTTTGATATTCAATGTTAATTTTGAAATTAAATTCTTACTTAGATTATACAAGTATTATGATAAAAAAAGGCAAATCAGTGTCATTTTATTTTTTAGATTTAACCGAGAGCCCACCAAATATTTAGCCTAGGGCCCCTGAATGGTAAATCCGGCTCTGATTAAATATTAGGCCACTGTGATATTATTGCATAATAAATATATGTGAAACAATGATAGTAAAATAATTGTATGGTTTCACTGTGTGAAGAATGATTTAAAGCAGTGTAAGAAGATGTTGAATTCCACGGCGGTGCTTCTCGCGTGTGAGTGCGCGTACGTGCGGCCGCGCGCTCAGCTGACCTAGCTGACTGGGATTTAAAGTTTAAACACCGCGCCCCAGAAGTCGGATCTCCCTGAATTTCGACTACCGATATCTCGAAAATGAATCTCCAGAAAAGAGCGTTTGTTTGTTTCTTTCCTCGCGACGCGTTTCTTTTGTTCGGTGGGTGACTGTCGGCGATACCGTTCAACGATCATCAGTCGAAACAAAGTCAGTTTCCTACAAACCGTCTTGATGATTGGTACTCGGAGCAGTCTTATTAATAGCGTCGTTTATTTGTATTATTATCCAAGTAAGTATTAAGTAAAACTTCTTTACGCTTTATCATTTGCATCATTTGCTTCTTTTCTTCATTCATTAATTTGTATATTTATCAGTAATTGAGAATCAGACTCGTAAAACACATTATAAAAAATGTGTATATCCCAATTGCAAGTTAGTAAACCGTAATGTAACTGACGGTACTACATTCAATTCATTCCCGGTAAATGACAATGATAGATGCATAACGCGGCTGGTTAACTGTGGTTTAGATGATTGGGTGGAAATGACTAACACGGAATAGAGAAAAAAGTGTATATGTAGCCGGCATTTTTTGAAAAGTAGTTTTTACGTATCCGGGCAATTACGGAAAGATACCGTGCCTAAAATGTGTTTTAATGATACCGATAGCGACGTAAGTATGGAAATTGAAGCCAGTTCATCAACAGAAGAACGCAATAATTTGAAGGACCGGTTGATGGAAATGGAAAAACAGTTAAAGCAAGAAAAGAATAAATCTGATATTCTCCGCTTGCAAATACGGGCGAAGTGCAGAGTAATCAATCGGTTAAAAGATAAACTTTCTTCAGGCAGTATAAATGATACATGCTTGAAGAAAGCGATCGCGAAAAAAGCTTCTGGGTTTATTTAAACTTTTATATGTTTACTATTATTTAAGTCGAAGAAACAAATTTATACACGTAGCGAACAGCAGATTTGCATGACAATGCACTACACTTCGTCAGATTTGTATAATAAGATGCGCGAATTTTTCGGTTTTCATCTTCCGAGTCCAGTTACAATCATTCGGTGGTGCGGGAAAATAGATATCTGGCCTGACATATGCCTACCTTTGTTTACCCCGCTCAAAATTAAAGCTGCGTATATGGAAGCCGCAGATCGTAATTGTGTACTCCTGTTTGATAAAATGGCAATCAAAAAATGTCTAGACTTCCATCCAACTAAACAAATCATTGAGGCTTCAAAAACTTGGGATCTTTAGGTAGAAATTTAGCGGTGAGTATACAGGTTCTTGTTTTTATGCTACGCGGGCTATTCATTAATTGGAAACAACCACTGGCTTTCTTTGTTTCAAAATCAGGAGTCAAGAGAGACGCTTTGTCTACAATTTTAGATGAGATTTTAGATGCTTTGCATGCAACTGGTTTAAATGTCAGAGCGGTTGTTTCCGATCAGGGAAGCAGTAATCAGAGCATAGCAAACGACCGATCACCTGTACAAAATCCGTATTTTGAACGAAATGGCCAAAAATTTTATTTTTTGTTTGATTTTTTTACATTTATTTAAAAGCATTAGAAACAATTTATTGAAGCATGATTTCTTAATTAATGCATCTATTGTTTCGTGGTCCAATGTAATATGTTTGTGGAATTTAGAAAAGGACAAAAATACTCGAGCAGCTTACAAATTGTCCAAGAAGCATGTAAGGCCAAACTCTTTCGATAAAATGAAATGTAAGCTTGCTCTCCAAGTTTTCAGCAAAAGGGTATCGTTTGCTCTGTTCACCGCTTCATTAACAGGTAGCATAAAAACAACAACCGTTCAACACACGGCTAGTTTCTATGAAACCTTAAATGATTTGTTTGATAATTTAAATAGTAGATCAGCCCGTGATCCCAACCCAAACAAGTGTGCTGTTTCGCGACTTTATGACAATGTTCAAAATAATTTAATTTCACAATTAAATTAAATGAACAATTGGTATACGATGACTCCTAATGGTTTGAAAGCACCTCCATGTTTATTGGGGTTACGGCAATCTATAAATGCCACTCTGCAACTGTGGAATGATTTAAGAGAAGAAGGTATTACATTTTTACTAACGTCGCGACTTAACACGGATCCAATAGAAAACTTCTTCTCTGTTCTGCGGATGCATGGTGGCACTCACAACCATAACCCCTCTGTAAAAGCGGTGCGTCTTGCGATCAGAAAAAATATTTTATTAAGTTTGGATCATAGTTTAGATACTGGAAATTGCATGCGAGATTACGACGCACCGTTATTACCGGGAGATTCTATATCACAATGTTAACCAGCCACGTTGTCACCTGATACTGCATTACATGATATTGAAGAGTACACCGATGATGATAGTATTAGTACAGATGTAGACATTGAGATTAATATTGATGAACTATCAACATCGATGTGCTCCTTAGAATCATGTGCGCTTGAATATTTTGCTGGGTACATTGCCAAAAAAAGTGTCGAAAAATCGCGGTGTGATATATGTTATACCACATTCATTGATAGTAACAGTAGCTTTTGTCGCAACGAGCAAATACTAATATCTTTTCGTGCATATATTGTTGCAGATAATGTTGATTTTGGACATCTTTGCGTTCCAACGCAACAGTTTTCGTTTATTTTTCGTATTATATCTAAAGTTTTCGATGTTCATTATCCCGCGTTACGCAGCGAAGCATTCATATTGGACAAACTATTTTCGATTATCTCCCGTGTAGTGGAGGAAAAATATCCAAATTGGTTTACTCAAGATGAATGCGCTGCTCATCGTAAAGAAATGGTGTATATAGCTTTAACGGTAAAAATACACAAAGATACAGTATGGCTCGGCGAGCAATTAAGATGTGTGGGAGCATCATTACGTAAAAACTATTCAAAATTATCGACATTAAAGCATGTTTGAAAACTTTGTCTTTTTTTAATAAGTCCCTGCCCTACCTTTTTGCTTCTATCTTCATTCATGCTCATTCTATATCTTTCACCTTATGCTTTTGCTGTATATTTTGGCTTATGCTGTATATTTTGGCTTGTGCATGATTTCGAGTATTTTCAGTGTTATATTATTCGGTGGAAGGCTTTATTTTTCTAAAAAATAAGTTATTTTTTTCTTGTCTTTTCCTTGTTTTCGGTGAATGGTTTGGATTTGTATTAACATTGAACATACTCTGGGATGGCGAAGACCTTCTTTCACGCCTTCGCGTGGCCCACCCCGTTAACTCTATTGCTTTATTTTTTGAAATCTATATTAACCTGACAAACTATAAAGCGATAGAGGAACTAAGATGAAAGAAAGGCAGAGTTTTTGTGGATATTGAGTTACGATATTTGATAGAACTTTAATAATGATCTCAAGCTCCGTAAATATGATATATAGGGTACTTTGGTACTTGAATCCGTAGATGATATCAATCGATTCCAACTTTAAACCAATGATTATGTACTTAGCAGCCTACGGTTCAAAGATCTTTGCTCCACACGTTACACCAGGAGTCTACAGTCCGGAATATATTGGGTTGGTGCAGAATTATCAGGCGTTTGTATTGGCGAGTTATTTGTTAATAAAAATTCGCCGGTCTTCCAAGCAAATGGGAAGCAGTTATTGAAGTAGATGGTGACTACGCTCTGGAATAATCATTTCAAAATGTTATTGTTTAATTTTTCTGTTTCTTTTTTTCATAATAAATATTGTTTAAGAAACGCCTGATAATTATGCACCAACCCAATACATACATACAGTGGCTCACAGCCATAATCGTACACTCTTTAAAATCGCATAACATTTTTAAAATTGGTCCAAACGACTTCAATTTTTTTGAGAAGCTAGAACGATTAGTTTGCTAAGTGACGTGTTTCGTCGTTTTGAAAAAATTGCAGTTGGTCGGAATTAGCAAAAAAATAGTAAAGGTCGTTTTTTCCCAACTTTTTCCTGAGCCTGTAATGAACATTAAAAAAAGACCTTTTACAGATTTAAGTAAGTTGTATACATGTCTAAAACTTCATCAAAATCGGTTAACGTTGCTCTGAGCTATAAACGCATAAAGATCGCAGAATGAGATCGAAAATCGCGAAATTCCCAAAATTAGGGAAAAAATGACGGAAAAAGAAACGACCTTTACTATTATTTTTTACTATTCCGACCAATGGCAATTTTTTTCAAAACGGTGAAACACCTCACTTAGCAAACTAATCCTTCTAGCTTCTCAAAACAACTCAGGTCGTTTGGATCAATTTTAAAAATGTTATGCAATTTTAAAGAGTGTACGGTTATGGCTGTGAGCCACTGTACATACACTAGCTCTGCTACATACTCGGCTTCGCCCGAAATTTAAATTCTGATTTTCTAAAACAAAATTTTTAATTTTTTTTTAAAATAGTTACATTCATTTGGATTAGCCAGGCATAATGAGGCACCTTTTAAGGTGTTGCAAGAGTTTACCGTTCAAATGTTTTTAGACGACAGACAAACACACAAGCATAAACTTTCTGCTTTATATATTAAAATACATTATATCGAAAAGTATAATAGTCCAAATAGATAATTTTAACTAACGCTATTAATATTGTTATTTAAAAGATCTCTTCCCTAATACTTTATACATTTTATTCTTTTTACAGCCTAAGATGCTATATAAGGAAGAAATTATGACCGTGAGAAGAAACTGAGTTTACAAATATTACATAGTTATATTATTTTTGTCTTTTGTATGATATATTTTAATAAATAAATAAAAAGGGAATATTTCATATAAAAAAGAGTTCGTTTCTTTCACCACCTTCTCATATGTATAGGGTTACCATAATTGCCAAGCATTGATACGGGACGTTTAAATGCTAAACAAGTAAAATATGAAAAAAGTGGGTAGGTAGGGATTTATTTTTAGGATTGCCATACTTGTCAAGCTTTGATACGGAATATTTAAATGCTAATTAAATAAAACATGAAAAAAGTGGGTAGGTAATGGTTTATATTACTCTGTAAAATATTTCACGGGAACAGTGAAATACGGGACAGTCCCGTATATACAGGACGTATAGCAACGCTACATATGTACATACCTACTTGCCCGAATCACATCGTATTTGATTTTCCTTTTATTAAAAAAATCTCACTAATATGCCATAAATGCTCGAATCGAGCCGAAACAGAGAATGTAAAAATTTCACCTTATGATTAGCTTAGCATGTGTACATACAGGTTTTCCGCTTTTAGCTACTGATTACGGCTTTTGCAGAATTTATAGAAGAAAGGAAAATCTAGAAGCCTAGCTTGTCCGTGGACCGACATCGACATGTGAAAATCAGACGCACGGAGAATGCAAGAAGACAATGTAGTATTACACTTTGTTGCCGCTGCCAGAATGATCGTTTGTCGCGTAAAGGACCTCTGTGCCGTTTCCCTCCCATTTTATCTCACACGCGAGTCGCGACGTCCGTAAAACAGAACCTTTTTTTTTACTTGTGCTTTAAAAAATACCATGTAAGAAAATCCGATGGAAGCCCATTCAAATGGCGCCCCGGAACTGCGGCCTGCCACCCGGAAGCCTAAATACACTGGCTAGGACCGTTCGCGCTGGAGAACTTGGGGAAAACCCAGGCCCCGAGGAAGCGTCACGGGAGAGACGCTATGCCCTCGCCGCCTGGACGCAGCCACTCTTGTACGGTCTTCGGGACGCACCGGTCGCCACCGCAGAAGCCCTCCGCGTTTTTCTGTACGACTTCGCCTGACTCCTGTACATTAGAATATAGCGAATCGCTGGTATATACCGCGCGTATTTGTTGCCCATCGTAAGAAAGTGTAATATTTCTTACAAATCAGAAGTGGGATATAGCCACGTGCTGTGACGCGTTCGCGGAGTTTTCTCTGAAACGGCTGTGAACATTTGCCTCGTAGTGACGCGATAGAGACGCCATTGTGCTACGAGAAGTGTATATATATATATTTAAATAGATAGCGTTTAGTGGAGTGTGTATATAATAGCTTGTAGTACCGTGTACAGTTTAGCGACTAAGAAAACTGACGACATGCGCCGCAATTCCCGTCGGAGCAAAGACGCCGCCGTCGAGAAGTCGAAGGGAACACGACATGACGCCGCTTCCGATACCACCATCGAGGAGAGCGTAAGAGAGCAAAACGCGCGACTTAGCCGGTTGGAACAGTTGATCGAAAAGAACTCGAACCGCAGATCGCGTTCACGCTCGCGTTCTCCATTGCGTTTACGCTCGCGTTCTCCCTCGCGTCCACGCTCGCGGTCACGATCGCGTTCGGCTTCACGCGCCTATACTCCATCCTTGTCCACACCGAACCCAGTTACGGATCGGTTGGACCGATTGGAGCGGCTGGTGGAAAGGATGAGCCGACGACACTCTCGTTCAAAGTCACGAACGTCGCCCCACGCTAGGGCAGGAGACGAATTGATGATTCCAGTCTACGATCCGGACGAGGATGACCCGACGATCGAACGGTGGACCAGACAAGTGGACGCATTGGCGGAAAGATATCGGTGGAGTGGCGATACGGTTATGCGCTTAATCGTAACGCGGTTGAAGGGTCACGCCCGAAGATGGTACGACGCGCGACAGGATGTTACCGCTACCTGGCGTGAAACTCGGGACGCCCTAAAAAAACAATTCCACGTCGCGGTGTCGTTCAACGAACGTTTAGAAACGGTCTGTGCGTACAAAGCGAGGCCGGGACAAAAACTAGGAGATTATTGTTTCCGAAAGTTGGAAAAATTGCGGAAGCTAGAGTATCCAATTACGGACGAACATCAAATCGACGTGGTGATTGGTGGCATACCGGACACAAATATAGCTCGCGCCATACGGTCGGCTAAAATAAAGGACGTCGACGAACTATATCTGTTCATGCGACGCCTAGGCGACGTGCCGACACAAAATGGACGACGAAGGACAACGCCAGAGCCCTCGCCACAGGAGCAACCATTTTCGTCGATAGCAGCGACCAGCCGAAAGGAGGACAAGGAAGAAAACCGGACTAAAGCTACCTGTTATAATTGCGGACGGGTCGGACATAAGGCCAGGAACTGCAAGAAGCCGTAAATGAACGAGGAAAAGCACCGCCGAAGACCTGAGGTCGATACGTGTGCGGTACAAAGAAAAGGATCCTTGTAGACGGGCGAAGTGAACGAGAAAACTGATAATAATGGAATTGGAGCAGCCTTGGAATTCGATCAAAAACAGGGCCGATGATCGAAATAACACGAACATGTGTCGTGTTTGCGTATCCTTTCACCCTGTAAAGTGGTAGCTACGATAGCTACAGGGAGGTATGTAAGCAAATATTTCCATTGTTATATATGTGTTTGTGTATGTATGTACAGACACAAAACGGAATGGTTGTCGTTGGCCGCTCGTAAGACATCGAGAGTTGCGACGTTACGAGAGGCAGAGTCGGCGTTCGTTAGGGACAACGCATTGGGGTACCTGAAGTACCTGACCGCAGCGAGCGACGTACTAGCGGACATCGGACGTTACGTTACGTCACGGCATTATTCAGCAACGGGGAATACACAACTTTTAACGGGCACTGGGTGCCCTTGGTCATGGAAAAATGGTCGAGGATGAGTACTGGGTACTCTAGATCAGGTTGATCTCTGGGTACTGGGTACTCTGGATCAGGTTGATCTCTGGGTAATACTGGGTATTACGCCGGGTCAACGGGAGAAGATTGATCGAGACAGACACAATATGGTGTTATGTTGAGACAGTCTAGGATGGTTGATTTTGACTGACGCTGGGCGTTAGGTCAAAACAACTGAAGACAGAAAACGACATACAGACGAAGCGCAGTAACGCTCCTCCTTCAACCAGCGCAGCAGCGCTTCTTCTTCAGCCAGCGTAGCAGCGCTTCTCCTTCAGCGAGCGCAGTAGCGCTTCTGTCTCAGCACACGCAGCGGCGTTCCTCTGTTGCAACGAGCGCAACAGTGCGTCTTCTCCAGCCAGCGCAGCAGCGCTTCTTCTTCAGCCAGCGCAGCAGCGCTTCTCCTTCAGCGAGCGCAGTGGCGCTCATTCTACAAGACAACGCTGGATTCCACAGCGGCGTATGAACGCCTTTCCTTCAGCGAGCGCAATGACGCTTAATCTACAAGGCAGCGATGGATATCGCCGTGGCGTATAAACGCCTACCCTTTCCAACGAGCGCAGTAGCGCTGTCCCTTCAGCGTGTGCAGTGGGACTACTTTTTCAACGAGCGTAGTGACGCCCAATCGAATGCGCTACCGCTAACCAGCGCCTAACACACAACGGGAGCCACCATTGAGCGTGTAAGCGCTCGTATTTCAACGGGGAACCAAAGTACATCACACGAGAACCGCGTGTGGCACAGACAAGAGGCAACAACAGTTTCGATGTTAACAATAAAGTGATCGAAACCAAGCTTGTCTATCACCCTATACAGGCTAAGTACCCTCTTCCTTAAACATGTAGCTTGCTCATTAATAGCTGGTTTGTCAAAGAACTAATACCGTTCACATTACAGAAGACACGTCTGCGGACAGACTTATTGTCAGGATTGGCCGAATGTAAGAAAATCCGATGGACGCCCATTCAAATGGCGCCCCGGAACTGCGGCCTGCCACCCGGAAGCCTAAATACACTGGCTAGGACCGTTCGCGCGGGAGAACTTGGGGAAAACCCAGGCCCAGAGGAAGCGTCACGGGAGAGACGCTATGCCCTCGCCGCCTGGACGCAGCCACTCTTGTACGGTCTTCGGGACGCACCGGTCGCCACCGCAGAAGCCCTCCGCGTTTTTCTGTACGACTTCGCCTGACTCCTGTACATTAGAATATAGCGAATCGCTGGTATATACCGCGCGTATTTGTTACCCATCGTAAGAAAGTGTAATATTTCTTACAACCATAACTGTTTTCTTATATGTACATATCTAGGAATAATGAAAACAGACCTTAACGCAAGCGATACGCTCGGGTACTTACATCGGAGATGTTCTTTACAATTTTTAAATCCTTACAATAGTTAATAAGGAAAGGGCCAATCAATTTGTAACGAAACGTAGAGTTTTAACTACTAATCTATCGTTCCCAAGTAATAAATAAACTATTGCAAAATGTCCTCGGGTGCCGAAAACTACGAATATAAATGAAAAAAAAAACGTTTGGATTCCTTGTTCGCAATGATTTATACGTGTCGTAGGGTGGGTACCGTCTATTTAGACATGCGCGGAGTGCAGAGATTTGTGGGAATGTCAGTAACAGCGTCAATTTTTAATATTTTTCGACATACGACTCGCGAAAATGTTAGTTAAGTGTTCCACTACACGTAAAGTACTAACAATCAATGTCATCTTGCAATTTATAGCTTGTATAAGCTTTCAAGAAGAGCCATATTTCGGCGTCATATAGTCTCCAGATCACCGAAATAGATTTTCGGAGAAAAATCCACGTGAATCCTCGTGAGTCGCTGACAAACCGAGCCAAAGCGTAGCGTAACAAAAGCCTGTCCTCTGTCAAACTCTCACTCTAAACAAGTCACACGTATACAAGCACGCACAGCTTTCAGCATTTCAACACATTTCAGAGTAGTTCGTAAGTTGGATGCTGTTCATGAGCAGAGGCCGCTAAATTCAGTCATCGAGTTATGGGTTGGTAATACAGTTTGGGTGGTGACACGAAGTCCCATAAGGTGATAGGTCTATTCTATACTTCGTCGATGATGAAACGTTTCGTACCGACCGTAGCTAAGTATAATAACTTGCCGCGTTTATTTCTTAAGGACCTCCACTGAATTGTACGTGTCTTGTATTTTTTTTCGCCAAAGTTATTAAACAGGACCTTCCGTTGGAAAAAGAATTTCAAACAACGAGATACGTATTTTCGTCGTAATTGCCACCACATGAAATGAGACAAATTCAATGACATGAGTTTTGCCGTACTTGCTCCTTTTTCACGTAGATCGTTCCTTCACCCTCGGCGTGAGCTGTTTACGTTCAATATTAACCCTTTCGCTACGGCGTACATTTCCGCGAAAGTGCTTTTAACTCATTTTTATTATTATTATTTTTTTGTTTAAACTGTTGGAGATGCCGATTAAAGTCGGTGCTAGGAACGACGGTTAGTTCTGTGCCGCCGGATATATCCGGTGCTCGAAGCGAAAGGGTTAATTACGTCTTTGTCTCGTAATATTTCTGCCACTTCCTTTCTCACAATACCCAAAAGGCGTTTCTTTTAACGGGCTAACAATTTTACGGTTCCAGGTTTATCTAACATGAGAAACACCATGATTCTAGTGTTCATTAATAAAATATCTACAATGTAGCATACGGATTTGAGAAGAAAAAAATTTATTGTACAAGAGAGAGCAAGGTGAATATCACTATTAATTTTTAACTTAACAAGACAAATTTAAAACACTTATTATATACGAATGGGTTATCGCATAAAATAAAATGATATGCTACATGTTAGATAATACCATTAAGAATATGTGTACCAAGTTTCAAATAAATCGGACAAATAGTTTTCGACCTGCTCGAAGTTCATTCGACCCACTCGCTTCTTTCCAATCTGCCCGGTTCTTTCGGGCCGCTTGAAAAAAAATCAAGTACTTGCTTCTATCTGAGTCGCTCGGTTTTTTCGGGTACCTAGCTCGGCTTGGAAACCGAGTCCCGGATTGGTTCGGATTTTAAGCCACCCGAATATTCAAGTACTCGAACAGATCTAACTACCTACAAGTCTATATTTCTTACATCGCAATAGAAATGAGCGTTTCGATCGTTCGTGCTACCTGATCCCTCTCCCCCGCACCTACCGCAATGGCCTTTAAATTGTTTTAAAATATGCAACAAATCTTTAGTTGTACAATGAGAAACATTATGTTGCAAAGCCTACAGTGCTAGCAAAAAAGACAATTTGGGGTTATTCGATTTACGAGTTTCTCGGTTTTTCAAGCAGCTTGAAGCACTGGAAAGGGTCGATTTTTACGACGAGGGACATGTCGAAAGCGTTCGTGTGCGCCCTATGCAGCGATTTCTACTTGCTGAAAGCTGCCTCGCAGCCCCAAGAGTAAAAATCAAATGGCGGAGAAATATGGACACCAATAGATTCCTTGCGTTCTCCCGATTAAAATTATACCAAATGTCATGTAAACCGTGCGTGTGAGGGAGTCTGGCCGTCGTTCGGCTTTCTTTTATTTCAATAGTGCCAGCAGAATGACGGTACACCGAACTCTGAGGGAAAACATGTTGCACCCGTACCGCTATGTACGGTACGCTGCGCCCCGTATTGGTGTTGCTAAACTGAATAAATATGTATAAATTGCATTAATCTTTTTTTCTATCTTTCTTTCTTGTGCGTGCGATCGTGAATGTGCGTATGTGTGCGTGTGCATATGCTACGTATGATATTAGAGTTAAATATATGTACAATAAATCTGACTGTGTTCCTAATATGTATATGTATAATATGTATATGTTTATGTATTTTAGATTGTAAGGGAGTTATTGTTAATTATTAAGACTAAGTCAATTAACATTTTTTCGATTGCGCAGCGCCAAGTATTTTGAATAAAATATTTATTCGTATTAAAATATTTATTTGTATAAAAATATATCTGCCTAATATTATTTAATACATTTTTTTCTTTGTATGAATAGCCATTGTTATGTTTGGCGCAATTTGTGTATATCATTAATTTTGTAAAGCTATTAATTTACGACAATGTTTTTAAATGGGATTCTTTTTGATGGGTATTATTTAATACATTTTTTTCTTTGTATAAATAGGCATTGTTATAATTAGCGCAATTTTTGTATATCATTAATGTACTTGCAGCTCATTTTGATTTCACATCTTTTTTTATATTGTAATTATATTATTTTCTTTTTTGTGTGATTATATTATTTTCTTCTTTTTTGTGATGTACTTGCAGCTCATTTTGATTTCACATCTTTTTTTTATATTGTAATTATATTATTTTCTTTTTTGTGTGATTATATTATTTTCTTTTTTTGTGTGATTATATTATTTTCTTTTTTTTGTGATATACTTGCAGCTCATTTTGATTTCACATTTTTTTTATATTGTAATTATATTTTTTATTTTTTATTTATGTGTATGATTTACAGGAATGTCAGGTATGAGGGGTATGCGCGGTATGCAACATGACTCATGTTCGAAATATGCATCTATAATTAGAACGTGTTGATGACTCATGCGCGAAATATGTGTTACAATAGGACTTCCGGAGTTTTTATTTGGGCTTCTGAAAAGGGAACACTCAACCCATCTGATGGATTTTGGGTGTTTTGACTGGAGAAGGATGAGAGTGGCATTGATTTGGAGGGTCGTAGAGAGGGGGTGAGACGTGGTCTCGAATTAAGAGGGTTTTTTGGGACGAGGGATTTGTAGAGGGGAAGGGGATATCGTAGTTGACCATCTCGAGATGGGGACCGCTAAGGTACATCGTCTAAATGATCAGTGATTGGGGAAAAGGGGTAAGAGTTGAAGTTTGGGGGATTTCGGTGAAGTTGTGGAGTGATTTATGAGAGAGACTTGAAATAACACCACGCGAAAAATAGTGGGACGTCACAGTACATTTTCTGTTACATTACCTTTTCGTTTATGCGTTATTTGAAAACCAAATTTACGTATTTCTTGTCCTCTCACTTCAAATAACTATTATTTAAGATTCTGCTTTAAAAAAAAGCTATGTAACACGGTTTCCTTCGATGCATGCCGACTTGCTTGTTCGTACGTTTGTAGTACAAGCGCAGCCACCTACCGCGTAGCCAACGTTACCGCGGGAGCTCGGGCGGAAGGCGCGCGCTCTGATTGGTCGGTGCTTTTTGTTAATATCTCGTTAACGAAACCTCGGAGAGCATTTTCGTAAAGGAAAAACTTGTTTGCAATTACCCCCTGAGTCACCCCCTTCAAGGAACCGCAGCATTTTTGGAACACCCTGTATATCCGAAATCCAATTACACCACTCGATAGCCAAAGAATCAAAGAATTTGTTGCGCTGAGTGAGGATCATAACGCATGGCACGCGGTGAAGGGTGGGGGGGCGCCGCTATTTCTGTTCATGTTTTCGCTGCGTCTGGAAACTTCCGTGCTGTATAACTTCTGACATGGCGAAGCTACGACGCTCGTTTTTGTTGCAATCGACAGCTATTGTCGAGATCTATTGATTCCCGATATAAAAGATTAGCGACGAGTAGTTACGCTGAAGGTATATGTAGGAAACTGGTTTCCTAAAGTTAAATAATATTTGATAATGTTTGATGATGTTTAATAATGTTTAATAATATCTAGTAATGTTTAGTAAAATAAGTACATCTCCCACATAATATTCTCCACACACACGCACATTCAACGTCTACGGCACCATAACTGTATATAAACGTTTACGGTACAACAACTCTATACGCCTTTTCTCTAGGTATAACCCACGCCATGTACGCTTTTCCAGCCCATTCGACATATTGTCCTAAAGAGACGGTTAAACATGTGCAATGCGCGCTACAGAACACCTTTACAAGGATCAATTTGTATGGTTCAGCGCGCAACGTAGGACCTCGTACCGTAGGAAATTGTGAGTGTTCGGCGCGCAATGCTAACTCTGCCTTAAGATTGTCGCCAACGCCTCGACACGCGTTTCCCTTGCTCTCTCGCTTTCGCTCTCGCTCTATCGCACACGCTCCTTGCCAAGTCAAACGTCTTCAAACCCCATGAACCGATCGTCTGTTGTCGCGCGAACTAAACCTGTTCTGCGCTACTTCTCTCGTTCCGGCCGCTCGACGTACCCGGAACTCTATCGTGTGTCCCTACATATATAAAGTTAAAGTTAAAAATTAACAAAATTGAACACAATGAAACTATCACCAAGATCTTACCCGACTACAAGCCAGATCTTACTACACCAATGATGATCACCGGTGACTTTAATATTAATGACGCACAAGACCGCTCGTTATGCGTGTTTATGCTGAGCAAGTTCAACCTGTCGTACACAGAAACTTCTCCAACGACTCTAGGCAGTACTTGCATAGATTTAACATTTACCAGAAATCTGGATGTATCGTTTATGCCATTTGTATCATATTTCTCATATCATAGATCTATAATCAATAAAATTATAATGGAGTAATTATTTGCTTCCTGATCACGGCGACAGGAAAACATTCTCTTGGAGGACATTGTACACGTATTCATGTTACCCGTACATACCCCCGACACAAACGCACCCGACTTTTTTTTAGCCTTTTTTTCCGTGTTTAAACGGCCGATTTTTCAGCCGATTTCGTGATCTTTTTTCTAGGCGACAAAAAAAGATACGACATTGGTGCCTCGTATACCTACACTTTCATTCATCTTTTTGCTGTTTAAAATCATGAAGGATGATTTAAAATCTTTACAACTTTCAGAATTATAAGCGTCTTCATCTGAACACATCCTTGTTGAATTGTTCCAAGGCTAGCGGCATTTCCATTGGTCAGAAAAGAGAGAACCAAACGTTTTCTTAATCCTTACGAGTGTCGCTATCGCCTTTACCACGACCAGAAATTTAAAAAAAAAATCTACAAAATGGCAGTCGGATAAAGATAAAATACATTTTCTCCTACAGTTTTTTTTAAACTTTTAGGTGCCCAAAAATAAATCGATGTGTAGAAAATATTGATCTGATTTTGGTAGTGGCGATAGCGACACTCATAAGGATTAAAAAAACATTTGGTTCAATTTTTTCTGCTTTAAAGAGCTTTTCTCGCAAGTCTTCAGAGGTATATCCGTCGGCAGGATGAGGGTTGTGCAGCGTAATGGGGGTAGCGAGTATTCCTTATGGCCTACATGTATTCGGAGTAAGAAAACTGCGGCAGTTATCGCAGGATCATTCACGGGGACGCACGTTATTTTTCACTATTTCAAGCTTTTAATACATACATTTTTCTCTTATTTAGTTAGTCTGTAGTTTACTCCTAGTTTATCATTATAATACATACTTAGTTCTAGTATTTTTATATTTTTCTTATATTATTCGTATACCATTTTTATAACATTTTTATAGTATTTTTATCTTGTGATTTTTTTCATTATTATTGTGTGGTTTTCTTATTCTTACTGTGTGCTTTTTTCATTATTGTGTGATTTTTTTATTCTTATTGTGTGCTTTTTTGTTATTGTATTTTGCAATATGTATTCTGCAGGTAAGTTGTATATCTCCAAATATCTCTAAATGTATTACATATTTCTGAAGCAACTATTGGCTTTTGTTTTTTCTCTACATTACAGTCAGTTTATTTCTATTTTCTTCATTCAATTTAATAATGACTGGCAAATTGAAATTGAATAATAAGTACTATATGCGCGTCAAAAGATCACTTAATCGTTCCGTTCAGGAAGCCACATTATTACATCATTAGATGCTATTTCTTCATATTTATCATCTGCAATCCACTTTGTTAGTACCCCACTAGTGATGTTTAACCTGGAACTAGTTCACATCATTTTCACATTCAACATCTTGTCCGTATCTTCTCATTACCAATATACTCATACGTTTCACCTGTCACAAGTTCGCAATCTTCCAATATCACCGAAAGTAATGTTGAATTTTCTCAGAATCTAGAAGAAATTCATAATTTTGCCTCCTTAGAAAATTCACAGACTTCTGAAGAATTTTTATCTGAAATGAGTAGTCCTAATTCAGCTTCTTCATTGGCAGAGTGGGCTGTAACACATAAAATTTCACATCGAGCAATAAATGATTTACTTCACATTTTAAAAAGATTAGTTTCCAGCACTTTACATGCCAGAACCCTTTTAAAAACAGCCAGATTTTTTTTATTAAAAAATAGCATTTTAAAGTATATCTCCGTATAAATCTTAAAAATTAGGAAATTCCCTTTCAGAAGAATGCAATTTCGGTCCTTCTCAACTTTTTAATGTCGCAGAAATAGCATATAAATGTGTGAACTTAGAATATGCTCATTCAATATTTGTACTGTCTTTAGAACTAGGGATTGAGTGCAAAATCACTAACAGTGATTTATCACCGTGATCGCAGAATCACGATCACGGGCCTGATTTAACGTAAATCACTCCCGTGATTTATTACCTCAAGAGAATTTGCTCACTGTGAATACTGTAATCGTAAATCTTGCTCATGATTGAATTATTTTTTTATAAAATACTTCAATATATCTTGTGTTACAAATAAACCGTGCTAATTCAGCAAATATATAATATATACATTCATAAATAGTCAATGTATGCACGCACTGATTTGATTGGCTAAAGTATTCACATATACCCCAGATAGCACAGGACGTCTTTAAGACGTCCATTTTACGTCCATTTTAGGTCTGGGCGTCTGTGGTTTGATTTGTGAAAATGGACATCTTTAAGAGGTCTTCTGGACGTTTTCTGGATATCTTTAAGGCGGATTTTGCAGATGTCTTGAAGACGTATATTGCAGACGTCTTTAAGACGTCCAGAATACGGCTACGTCCAAAACAAGCGTTCAAAAGAGGCTGGGCGCCATGTGAGAAATATGGATAGATTAGGATCCATTCGTTCAAGGAAACCAGGGATTGTAACCGCTGTCTAACCCAAACCATCCACGAAATATGGATAGATCGCACAGGTAAAGCCTAATTAGATCTATATATATGTATACAGAGTGTCCTACCTAAGACTGGACAGCGCGATATCTCCTAAAGTATTGTTGATAAAAATATAAAAAAAAAAGGGAATTGCTTGGTTCGAGGAGACCAATTTACTAGCGTGAACGAATTTTATTTTCGATTATTATTTTAAAAGATACGATGGTCAAGTTCGGTTTTTCAAATGGAACTATTTTTTTTCGAAAACCTGAGTTGATAGTGCGTTCCAAGACAAATTCAATAAACTTTAATGTATACACTTTATTTCCACTGGTTTTTAAGATATTGCGCTTGCAAATTTACTGATTTTCACTGAAAGAAAACCCTCTGGAATAGCAAGGACCGGAGACGGTCTTACTGGCGCCACGGGTGGCACTGCCTGTTGAAATAGATACCTACCTGCCAAAGGTCTACGCCAGGAATGGCAGGCCCACAGGCTGGACAATTCTTTTCCGTCAGAAATGCTACTTAGGTAGGTACATCTGCGGTATCGAGAAGTGCACCGTTACTTTTATTTCGCACTTGCTTCTACGCTCGGATGGCCGGTTCTTTTGAGAGGGATGCAAGTTGGATTGGTTAGGTTAGGGGGGGGGGTGAAAGTTGCTAGACTAAATTTCAACCATAGGGAGCAGATTGTATCAGAACCAATCGGATTTGCATCCCTCACAAACGGCTGCCCTCTTGAAGGGGCCCACTTCACAGCAATACCTCCTCCCGAATGCCCACCTTCTCTCGCACGGAATACGTCAACGCATGCTTTTGTTTTGATATCGAAGCTCGTGTTTATACTCGAGAGGACCACGCGTCAGGTCTGTGAAGTTAGCACCCCCAAATGCGATTTTTTAAAAAAAACCCGATGGCATGCATTTGTCCATCGTTTACCCATAAAAAATTTTCGTTTGCCCACCCTCCAAAAAAAAGTTATGGACAAAAAAAAAATTTTTCACCAGCACCCCCATGAAAACTTTTTAATGATTTGACCGTGGGAAATGATTGTCCATCGTTTGCCCACGTTTGCCCACCCAAAATTTTCGTAGGCAAACCATTCAAGAAAAAGTTATGAACAAATTAAAAATTTCGTCATCCGCACCCTCCATAAACATTTTTCAATTTTTTACAAGTAGGATACGATTGTGCGCGATCTGACCACGTTTGCCCACCGAATGATTTCGTTTGCCCACCCTCCAGAATCGAATTATTAATAAAAATCGCGAAGAGAAGGGCACTGGTGAAGCGATCGCGTTAAAGTTCGATTTTTTTCGAAAATATTATCAAAATCATTCTTTCAACGATGCGGCCCGTTAGTTTAGATGTAAAAGAGATTTGCCCACCCAATAATTTCGTATGCCCACCCTTCAGAATCGAATTATTAATAAAAATATCCAAGAAGTACGATACCCGTTGAAACGACCAAGTATAAGTTCGATTTTTTCCCAATATATTTTCAAAATCGTTCTTTCAACGATGTAGTCCGTTAGCTTAGATGTAGGAGAGATTCGCCCATCCAATAATTTCGTATGCCCACCCTCCAGAATTGAATTAAAAAATAAAAACCGCGAAAAGAAGGGTACTGGTGAAGCGATCGCGTTAAAGTTCGATTTTTTCCCAATATTTTATCAAAATCGTTCTTTCAACGATGCAGTCCGTTAGTTTAGATGTAGAAGAGATTTGCCCACCCAATAATTTTGTATGCCCACCCAGCAGAATCGAATTAAAAAATAAAAACCGCGAAAAGAAGGGTCCTTGTGAAGCGATCGCGTTAAAGTTCGATTTTTTTCGAAAATATTATCAAAATCGTTCTTTCAACGATGCAGTCCGTTAGTTTAGATGTAGGAGAGATTTGCCCACCCAATGATTTCGTTGGCTCAAGAATCGAATTATTAATCATTTCTAACGTAAAAGTTTAAGGTATTTGGTGACAACTTACATAAATTTTTGCAAATTCTTTATCCCACACTTTATCCAAACGACACTTCAATTTATAACTCTCCTTGAATACTTCACACTTTTCACACTTCTGCACTATGCCCGGAATAACACCAGAGTGTGTCAGTGTTTTTCTAGGCATTTTTCAATAATCACTACAATGAAATCGCAAAACAGAAAATAATATAATCTTCTCATAATTACTTTACAAGCCGTAAATGAACGCACGATCTTGCAAGAGCTGCGTCTGAAAACTGACTGACTTTCGTGCGTCGTTGGAAAGATTTCGAGGGTATCGCAGACATCTGTTTACGTTTCAGCAGTGGCCCTTGGTGCCGCAGCGCTTTGGGGTGTCAGCGCTGAGTGACGTCAGCGAAAGAAAGTAACTACGCATTTATAAACATTTCTGAAAAGTTGTCATCAAATCCACTAAACTTTTACGTTAAAAACAATCCGTAGAAGTTGCTAACAAACTTGAAAAACATTTCAAAATTCCAGTGGAAGAAGATGAAAAAGAAATAGTGGATAGCATTAATGTTTCTAACGAAAGTAATAATAGTCAAGGATTCGAGCCTTACAATAATCCAAGTAAAATAAATAATATACTGCCGCAATTATACTTTGATGTTACATTATCTGAGGAGCAATGGATAAATATTAATCCGAGACAATGACCACCTGTAAGTGGAATTTTGATCAAAATCTTTGTCCACCTTTAAAAAAATGTTAGAGAATGTATGCTTTACATTAATTACTCATTACATTTTGATAGAAATGTGACGTGCCACTATTCGTCCACGTGTATCGACGAAAAGTTTTTTATTGTCTATCCTGTTCCTTCCGACAGGAAAAGCCCAACTAGCTGGTTCGAAAAACTAGCCGGAATAATCGGACAGAGTGTCTTGACAGGGTCATCGTTTATGGCGGTATTGTCCCACGAGTCGGCCGTGGACAACGGTACACGCGCGTAGGGATGGTTACCAAATGTACCACCCGCCGACAGAGCAATATACGGCTTAACTCGAAGCGAGGAAAGTCGAAGTCCCAGAAAAAATGGCACGATGTCGATTGTCCCCTATTCGACATCTGGCAGGCAATTGTTCCCCCACGAATGCTTCGGAAATAAGTTTTGCCCGATTGTAAACGAATAAATGCATCTTCGCCTCGCTCCGAGTCCGTCTTTGTTCCGTAAAGGTGCGTATCGACTTTTGCCAGGATTCCTCGCGAGACACGCCTCGCGAAGTAGAAAGTCTGCAAACTGTATACAGTATTGTCTCCGTATGTGCTCGCTGGTCGGGACCGGCGTTGAACTCCTATCGTGAACAGATCCCTAATTCCGAGTGTTCGTTTCTCGCTCCTTTCTGGCCGAAGGGGGGAGTGAGATGGAACGCTTTGCGTGCGCGGCGAGCGTGCGCGACGGGTGCGAGCACTCAGATGGAATCGTGACTGCTCGACGCATGCGCGCCACGGTCAGATAGCCAGGCACGGCACGAGTCTTTTTTGCGCCCTAGGCGAGCTTGCCAAATTACGCCTTTTATTATAATACATTTATTTGAGGTTATTGATAAGCTTACTCTGAATTTGTATTCGTAGTTTAATCCACTTATAGTACAACTTGTAATATTTAATTTTACAGTTTATATTCAACAATACTAGTAATGAAAGTATCATTTTGCAACTCTTGTCGACTTTACGCCCTAGGCAGTCGCCTAATTTTGCTTATAGCCAAAGAAAATACATCCATAACATGTCTTAGACTAAATAAATCATTTATATGTACTTTTGGAAAATGAAATTCTTATATTTTCTATTTTAGGTACATATTTGTAACAAAATTGTCAAATTTCCTAGATGAAAGGAAGGACAACCTCGACGTCCTTCGTACAATTAAAATTTTCACAAAAATATTAATAGATACATCATTATTGTACGTATGTCCACGTAATATCGGAAATGCATATATGAATTAACGTATTTACATAATTGTAAGGAATTACATATATATTATTGGCCTTGATAAGAACTTAAATATCTGGGTACAATATGTTCGTATGTAATAGGCAATTGGTTCCTTTTGTCTGATAATGCTCGATTCTTCAGGGCCAATTTGCATCCTCTTCGACCGATTTTCTTACAGGAGAACACTAGATAACAAACAATAACAGAGGTGGATTATGTACTTCATCGACACTTAATACGCTATCGCATGGTACATTTGTCAATTGAAATGACGTTTGCTCTTCGTACCAATGTTCAGATTCTCCAACCCTTCCATAGATCATAGTGTTAGTCATTTTGTTCTTTTCAGCTCCTGATTTAAAATCTTCGCGAAGAATGCCTCATGCTGTAAACAATTTATGTAGTATTAATTCTTACTGCCAACAGTAAAACAGACCGTCATACATGCTTAAGAAATGTAACTTATCTTTTTTTCGAAATTGGTGACCAAGCCGTTTCTTTGCAGATCCCTCCACGTTGACGCTGTCCTTTTCCACTTGAAATTGTTGCGATATTGAAGCGCCGAATCTTCCCAGTGGCCTGTAAATCTTGAATTCTTGTAGCCCTGGTTTCAGTACGAATCCTGTAAAAAACTTAATTTTTTTTCATTTAGCCAGCAATACATACTTGAGAGCATTTTGTAAATGAAACAAAGTCTATTTCACAGTTTACCTTCGGTGATTTCATTTCTTTTTATTCCGCAGGCAATGCGTTCGTAAATTTACGATCGTATCTTGGATGAATTCTGGTTCGTCTTGGGTGTTCATTTGTAAATCGTCAAACAGTTGCTGCAAATGCCTTATTCGCCTATCTTCCGATGAAAACTCTTCATGCAAGTTTTCCTGTCGTATATCTTCTTCTTGTTCTGTTTTTACTACCGGCTCTTCTTTTTCTGTTTCTGCTACCGGCTCTTCTTCTTCTGCTACCAGTTTTTCCTCCTCTTCCTCTTCCTCTTCTTCTTCCTCTTCTTCCTCCTCTTCTTTTTCTTCTCCTTCTAACGGTTCCTCTTGTTGTGTTCCGTTCTATTTATCATTGATTTCTTCTGTTTCATGTGCGGAGAAAGTATCTGCTTCCTCGCATGTTGCTAAATATTCTGTAACTATTTGTTCAGTGGTTTCTTCCTCTATTGTAGCACCAATCAGTCCTTCCAGTTGAGCTTCTAACGGATCAGTAGGCTCCTCCTCCGTGACTGGTGTGCCCGGAGGTATGTTCCGCATAATTTTCTTCCAGGCATTCGCAACATTTATGGGTTCTATATCATTCCACGCTTCGTGGACGAAGTTTATGCAATCCTTTAAATCGTACTTCCGGTGAAATTCCTGTATTCCACCGGGGCAGTGGAGGATTCGCTGTAACATTTTGTGGCGGAACGATCTTTTCATCTTTGCGATAATGCCTTGATCCATGGGCTGTAGAATGGAAGTGGTATTAGGGGGAAAGAACATAATCTCGAAATTATCGGTCTTGCATTTGGACGGTTCTACTTGATGTCCTCCAAAGTTGTTCAACAATAGAAAAATTTTACTACTTCCCCCACTCTCTAATTGGCGTTTCCTCACGGCGGGCTTAGAATGGTTTTCAAACCAATCTGCGAATACTTTTCGGTCCACCCAGGCGCTTTTCTGCGATTTAAATACCACTGGTAATTTATTTCTTACGTTCTTCAGTGCCCTTGGATTTTCAAATTTATATACGAAGAGGAGGATCAGCTTGTGGGTTCCTGTTGCGTTAGCGCACAAGCCCACGCTTACACGGTCTTTCTTCACCTTCTTTCCTGAAATCCTTGCTTCTTTGCCATGGACCAAAGTTTTCGTGGGTACAGTCTTCCACGCCAGACCAGTTTCGTCCATATTGTGTATGTTTTCTAACTGGATATCCTCTTCTCGTATTTTACGTATAAAGGATGCTGTAAATTCTTCAGCAGCCGCCACATCGGCACTTCCTTTTTGACCGTAAATATTAACTAGGCGGATGTCGTGACGATTCTTGAATCTCGCCACCCATCCCCTACTAGCCTTGAATCCCGTTGTTCCTGCAAATTGTGTCACTATTTCAATAGCCTTCTTCTGCAGCAACAGGTCGCTGATTGTGTCCCCTAACACTCTTCACTCTAAAAACCACATATGAAGACGATCTTCCAATTCATCGTATTTCGATTTCCCCACTCTCCTCAATTTTCGTATTTGGACACCCTTGCTGTCAATTCGGTGTAACGCCAATTTACTTCGCCGAATGCGGCGAACAGTCGTAGGGCTAACACAATATGCCATTGCAAGTGCATTAACCGAGTCACCATTTTCAAGTTTCTGCACTATATCCACCTTCTGCTGTATTGAAAGTGCGGTACGTTTTATTCCACTATTGCACGCCATTTTTTTCACTACACTTTTCAAACACCTTTACTACACTTTTCAAGCACCTTCACTACGCTTTCAAAACACTTTTCGATTTCTTGAAAAAGTCTTTCGTCACGATCACCTTACGTACTCGACAGAAGTCGATCGCGAACTGTGAGCTAGCGGTCAGCGGGACGCGCGATCGCACGATCGCGAGCAGTTAGCAAGACAAAAGAACTCGGGCCGTACGGGAAAAAATCCCGCCGTTGCGAGGACTGTTACCAAGCGTGTGGCGCCTTTTCATTACGTATCGACATTTATTTGAGATATATTGATGATCTTTACTCCCATACTTTCTTCGCAGTTTAAAATTATAGTACAATTTGTAGTATTTCATTTAAATGTTTATTTTTAAGAAATGTCGACACGTAATGAAAAGGCGCCAAACGCTTGGTAACAGTCCTCGCGCAACAGGCCCGAGTTCTTTTGTTCTTCTAACTGCTCGCGATCGTGCGATCGCGCGTCCCGGTGACCGCTAGCTCACAGTTCGCGATCGACTTCTGTTGAGTACGTAAGGTGATCGTGACTTTTTCAAGAAATTGAAAAGTGTTTTGAAAGTGTTTCGAAAGTGTTTCGAAAGTGTTTTGAAAGTGTAGTGACGGTGTTTGAAAAGTGTAGTGCAAAAAATGGCGTGCAAGAGTGGAATAAAACGTACCGCGCCTTCAATACAGCAGAAGGTGGATATAGTGCAGAAACTTGAAAATGGTGAATCGGTTAATGCACTTGCAATGGCATATTGTGTTCACCCTACGACAGTTCGCCGCATTCGGCGAAATAAATTGGCGTTACACCGAATTGACAGCAGGGTGTCCAAATCCGAAAAATGAAGAAAATGCGGAAACTGAAATACGATGAATTGGATAATCGTCTTCGTACGTGGTTTTTAGAACGAAGAGTGTTAGGGGACACAATCAGCGACCTGTTGCTGCAGGAGAATGCGATGGAAATCGCGACACAATTTGCAGGAACAACAGGTTTCAAGGCTAGTAGGGGATGGGTGACGAGATTCAAGAATCGTCACGATATCCGCCTAGTTAATATTTACGGTGAAAAAGGAAGTGCCGATATGGCGGCTGCTGAAGAATTTACAGCATCATTTATACGTAAAATACGAGAAGAGGACATCCAGTTAGAAAACATATACAATATGGACGAAACTGGTCTGGCGTGGAAGACTGTACCCACGAAAACTTTGGTCCATGGCAAAGAAGCAAGGATTTCAGGAAAGAAGGTGAAGAAAGACCGTGTAAGCGTGGGCTTGTGCGCTAACGCAACAGGAACCCACAAGCTGATCCCCCTCTTCGTATATAAATTTGAAAATCCAAGGGCAGTGAAGCACGTAAGAAATAAGTTACCAGTGGTATTTAAATCGCAGAAAAGCGCCTGGGTGGACCGAAAAGTATTCGCAGATTGGTTTGAAAACCATTCTAAGCCCGCCGTGAGGAAACGCCAATTAGAGAGTGGGGGAAGTAGTAAAATTTTTCTATTGTTGAACAACTTGGGAGGACATCAAGTAGAACCGTCCAAATGCAAGACCGATAATTTCGAGATTATGTTCTTTCCCCCTAATACCACTTCCATTCTACAGCCCATGGATCAAGGCATTATCGCAAAGATGAACAGATCGTTCCGCCACAAAATGTTACAGCGAATCCTCCACTGCCCCGGTGGAATACAGGAATTTCACCGGAAGTACGATTTGAAGGATTGCATAAACTTCGTCCACGAAGCATGGGATGATATAGAACCCATAAATGTTGCGAATGCCTGGAAGAAAATTATGCGGAACATCCCTCCGGGCACACCAGTCACGGAGGCGGAGCCTACTGATCCGTTAGAAGCTCAACTGGAAGCACTGATTGGTGCTATAATAAAAGAAGAAACCACTGAACAAATAGTTACAGAATATTTAGCAACATGCGAGGAAGCAGAGACTTTATCCGCAGATGAAATAGAAGAAATCAATGATAAACAGAACGGAACACAGCAAGAGGAATCGTTAGAAGGAGGAGAAGAAGAAGAGGAGGAAGAAGAGGAAGAAGAAGAGGAAGAGGAGGAAAAACTGGTAGCAGAAGAAGAAGAGCCGGTAGCAGAAACAGAAAAAGAAGAGCCGATAGTAAAAACAGAACAAGAAGAAGATATACGACAGGAAAACTTGCATGAAGAGTTTTCATCGGAAGATAGGCGAATAAGGCATTTGCAGCAACTGTTTGACGATTTACAAATGAACACCCAAGACGAACCAGAATTCATCCAAGATACGATCGTAAATTTACGAACGCATTGCCTGCGGAATAAAAAGAAATGAAATCACCGAAGGTAAACTGTGAAATAGACTTTGTTTCATTTACAAAATGCTCTCAAGTATGTATTGCTGGCTAAATGAAAAAAAATTCAGTTTTTTACAGGATTCGAACTGAAACCAGGACTACAAGAATTCAAGATTTACAGGCCAGTGGGAAGATACGGCGCTTCAATATCGCAACAATTTCAAGTGGAAAAGGACAGCGTCAACGTGGAGGGATCTGCAAAGATACGGCTTGGTCACCAATCTCGAAAAAAAGATAAGTTACATTTCTTAAGCATGTATGACGGTCTGTTTCACTGTTCGCAGTAAGAATTAATACTACATAAATTGTTTACAGCATGAGGCATTCTTCGCGAAGATTTTAAATCAGGAGCTGAAAAGAATAAAATGGCCAACACTATGAACAATGAAAGGGATGACCGCTGGGAAGTTACGGCGCTTCAATATCGCACCATTCAAGTGGAAAAGGACACCGTCAACGTGAAAGGATCTGCAAAGAAACGGCTTGGTCACCAATCTTGAAAAAAAGATAAGTTACATTTCTTAAGCATGTATGACGGTCTGTTTCACTGTTGGCAGTAAGAATTAATACTACATAAATTGTTTACAGCATGAGGCATTCTTCGCGAAGATTTTAAATCAGGAGCTGAAAAGAAGAAAATGGCCAACACTATGATCTATGGAAGGGTTGGAGAATCTGAACATTGGTACGAAGAGCAAACGTCATTTCAATTGACAAATGTACCATGTGATAGCGTATTAAGTGCAGATGAAGTACATAATCCACCTCTGTTATTGTTTGTTATCTAGTGTTCTCCTGTAAGAAAATCGTTCGAAGAGGATGCAAATTGGCCCTAAAGAATCGAGCATTATCAGACAAAAGGAACCAATTGCCTATTACATACGAACATATTGTACCCAGATATTTAAGTACTTATCAAGGCCAATAATATATATGTAATTCCTTACAATTATGTAAATACGTTAATTCATATATGCATTTCCGATATTACGTGGACATACGTACAATAATGATGTATCTATTAATATTTTTGTGAAAATTTTAATTGTACGAAGGACGTCGAGGTTGTCCTTCCTTTCATCTAGGAAATTTGACAATTTTGTTACAAATATGTACCTAAAATAGAAAATATAAGAATTTCATTTTTCAAAAGTACATATAAATGATTTATTTAGTCTAAGACATGTTATGGATGTATTTTCTTTGGCTATAAGCAAAATTAGGCGACTGCCTAGGGCGTAAAGTCGACAAGAGGTGCAAAATGACACTTTCATTACTAGTATTGTTGAAAATAAACTGTAAAATTAAATATTACAAGTTGTACTATAAGTGGATGAAACTACGAATACAAATTCAGAGTAAGCTTATCAATAATCTCAAATAAATGTATTATAATAAAAGGCGTAATTTGGCAAGCTCGCCTAGGGCGCAAAAAATACTTGAGCCGGGCCTGCGTCAAGATTTTGCGAAGCGGTTCCCGTGCGCACCTAAGTGCTTGCGACCATCGCGCACGCTCGTCGCGCACGCAAAGGACGGAGTGTCACGGTGCCCGAAAGACCGAGGGAGACAAAACATCAACGCGTCGTCTGTCTCGTACCGTCCTCGCTCGGTTTCAGTGGCTCTCGCTCGCTCTCGTTCCATCTCTCTCTTGCCTTCGCCGGACAAGAGTGAGACAGAAGTGGTGGGGGTAGCGACGAGCACCTAGCGTGTATACCAAACCGAGCACATACGGAGACAATACTGTACCCCGACCATGGAAACCATCCTTGACTTTCCAAAGCAGCCTCGCGTGGCAAGCTCCCGCGACAGCCTCGCGAGGAATCCTCGCAAAGTCGATACGCACTTTAAGACAGAACATATCCCCCCATTAAAAGTTATGGCCAAAATTGAAAATTTGATATCAGCGCTCCACAGATTAAACCAAATGAATGTAAAAGGAGCGGTTATAAAAGAAAATTCCAAATTCGTAGTATCTACTATTACTGCAATATCTTATTTTTGCATAATTTTATACATATGTGTATACTGAAGAATTGCGCAACAAAATTAAAAAAATTTTGTTTCAAATCTTGGCTTGTGTCTTATTATTAAAATCTATAACAAAAAATTTTCTTAAATGTTCTTTACACGATTGCTATTGCCTACCTGAAACCAGTGGACGAAAGCTAGACTACGGTGGGAAAAGGTCGCAGGCGGAGACAACTCGACTTTCTCCAAACGTGCATTTGGCAACACTCAAGGTCAAGTCCCTTCTAACATCAACGAAAATTGGAGCCTAATCCTGAGTTGTAAACATGTGCAATGCAGACGACCGGGTTAGACCTCAAGCATTGCCTGTCGTAATAAATTGTACAGTCCTGTCCCTGTTACCGGGTGTACAAAAATATTAAAAAATGGTCGAGTTATTTGTTATCTCGGGAAGCTCCTTCGCGTGAGCGGTGTATCAAATATTTCCAAAACTAATTGTCCGATTTATTTCAAACCTGGTACACATATTCTTAATAGTATTATCTAAAACGTAGCACATCATTTTTTTTATGCGATAACCCATTCGAATATAATAAATGTCTTAAGTTTTTTCTTCTCAAATCCGGATGCTACACTGTAGATATTTTATTAATGAACACTATCGTTCACGCGCGTAACGGCGGAGGAGCTTCACGGGATAAGAAATAACTCGGCCATTCTTTAATATTTTTGTACAATACTTATACAACATATGCCTTAATACAGGCTCTACACATAAGAAGTAAAGAAATAATTTTCAACCTCACAGTATCTGTAAAAAAAATGCGTCTAGTTTGTTGCTGTTTCGAGCGTCTCAGGGTGGAGTAACCCCTTAATAAAGGGTGTTGCCCGTTAATGGTTAAATAAGTATAAATAAAGAAATAGGTATAATATAGTCTGCGGAATTTTATGCAAATGCATGTTTTTGTAGTAATGGATTAAACAAGTGGGACTTTGACCTATCTATATCTCATCATTAAGAGGATTTTAAAAATAATGTTGGGTAATACTTTTTAATTGCTACATTGATGGCACCTTTCTTACATTTGGCATATTCAAGTAAAAACTAAGGAGGCTGACTGGGGTACCATTCGTAGTCCCCAAAAATTAATCAGGCTGATCGGTCAGAGTACGTCGCCAGGGTTGCGGTTTATGACCGTATTGCCCCGCGAGTCGGCGAACCGATAGAGCAATATACCGATTAACTGAGGCCGAAGAATGACTAAGATTCTTAAAGATTGTACCACGTTCTTGATTGCCCTTAGAATTTTCGTTTCGCCCTGAGCCTGTTTTTGTCACGATTCACAGTGGGCCTCAACCCGACGAAATGGAGGAAAAATTCAACATGCCATTTGTTCCTATCAAAATGTCGAATCTTATTAAGCTGATTTTAAAAAACTTTTTGGTTTTCTGTTGGCAAAGATAGAAAAGTATCTGTTACTGGATCTGAAGAAATCTGAAGAAAATGTAAAACATTTTTTTAGACGTGTTTCGCGAAGACATATTTCATGGATTTCTTCAAACCAAACAGTTCTTTAAAATCAGCTTAATAAGATTCGGCATTTTGATAGGAACAAATGGCATGTTGAATTTTTCCTCCATTTCTTGAGGTTGAGGGCCACTGTACATAGTGGCAAAAACGGGCTCAGAGCGAAACGAAAATTCTAAGGGCAATCAAGAACGTGGTACGGTCTTTAAGAATTTTAGTCATTCTTTGGCCTGAGCTAATCCGTATATTGCTCTGCCTGTTCGCCGACTCGCGGGGCAATACGGACATAAACCGCAACCCTGGCGACATACTTTGACCGATCAGCCTGATCCATTTTTGGGGACTGGGGACTGTAACCCCAGTCAGCCACCCCAGTTTTTACTTGAATATGCCAGATGTAAGAAAGGTGCCACCAATGTAGCAATTAAAAAGTATCACCCAACATTAATACGCCTCGCGGTTCAGTAACATCTAACAATTACTCGAGCTAATTTGTAAATAAATATGACAAATACCCAGAATATGCAAAATTACAAATATATTTTTAAAATCCTCTTAATGATGAAATATAAATCGGTCAAAGTTCCACTTTTTTAATCCATTACTACAAAAACATGCATTTGCATAAAATTCCGCAGTCTATATTATACCTATTTCTTCATTTATTCATTTATACTTATTTAGCCATTAACGGGCAACACCCTTTATGAAGGAGTTACGCCATCCTGAGACGCTCGAAACTAGACGATTTTTTTACAGATACTGTGAGGTTGAAAATTATTTCTTTACTTCTTATGTGTAGAGCATGTATTAACGCATATGTTGTATAAATATTGTACAAAAATATTAAACAATGACCGAGTTACAGTATTGTCTCCGTATGTGCTCGCTGGTCGGGACCGGCGTTGAACTACTATCGTGAACAGATCCCTAATTCCGAGTGTTCGTTTCTCGCTCCTTTCTGGCCGAAGGGGGGAGTGAGATGGAACGCCTTGCGTGCGCGGCGAGCGTGCGCGACGGGTACGAGCACTCAGATGGAATCGTGACTGCTCGACGCATGCGCGCCACGGTCAGATAGCCAGGCATGCCACGAGTCTTTTTTGCACCCTAGGCGAACTTTTCAAATTACGCCCTTTATTATAATACATTTATTTGAGATTATTGATAACCTTTCTCTGAATTTTTATTCGTAGTTTAATCCACTTATAGTACAACTTGTAATATTTCATTTTAAAGTTTATTTTCAACAATACCAGTAATGAAAATATTATTTTGCACCTCTTGTCGACTTTCCGCCATAGGCAGAGCCTAATTTTGCAGAGTAAAGTCATAAACAATCTCAAATAAATGTATTATAATAAAGGGCGCAATTTGGCAAGCTCGCCTAGGGCGCAAAAAATACTTGAGCCGGGCCTGCGTCAAGATTTTGCGAAGCGGTTCCCGTGCTCACCGTAAGTGCTTGCGACCATCGCGCACGTTCGTCGCGCACGCAAAGGACGGAGTGTCACGGCGCCCGAAAGACGGAGGGAGACAAAACATCAACGCGTCGTCTGTCTTGTACCGTCCTCGCTCGCTTTCAGTGGCTCTCGCTCGCTCTCGTTCCATCTCGCTCTTGCCTTCGCCGGATAAGAGTGAGACAGAAGTGGTGGGGATAGCGACAAGCACGTATCGTGTGCACCAAACCGAGCACATACGGAGACAATACTGTATTTCTTGTCCCGTGAAGCTCCTCCGCCGTAACGCCCGTGAACGATGTATACAATTATGACGCCCAGGTTTATCTAACATGAGAAAGACCATGATTCCAGTGTTCATTAATAAAATATCCGAAAATCTGTTCCCGACACACCGTAGGGAATGGTTTTCTGTATCTCTCATTAAATTTTCATCCAAATCGTTGGCGCGGTTTTCGAGATTTTATGTTTGTAATGGTGATGAAACGATGCACCGCGTACAGGCCTTCACGTTTTTACTCACAACTTTTATGTACATAGAGATATTTACACTTTTTTTGTGTTGAAGCTCGTAGAATAACGATTAAAGATAGGGAAAAAACGTTCTCTCTACTGTTATTTATCACTTTACAATTTGCGTTTGAAAAAAGGCCTGTTTTAGGACTATCGAGGGTAACCTACACCCTTAAGTACTATTTGACTTTTCCTTATAACTCAGAAATGGAAAGTTTCCCCAACATGCGATTTAAATCACTTAAACAGCATTAAATAAACTACTAAATAAACAGTTTTCAAATTTGTTTATAATAAATAAGTTGAAAAATTTGAAAAAAAGAAACATTAAATAAACGTAGAATATATTCAATTCTAAATCATTAGAAAGGGATAATTTTTTCCTGTGTTTTGGCGCAAATTTCATTCCGATATCTTTTATAGTTTAAAAGTTATACACAAATGTTACTAACTACCCCTGTTCCGACCACTGTGCGACGGGCTCGGCCACCAGGCCCATGATACACAGGGCTAGCCCGCGGATGGTCAGGTATTATTCTGTGTGGACAAAATTGTCCGTGGCGGTGGTATAAAAGTCATCTGTGCCTGTCCGAGGAAAATCAGTTGTTCGACACTCTCAACACGATACGGAGCAACCCAATTACAACATGGAGTCCATGGACACTATAAGTATTAAAATTGTATACTATTAAACCGGGTGATTCTTCCGGTAGAGTCCTCAAATCGAGTCATGTACCTAAACCAGACTGTTTTTAAGAAAGTTAGTTTCACTTTATGCAAATAAATTTTTCATGTGGGCCATTTACATTCGGATAACATAACGACGTGCGTTACAAAAAACAGCACATCTGTCTTCGTTTGAACACGTTTGCGCGGTTTGCCACCAAAAGAATACGATACAGATATAAATTAAAATTTTCATATGTGTTTTCTTTGGAGATTAGATAAAGTTAGTATTTATTAAAAAAACAGTTTCAAAAGTTCAATTCTTCGATGCACCATGCACTTCAACAATTTAAACTGATCACGCGCCGAAACGTTTCTGCCGTATAATACAAAATGTGCTATTCTTCGGGGCGAAGCAATGAAATATGCTAATTTTCCCGGCGGAAGACCAAACGCGCTAATAATCGTCGGAAACGATGAAATGTTCTTCTTTACGTGGCAAACTGGTACGTGCTGTTTTTCGTAAAAAAAAAAGAAACGTGCTACCTACTTTTCGTAACGTACGTCGTTATGTCGTCCCGATGAAAATGGCCCACATGAAAAATTTATTTGCAGAATGTAAAACTAACTTCGTTAATAGTCAAGGCATTTTTGATCTAGTCAAATCAAAATGTTTAACTTCAAATTGTTTGTTATATATTTTTTCCATTTTTAGATTGAACAAGCTTTACCAGTGGCTGACACGGTGTTGGCAGCAGCCGCAGCAGGGCCACGGAGGGAAGAGGGGTTCGCGGAAGCTGAGGCTGTCAGCCGAGGAAATCTCCCCGAGCAAAATCCCCCCGATAAATCGGAGGAAATTATAACAAAGGTAATTATGTGGAATGTGCAAGTCGATTACGCAAGAAATATCACAGTTAGAACAAAAGTTCTTATACAAAAATGTTACTTACTTATCTGAAATTATTGAGACACAACAGTTTCGCTGCATGTCAAGTAATATTCAGGTTATTAATAAAAAATGAGAAGCGGAGAAAGTGTTACAACCGTGCCTGACCCTGAGTCGGTTGTAACACTGCAAAAAAATATTTATGGATTTTAATTATAATAATAAATGAAAAAAGGTAAAATTTATAACCACTTATGCGGTATCGAAATTGTGGCAGAAATAGAAAACGTTTTGACTGGTGCATTCTTCATGTGATCAATCCTTACATTCAGTACATTGCACCCATTTTTCATTCGTTTGCTTATGCTGTGCTATATGATTCCATGCAAACATGACAATAGTATTCATCTTCTTTGTCACTATTCGGTTCTGTCGCGGTACAACCCATCCCGACTGCCGGTGTTACAATCGCCCCCGGCCAGGCTTTTGAACTTAAATTATAAATTTTGATTAACGAGACACTTAAAAGTATAAAGTAACGGTCAGTATTACTTTATAAATGGCCAGATTAAATATTTAAAAAAAAAAGAAAAAACACGTACTTGCAAAGGGAGTATTTATATTACAATTTTAAATCAGTAAGAAAAAGTTATTTTAGGGTATCGAAAAGTTATTTTCTTCGCTATACATGTCTATACTGCTAGGACATGGATGTGTGTATTCCAAATGTCATTCTTCATCAGATGTTGAAATTTTGTGTTAATATCTATCATATGTTTTGAGATATTTAACGTGTTACAACCACCCCAGGTCTACTGTATTTCCTACTCAACTATTTTGTGCGAAATGTTGCAATTGTCAGAATGTTATTCCGTTTTAAGAAATATCCGAATATTTTTTTTATGATTCACTATATGTATGGGTAGAAGTAGAAAACATAATTATTATGTTTCTGTTTCAGTTAAAGAGGGAGATTCAGCGCCTCAAATTTTTGCGAGGAGGCCGTGGAGGCCGTCAAGAGCGCGGGAGGACACATGGCGGGTGGAGAAGAGACGGAAGAGGTGGATGGGGAAGCGGCGGAGGAGGTGGATGGGTAGGAGGCGCAGGAGGTGGTTGGAGAAGAGGCGCAGGAGGTGGGTGGAGAAGAGGCGCAGGAGGTGGAAATATAAATATTTATAACTTAAGATAATGTAAATTTTAAATTAATAAATTCTGTTTGTTTCTTGTATGTTTGGTACAAATCCACTTGTCTTGATACCTCGCAAGAGTACGTAGTTATGATGACAATACAAAATTATGAAGAAAAAAAACCCAGGGTGTAGAAAAATTACCCAGTCATCAATACATATAACCCATAACCACAAATCCAAACGACTTGAAATCAGCCTATAACCACAAATCAAATCAATTTAATCGACATGAAATTAGTATATGTCACGCTGTCCGACACTCAATCGCTACCCAGCAATCCGATGTTTCATATCCGATCGAACTCCAGACAAAAGAATCGGCCCTCCACTCTGTAAATTCCGATAGTAATAACCGATTCCGTTGCCAAGGAAGAACAAATGAATGTCAGCCGTTCCAAGCCTATTGTCGTGTAACGTTCATTCTTTCCCACTCTAAGTCTAATTAATACATAAGAGTACTGCGTGAGCCGAAATTATTATTAGACCACGTCTACCTCTAACGAGCTGTCGCGTTACGAGTCTTATTTAGAAATAAAACATTGTTTTATTTCACTTCCACTGGTTTCACGTGCTATTCTGAGCCGCCTAACAAGACACGTGGGAACTAGTACTCCAGTTTTATACTGTGTCACGAATTTTGCGGATTTCCCCGTGACACATAACCACAAATCCAAACTTAGACAGTAATAAATAAATAATAAAAAAATGTATTACAACAAATTTTGAATTAAACGATTTTATTTAAAACGTTGTAAAAACTAAAAAATAATTCTTTTGTTGTACTACCATTTCGATGTTGTTTTGTCAATTTAAATAGAATCGTGGAGCAGGATGCTTCATAATAGAATATGGATTAATTTAATACAGAATCAAGCGTCGAAATGAATTTGTTGTGAGATATCCTGCTCCACGATTTTATTTGAAGTGAAAAAACAACATCGAAATGGTAGTACAAGAAAATAATTATTTTTTAGTTTATAATTTCGCCATTGTCTCGGCTTAATATTTAAAAGTTGCTCTCCAATTGCTAACCTAGTCTTTTCTTTTCATGCGATATTCCCGAAGTATCGACTGTGTGCACTCTTAAAACAATGCCAGTGCCAGGAGCCGGTTCATATAGGCAATGAACATTAAATTCGGCACCGCATTCATTGCAAATCTTAATATATAAACCAGAAAGTGTTTGTGTGATTGTCTGTCGCCTAAAAACTTTCGAACGCTAAACTCTCGGGTCACGAAATATGTCCCATCTCATTATTCTTAACTAATCCAGATGAATGTGACTATTTTCACAAAAAAAAAATGGGTAAAATTAGTTTGGAAAATTAGAATCTAAATTTCGGGCGAAGCTGAGTAGTAAAGCTATGTAGTACCATATATTTTCAAATATGTTTCCGTTTCCGGAGAATCGAAAATTTTGCCATATTTAAACGTATAAGCGCACAGAAGTTACGTTTTTAAAAAAACAAGCTCTGCAAATGATATCAGTCCAACCGGGACTAAGTATTTTATAAGATTTTCCATGTGTGCCCTTTTCTTTATAAATTTTCAATAAAGTAGCAATAGATTTCCATTGCTCCTCAGACAATGTAATATCAAAATATAATTGCGGCAGTTTAGTATTCATTTTATTTGGATTATTGTGAGGTTCGAATTCTTGGCTAAGTAGTATGACTTTCGTTTGAAACATTAATGCTATCCACTAGGAGTGTGCGGATCGTCCCGAGGCTCGGGGTCGCAAGATTCGGGCTACAAGCTTGGCCGCCATGAGCGGGCAATTTGATTTCAGGTCGGCTCGGCAAAACTCGGCCGCGATCGGCTCGAAAGCCAGCTATTAACAGAAGAACCAAACGGAAAGAATTCTGTATATGATTTATATCGATACGAGTGATAAGTTTTTACTTTTCTGTCTCCTGTTGAATCATAATTAACCGAGCCATCAGTAACCGAACAAAATTGTTACCTGAGAACGTAGAACAATGATGTTTCTTACATGTTAATTTAAAATAATAAAATATTCGCCATCCCGTATATTTTAGTTACTATGAAACGTCCACGAAATATTTCTTTTTGTATGCTTATAGTTATTTGTACGTTTTTTATTTTTAATCTGAACCTATCCCAAAAACATAATATCCTATATATCCCGTTTACATAAAGTACTAAGTATGAAGTATATTTTATTAACATTTTAAAATATTGTCGATGTAAAAATAGTCTTCCTCCCAAGTTTTGAACATGGTATTTATTTAACTATGTATATGGACATATTCAGTATTCACAGACTATTTGGTAGCAGAAAATATATATATATATATATATATATATATATATATAAATCAATAATAAAATACAAATTATGATTCAACAGCAGACAGAAAGGTAAAAACTTATCACTGGTAATGATATAACTGATATACATAATTTTTTCCGTTCTCGGTCTCCTGTTAATAGCTGGTTTTCGAGCCGATCGCGGCCGGGGTTTGCCGAGCCGATCTGAAATCAAATTGCCCGCTCATGGCGGCCAAGCTTGTAGCCCGAATCGAGTCTCGGGATCTCGAGCAATGCGAAAGTATCAGGACCCGGCCCGATCCCGCCCGAAACGTCGGGTACACGAACATCCCCACACCCCTGCTAACCACTATTTCTTTTTCTCCTTCTTCTTCCACTGGAATTTTGAAATGTTTTTCAAATTTGTTAGCAAATTTCACCGATTGTTTTTAACGTAAAAGTTTAGTGTATTTGGTGACAACGTATCAGAAATATTTATAAATGCGTAGTTACTTTCTTTCGCTGACGGCCCTCAGCGCTGCGCCCTAAAGCGGCGCGGCACCAAGGGCCACTTCTGAAACGTAAACACATGTTTGCTATACTCTCGAATTCTTTGCAACAACCCACGAAAGTCAGTTAGTCTTCAGACACAGCTCTTGCAAGATCGTGCGTTCATTTACGGCTTGTGAAGTAACTGTGAGAAGATTATATAATTTTTCGTTTCGCGATTTCATTGTAGAGATTAGTGAAAAATGTCTAGACAAGCATTGATAGACTCTGGTGTGATTCTGCACATGCTGCAGAAGTGTGACAAGTATGAATTATTCGATGGGAGCTGCAAATTGAAGTGTCGTACGGATAAAGTGTGGAAAGAAGTAGCTGCAAAATTTTCAAGTAAGTTGTCGCCAGACACATTAAATTTTCACGTTAGGACCAATAGATGGAATTAAAGGCGCCTCGGGTATCCCACGAGCGTCCAATATGCGCCTTCGGAGCGCCTGATGTTACAAAACGGGACGCCTTAAAGGCGCCTTTAAAGCGCCTGAATTAGGACTGACAGGCGTCTCAAAGGCGCCTGAAACGGGCGCCTTAAAGACGCCTTAAACGGGCCTGGATTAGGACTGACAGGCGTCTTAATTATCGATAAATTGGGTAAAATGCAGCTGTTTAAAAATCGCCATTAGGGCGTATTTAAGATGGTTATCGATACTGATTAATTATAACATAAATTTAATCAAACAAAGGGTTATCAAAATGAAATCAGACTCGATAAAAATTCATTTTCATTGTTTATTTATTTAAAATTTGTTTACAGATACTTGAAAAACAAGGAGCTGCTCAGTTGGACACATATATATTTCTTTTTTTGTCATTATTACTATTACATAACATGCTTTGTATAAAATATATAATTCGCAGTATGTTTACAAATATTTAAGGACTATATTTATACAGTACTTGTGTTTACGGGGGCACGCAATGAATACAGAATGCATTTACATAATAAGTATATGTGATACACATGTAAATATAGTTAGTTAGTACAGAATACACAGAAAATGTACAGAATGTACATAATATATAAAGACACATTAGTTTAAGCAAATATATCGGATAGCGCACATTACAGGAACTGGGAACTCGCGAGAGGCTTCGTTTTAACTTTAAGGACGAACTTTTGCTTAAATTCGAACTTTAATCTTAATTATACTATTTACAGTTTATCTTACAATAAAGATTTAGGACGCACAATTATATTTTAAGGTAGCAGCACTAGTTTTCCTACGCGGTAGGATTTTCTAAGTCAGCGGCGCAATGTACGTGGATTCGACCCGATTCTCGTTACAAAACGAAGCAGTTTTAAGCAAAGGAAGCAATTAGCGGTTACTTAGTAGACGGCTCGTCGACAAGTAGGTAACGCGTTTCGAGTGAGAGTGATCCAGGAAATCGGCTCGATTTCCTGAAAGGAAGAGCAGGGGCCGTGATCGACGCTCCACATGAGTCAGCGCCCCGTTGCCATTGCTTAATTATCGGTGGGCCTAGGAGATGGCGTTAGTTTGCAGAATTTCGCGAACAGATATTTAAAATAAAAATTTATAAATGGAAAAAACGATTTATAAAAAGAAAAGTACAGGAAATATGAAAAAAAAGTATACGCAGAATAAAGCCGGGAATCCACCCAGAAGCTATGCTATGCGATGCTATGCTATGCTACGTTTTAAAAAAATTAGCTTCAATACATTCTCATGGAACCGATTCCACCAAAAGCTAAGCTAAAACATAGCATAGCTTAGCTTAGCTTCCCGGCTTTAGGGTCCATACGACGTATGGAGGTCGGCGGTATATGAAGAAATCAATTTCCGTCGTCAATAATGGTTATTCGTAACCAAAAACAATTTCCGTCGTCAATAATGGTTATTCGTAACCGAAAACAATTTCCGTCGTCAATAATGGTTATTAGTGATCAAAAACAATTTCCACCGTCAATTAAGAAAAACACTACTTTTGCGAAAAAAAGCCGGGCCTCTAAATGTTAAGGATTAAACCAAAGAGGAGATATAATAATAAGAGGCGTCACTCGACAAAGACAGAAATAAACTGGGGAAATCACTAGACAACCAATTTAAATGCCCATTCGGCAATGATCGGTAAACTTCGTTAATAATCAGCAAAGAGTAACCCAAAAATGAGGCCTGTTTTAGCCTCCTTTTGGTCCCACGATTTTGGAACTGAATTTCGGGCCAAACGATACCTTATGTTGAGACATCATTCGCAACAAATTTTCAAGTTGATGTGACAATTAGTTTCTGAGATATGGGAGGTCAAAGATGTGAAAATTCATTAATGCACAAATCCATACACTTCGATGTACGGACTTTTATATCAGTCCGATGTAACGTCTCACGCAAACGCAAACCCAGCGTTACCGACCATAAGTAAAACAGTATTGCGCAGACCTTTATACATATTTTTATATATAATTTAGGAATTAAGCGAAACAAGTATCTTAGGAATATTAGGAATAATATAATGTAACTGTTAGCGAAAGCCTAGGACAAAGCATAATGTAATAAATAAATAAAATGTAAATTAAAGAAATAAGGATTCACTGCGCATGCGCCAAACACTAAATTCTGAGTATAAAAGGAGGTGCACGCAGCACAGTAGTCACTTCAGACTCTGCCAACAGAAGTGAGCTCGCCCCGGAGACGGAAGCGGCCGCTCTAGCAGCAGACATAGCTAAGAGTAACGAGCTCGCCCCGGAGACGGAAGCGGCCGTTCTTATAGCTAGCATTGCCAAGAGTACGAGCTCGCCCCGGAGACGGAAGCGGCCGTACACTGCAATACACGAAGTCACCGTAGAGTAAAAATCTGCCAAAAGTAGCGAGCTCGCCCCGGAGACGGAAGCGGCCGTTCTTGCAGCAGACGTTGCCAAGAGTAAGAGCTCGCCCCGGAAACGGAAGCGGCATTACACTGCGACATATAATACTAGTTCATATAAAATACAAAAAACCCCAAAAACATAAAATACATAATCATAGCTGTAGTCAATATTAAGTTGTTATTGTTAAAGTAGAATTAAGTGTTGCTGAATAAATAGCCATTGTTAAGTTAAAAGTTTGGATTTTAATCCTTAACTCTCTACCAACGAACCCCACCTATCCTGTACTTGAGGGGAAGCCGCTCTCCTCTCAAGAACCTGCTAGCACTCAGTCGCTCCAAAGCAACTGGACGTTACACCGATAATTAAAGAACTGTTCCCAGGGATTTTGCTGCCAGCTAACAACGAATTTGAACTTAGATTTTCAAAATTCATAACTTTTATTGCGAGAATGTCGCTAATACAGAGTCACTCAGCGGCCACGGGTGTAAACATGTATCCCCATAAAAAAACTTCAAAAAAGTAAAAAAATTACGCCAAGTACATGAAAAACCAAATAAATCACAAAAAATAGAAGATAATAATTACAAAATAAAAAAAAAATGTGAAATCAAAATGAGCTGCAAGTACATAAAGCTGCTTTCAGTCAAATACTTGGGGTGGCCAGGCAAGGTCAAGATGTCGATGAATAAGAATTATTTAATAACGCAAAATAATGAAAGTGTAGTCATATTGTCAGAGTTTTAAATTGACAAATTATCTGAAAGCCCGCGAGAGGGAAGATATGGGTATTGATGATCTGAGAATACCTTGCCTGGCCACCCCAAGTATTTGACTGAAAGCACCTTTATGTACTTGCAGCTCATTTTGATTTCACATCTTTTTTTTATTTTGTAATTATTATCTTCTATTTTTTGTGATTTATTTGATTTTTCATGTACTTGGCGTAATTTTTTTACTTTTTTGAAGTTTTTTTATGGGGATCTCACTTCTTTTTACAAAGATAATTTATGTACTTGGCATAATTTTTTTACTTCTTTGAAGTTTTTTATGGGGTACAACTTAACGTAAAACTTACTTATATAGAAATAGAGTGGCCTTTTGTTATAGTGAGTGTAGAGACTACATAATGGGTCCGAAGGAGGTGAGAGCGTATGGCAGAAAGTCTTGTTGCAGGAAATTTAAATGCTAATGGTAATAATTCAGCAAAAATGAACAAAGAGATCCAATATTTTTAACGCACAATTGGTTTACGTTACGAATGCTAAAGCAAGATTTTATGAAAATTAGAATATTTTTTGACATACGCTTCGCTATATTGAATCGGTCATTGGGAATTTTGAAAATCTAAGTTCAAATTTGTTGTTAGCATATCGGCTGCTGCGTTAATGAATTTTCACTTCTTTGATCTCCCATATCTCAGAAACTAATTGTCACCTCAACTTGAAAATTTGTGGTGATTGATGTCTCCAGCGCCGGCGGAAGGTACGGGCGAAGCGGGCGACCGCCCGGGGCACCAATTCGCGAGGGCGAGAACGATCTTTTAGCAAATTAAAGCTGATCAAAAATTATTTACATTCCACTAAGCTTCAAGAAAGGCTAAAATCTCTTGCCATTCTATCGATCGAACAGGACATGATTCAAAAAATTAATTTGACTGAAGCCCTTAATACATTTGCTGCAGCTAAAGCAAGAAAAGAATTTCTTTACAATATGTATTTATTATGTATTATAATAAATACTAAATAAAACTATATAAAGTAAAACAGATGGTTTCATTTATTAAAAAATTAGGAAGGGGTGCCAAAAAATGGATTCGCCCGGTATCATATTTACTGTCACGCCGCCCCTGGATATCTCATCATAAGGTATCATTTGGCACAAAATTTAGTACCAAAATATTGGGACCAAAAAGAGGCTATTTCTTGGGTCACTCTTTCGGTAAGGTACATTTAGTCAATTTCAAAAGTTCAAAGGTTCCGCCCGGAGTGACGCCTCTTATTATATCTCCTCTTTGGTTAAACATCGGTTTTACGCCTTTTTGCGATCACAGGCACGCTTCAGCCATTTCTGAATCGAACACTCCGCATCCTTTCTGCTTCCCTCCACTTTCCCTTTCTCCGCAGCACCTTAAACAATAATTTCAATAAGACATTACATTACACACACACACATGCACACACGCACGCACGCTCGCACGCACGCACGCACGCACGCACACAGAAATTTTGGTGATAATTACATATAACGATTTGTGCCAATTTCAGCTTAATGAACGGCAGCTTTGTCTGTCGCCCCAGCCAGCTGTATTGCAGGGCCACTTCGTTCGTCAAGATGCTGGATAGCACTCGTTTAGTAAAATCATACGTATTTGAGCCTCCAAATTTTGAAAATTCATTCACCTATAATTAAAAAATTATCAAACATTAAATAACGAACATAAATTTTATTAACAGTACGAAACTTTAGATATTTCCTGCATACAGAACATAATTAGAATGAAATGTGCTGGGCTAAATTAAAATGGCTTATCGTGACCATTACTTTTTATGCGATCGTCGACATCCTAAAGGTTGGACTACTTATTGTTAGGCAAATAAAGAGAGAGAGAGAGAGAGAGAGAGGTGGGGGGAGACGCTACACCGAACAACCGCACCCGGCTGAGCTCTGATAAATAATTCAAAAAAAGCTCGTGTATTACAACGTATCGTTCTATGTCGGAAATATCGATTTCCACAATTTTTTCATCATATCTTTATGAAAGTAGTAGCAATAAATTGATAAGACACGACACACGCGACATATGTAGGCACATACATCGAACTACTAGATTGGAGAATAACGTAAACTCATTTTAATTTAACCGAGCAGTGCTTTGTTATAATATTAACAAAGATGATATTTTACTTACTGCATCTTGGAAATTTTCTTTATCTCGCAAAATTTCTTCCAATTCTTCAACCCTTGCGACGGTGTTGAGGGGAAATTCCAAATGATTAAATTTGGCGAAGAAGGATTGTTTCTTCTCAACCAACGGAGCTCCTAATTTTTTCTCCAGGGCTTTCACCCGTTCCATAGTTTCCATTAATAACACTTTTAACAGATTATTTTGCGCCGTCATTGAACGGTTCTGTTCAATTATTTGCGTATTTTGCTCAATAATTTTCTGAAAATACCCATCAGCAGCGTTGCTCTTTTCTCTGCAGCTTCCACTGGGGCTTGCATTTATGTTCTCTGAAAATTATTTATTACATCTTATATTTTTTCACTGTAACTTTCCATGATAAAAAACTATCTGCGCATAGAATAGAATTATCTTTATACACATATATTGACTTACCAATTTCAATGTTGTTTTGTGAAAAACTCGCCTGGCTTCCATAGCTGGTGCTGGGGGATGCTGTTTCGTCTAAAAACCAAAATTATTTTTGTTAAAGAATTCTGCTGTAAACATTAAACATATATATATATATATATATATATATATATATATATATATATATATATATTTTATATCTCGCGCCCTCGTCAGTCGCCAATCGTCAACTCTGGTAAGCGCGAATGCAATCGAATCTCGATCGGCCACAATCGTTTGAGCTGAGTGTATGTACCTCTGACAAGCCCGATTTTAACGAAACCGCCTTGCATGTATTTAACTTTTCGAGTATATTTGGCAAGGCAGACTTGTCGTACATTTTCTAGTGCTAGCACGTGCAAAAATTACATCGGATTTGTTTTGAAACTTTCTACACATTAAATTCGGCACCCAAGAAGGATTAGAGTATTAGGAATTACATAGTTTCAAGTAGAAAGACGTGCAAACATAACCTCCAAGCGTTGTCGGGACCGCGTACGAAATAGAACCTCTCTAAGAACAAGTTAATTGGTCGTGAAAATTACGGCAGGTCGAAATCTTTAGACCTTGTTATGCAGGCGTATTCATAAAGCGAGAACCTGTGGGGTTGCGTCGAAGGAACGGCCTACTTAGTATGAAAGCGAACATAATAATTCTCGAGGTAAGAAAGCAGAATTGCAGACACATCCAAACCGCATCTACTGTAAATAAAGCGTAAGAAAAATGTGAAAAATGTATTGTTACTAATCCACAAGGGCAGATGTTGGCAACCACATCGCTGCAAGATGGAATTTGTACATTAAATAACGCAGAAGAAGAGGGACTTTTACCAACAGAATCGGTGAAACAACATGATTCTTTACACAAACGCCTAGGACAGAAGATAACGTCAACAGAAATAATATGATGAAACTGAGCGTAAAGTAGCGTAAAGGGAATAACAAGATTGTATTAGGTAATCGTAATTTTTATGTAGCATATTTACACACCTGATCGTATCACGGGTCTCCTCATTTTTGGAGCGGGGAGTAACGGCAACCTTTCTTGACTCCTGATGCGCTTCATTTGTGGAGGTGTCGACATCAGCGGCGCGTGGTCAGGCCCAGACTCCTCACTGCTGGAATACCTTTTTGGTATGATATTCCGCTTCGTTACCTCCACGTCCGACTGAAGATCACTGGTTTCTTCAGCTTTTCGTGCCTTGGCCCTCGCCGTGGCATAATCATCTGAATGAATACATTAGTAATTAATGGGTATAATAATTAGTCACTAATTAGTACTATAATTAATAAGTGAATATAATAATAATTTCAACGTACAATAGATTCCACCGGGGAAAACCGATACGGGGAGCTTCTCCCAAGATTCTTCGTGCAGCTCGCAATTTTTTATTGCCACTGTTATGCGGCTTGGTTTGTACGGTGGCCAATAACAAATACGTCCTTCCACCCAATTCGAGGGTACCTCGGACACTGTTTCATCGCTAATGAATTCGACGATACGCCAACCAGTATGAGCCATTTCTAATCCTGTATACACAAGTATTCGTGAAACAAAACATGTTTAGAAATTTGCTAGCGTGTATTCTTAGCTTGAAAGGTATAGCGAAATTGAGACCAGAAAAAATCGAAATCTGAATCATTAATATTATCGTCATAAAGACGGTACAAACATTGAATGAGCATATTCTAAGTTCACACATTTATATGCTATTTCTGCGACATTAAAAAGTTGAGAAGGACCTTAATTGCATTCTTCTGAAAGGGAATTTCCTAATTTTGAAGAATTATACGGGGGTATACGTATAGATTTAATATGTTTTAAAATGCTATTTTTTAATCCAAAATTCTGGCTGTTTTTAAAAAGGTTCTGGCATGTAAAGTGCTGGAAACTGATTTTTTTGAAATGTAGAGTAAATAATTTATTGCTTGATGTGAAATTTTATGTGTTACAGCCCACTCTGCCAATGAAGAAGCTGAATTAAGATTACTCAAATCTGTTGAAAATTCTTCAGAAGTCTGTGAATTTTCGAAGGAGGCAAAATTCTGAATTTCTTCTAAATTCGGAGAAAATTCTACATTACTTTCGGTGATATTGGAAGAAGATTGCGAACTTGTGCCAGGTGAAACATATGAGTATATTGGTAATAAAAAGATACGGACAAATGATTTTGAATGTGAAAATGATTGTGAACTAGTTCCAGGTTAAACATCACTAGTGGGGTACTAAAAAAATGGATTGCAGATGTTAAATGTGAAGAACTAGCATCTAATGATGTTCTGGCTTCCTGAACGGAACGATAAAAGTAATCTTGTTAGAATGCATATAGTACTTATTCAATTTCAATGTGCCAGTCATTATTAAAGTAAGGAGAGAGAGAGAGAGAGAGAGAGAGAGAGAGAGAGAGAGAGAGAGAGAAGAGTCTGGACAGAGGAAGGAAAAAGAGAGTTTCAAATGGAATTAAACAAAATAAGCTTCAATAGGACAGAGGTGAATGAAATGGTAGAAGAAATGGTAGAAAAAATAAACAATGCAGTACGGAAAGAAGAAGTAAAAATAAAAAAATGGAGATTGGACAGCTTTAAGTGGTGGAATTCGAATTGTACAAGAAAGAAAAGAGAAGCCAGAAAAGCACTGAGGAACTGGAGAAGGGGCAAAGGAGACAAAGAAGACTACCAGAAGAAAAGAGGGGAGTACAAAAAAGTGTGCGAAGGAAGGAGAAGGGAATTACAAGAAAATACAGAAAATGAGATAATACAATTAAAGGGAGAAAATCAAATATGGGAATATATAAATAAACAAAGAAAGAAAAGAATAGGAATCTCCAATAAAATAGATTTAAAAGAATGGAAGGATCATTTTAAAACATTACTAGAAGGCGTCGACTGTAAAAAAGAAGTAGGAGAGTTGGAAGAAATAGACAACACGGAAGGAGAGAAGAAAGAGGAACAGGAAGACGAAATAACAGAAGCAGAAGTAAAAGAACAAATCAGGAAATTAAAAAAGAAGAAAGCAGCAGGGGAAGACAAAATGAAGCCTGGATTTACGGTAACGTGAATATAGTAAAAAGGATCACAGAAATTTTCAATAAAGTGTGGAAGGGAGAAGGATTCCTGGAGAGGTGGAAAGAAGGGGTGATTTCACCAATATTCAAAAAAGGAGGTAGAGAAAAGGTAAGCAACTATCGGGGGATAACGATCCTAAACACAGCGTACAAAATATATGCTATGGTCCTAGAAAAAAGATGAAAAGAGGAATTGGAAAAGAACCACTTAATACCAGAAACGCAGACAGGATTCAGGAGCGGTGGATCGACAACAGATAACAGAGAAATACAGAAGAAAGGGGGGAAGCTGTATACCTTTTTCGCGGACCTAAGTGCTGCATTTGACAAGGTGGATAGAGTAAAACTGCAGAACATCATGAAGAGAAAGGAAATAAGTAAACGCTTAAGGATGAGAATCGGAGAAATTTACAAAGAAACAAGAAATACTATTTCGACACAAAAGGCCGAAAGGCGAAAAATAAACCTATTTACTACTATTAAAGTAATGAAGAAAATAGAAATAAACTGACTGTAATGTAGAAAAAACAAAATGCAACACTGGTTTGAGAAATATAGAGATATAGAACTTACCTGGAGAATATATGAATGTGGTACAAAACCAACCGCCAAAGAAACGCACTTGAGACAAGTAACTTTAAACGCGTTGAGTAATACTAAAAAAAAACACACAATACGAATAATAGGAAAACAAGATGAAAAACACTAAAAATACGATTAAAACACGATAAATTACACTATAAAAACACGATAAACGATCAATTACACTATAAAAATACAATACAAATAAGATAAACACACGATAAATTACACTATAAAATACGATAAAACACACTATAAGAATAATATAAAATTACTAAAACTATGTAAAATAATAAGAAAAAAATAGGAATAAACTACAGACTAACAATAAAATGAGAAAAATATGTGAAAAATATATGGAAAATAGCGAGAAATAGAGTGCGTCCCCTGCGATGGTTCTGCGATAACTGCTGCAGTTTCCTTGCTACCTGTAGGCTCCAAGGAAACCTTGCCACCCCCCACTACACGGCACAACCCCCATCCTGCCGACGGATATTCCTCTGAAGACTTGCCAGAGAAGCTCTTTAAAGCAGAAAAGCAGAAAAAATTGAACCAAAGGTTTTTTAATCCTTATGAGTGTCGCTACCGCCACTACAAAAATCAGGTCATTATTTTCTAAACATCGATTTTTTTGGGGCACCTAAAAGTTACAAAAACTGCAGGAGAAAACGTATTTTATCTTTAACCGTCCGCCATTCTGTAGATTTTTTTTCAAATTTCTGGTCGTGGAAAGGGCGATAGCGACACTCGTAAGGATTAAAAAAACGTTTGGTTCTCTTTTTTCTGCCCAGTGAAAAAGCCGCTAGCCTTGGGACAAGGCAACAAGGATGTATTCGGATGACGACGCTTATAATTCTGAAAATTGTAAAGACTTTAAATCATCTTTCATGATTTTAAACAGCCAAAAGATGAATAAAAGTGTAGGTATACGAGGCACCAATCTCGTGTCTTTTTTCCCCTTTTCAAATCCGGAAAGAAACGCTAATAAAAAGCAATGATCTCGAGTACAGTAGTAGTCAGAGAAGAGAGTGCCGTTACTAAAAAGAGCAGAATTACTACTGCATCTTTATTCGTATCCTGATCTAATTCCTTTAATTTATTTATTAAGATATTATAACCAGCTTTTTTATATTTTTGTCCAAGTAATCTTTAGATTTAATTTTCCAAATGTATTGATCTTGTTTGTACGATTCGATAAATCCTCTCAGCAAATTACACGTATCAATAATTTTAAATCTGTCTGCCGGTGGCCCACACTTCCCGTTAATTTTGATATGCGGCAAATTTGAACACAGAAAAATCAACCTTGCGGTGATTGCGTTGCATTACAACTTTTGACTTCATGCAAGTCCGTAAATCGAACGGGCAAGAGGGAGCGTGTATGGCGGCCTTTAGAGCAGAGCTGTTTCGAGACTCGAAACATTCGAGTAGCTTGAAGTTCGAACCGAGCGGGACTCGGTTTTTCGAGCCGAGCCGAGACTCGAACGGTTTCGGGTAGCTCGAATGTGTTTCGGACAGCTCGATTTTTTCGAGCCGCTCGAATCTGTTTCGTTTAGCTCGATTTTTTCAAGCAGCTCGTATGTTTCGGGTAACTCGAATGTTTCGAGCCACCCGAATATACTTATTTTAGGTAGTCGACTGTATGGTGCAGTGTGCTAGCTTGGTGTAGCTGGAACGTTTTGTAGGCACCGAATATAAATTAAGTTAGATGTATAATATGAGATGTATAGATATGAAAACCATATCAAGTTATTTAACCCTAAGTTCTCGCAGGAAAGAAGTCGACTCAACATCAGAGAGAATTTGAACTTAAACTTGAATAAGTTTGAAAATATCCTGAATGTGATTAAATTTTTCAAAGAGATAAATTCACTTGATCTCTTGTAATGGAGCACTAGGTAGCTCTATGTATGGTCGAATTATGTTGTGATTTATATTTTACACCTTCTGGGAAACCAGATTCAATCCAGTTACTGCTCTCGGGGATATAATAAAGTGAACACTTATATTATATATAGAAAACTTTACTAAAGTTTATTTCGTATGCAAGAACAAAAGTGACAAAAGTGAAAACATATATGAGAATATATTATTATTATTATTATTATTATTATTATAATAATGTGGTAATGTGTGCATCATGCATCACGCATCACGTGTGTAGGTGTCCCCCACCCAAATAATCTTGTCCATCGAAGAACATTCCCGGCAACGCTGATGTTGTATGTATATATTTTAATGTAGTACAGCGTGTAAATAGTGTATGTATATAGTTTAGCGTTGGCGTGAATGTTACTGTATATAATACAATATATTATACTATGACATTGACTCTTTTAATTGTTCTCGCAGTTCGTTCCGTTCCTCGTTATACAGTCTGTCGTGTGGCATCTTTGATGATAATTCTGTGCAATAAGTACTATTCTTTGTAATGCGTTGTTGTTTATGTACTTTTAAATTATGGGATCTTGTCCCGTTGATATTATTATAATAATAATAATAATAATAATAATAATATATTCTCATATATGTTTTTACTTTTGTCACTTTTGTTCTTGCATACGAAATAAACTTTAGTAAAGTTTTGTATATATAATATAAGTGTTCACTTTATTATATCCCCGAGAGCAGTAATTGGATTGAATCTGGTTTCCCAGAAGGTGTAAAATATAAATCACAACATAATTCGACCATACATAGAGCTACCTAGTGCTCCATTACAAGAGATCAAGCGAATTTATCTCTTTGAAAAATTTAATCACATTCAGGGTATTTTCAAACTTATTCAAGTTTAAGTTCAAATTCTCTCTGATGTTGAGTCGACTTCTTTCCTGCGAGAACTTAGGGTTAAATAACTTGATATGGTTTTCATATCTATACATCTCATATTATACATCTAACTTAATTTATATTCGGTGCCTACAAAACGTTCCAGCTACACCAAGCTAGCACACTGCACCATACAGTCGACTACCTAAAATAAGTATATTCGGGTGGCTCGAAACATTCGAGTTACCCGAAACATACGAGCTGCTTGAAAAAATCGAGCTAAACGAAACAGATTCGAGCGGCTCGAAAAAATCGAGCTACCTGAAACACATTCAAGCGACTCGAAAAAATCGAGCTACCCGGAACACATTCGAGCTGCTCGAAATAATCGAGCTACCCGAAACATTCGGGTTACCCGAAACCGTTCGAGTCTCGGCTCGGCGCGGACATTCGGCTCGGTTGTTTTGAGTCTCGAAACAGCTCTACTTTAGAGTGCCTAATGCCGCGTCAAATTGATCACTTTAATTCGATGTCTGGGATTCTGTTCAAAATCGGATATGACGTTGTTCACGTGAAATTAAGGGGAGTTTGTATTTCAGGGGGTTGTGTCTTAAAACTTTCACCTCGCAGTAAATCGCAAATCTGCGTTGCACGTGTTGGCAATGACCAGAGTCGCGGGGGGGGGGGGGGGGGGGACAATAAGCAGAGACAGGAAATCGTGAGGGTCGTCGGCGGCGCGAGCCCGCTAATAATGGAAAAATCAAAGGTCAGGTCTAGGCGTTTTCGTGTACGGCGCACAGTGGGCTGAAAACCCGTTTTTTTTTGTGGGCAAAAGTTTAAACTGTCCACCGCGTTTAGCGTTCAAATACACTGTGGACTGTTTCGCGGAAGTAATTGTTAATTGAAGGGTCGGATGCAATAAGGGGACTAGCGCTGGAAAATGTGAACAATTGTCCAAACGCTAAGAAAGATTGGAAAATTAAATGTTATTAAACTGAATTTTAAAAAATATTTTGTAAAGCTCGTCACGACACACATTTTTTCTATTTACAGTTTGTTTATCGAATCATTACTATTCGAGTTGAAAAATAATAAACAAGGAATTTTTCATCGTCCAAAATCATTATTTCTTTAAACATAAATTGCGATAACTTAAGTAAATATTAAGGGATCGTTATGAGACTTAAAACATAACTTCAGAAAACTCTAGCGAAGCCGTAAAACGTATGCACAAAACCCGTTATGTTAAAAAAAGTAATAATATTTCATTAAAAAGGAATGCTGGACATAACCCATGTTTCTCAATGTTCGCCGTTAAAAAGTATCGAGACAATTTTGAGGTACATATAACTTGCAGCAACAAAGTTTTTCCTTACTATACAAAGAAGATTTTCACCAATTTTCACACTGATTAATAAATAATTTTAGAAAATATGTCGATATATATAAATCTGGCGCGCCACCAACAGTCGACAGCCGCGTCTAATGCGTTACATAGCAGATTTAGTCCAGTATTCCTTTTTAATTAAATATTATTACTTTTTCTAACATAAGGGTTTGTGCATATACATAATTCAAACTTTTCAATTCATTGAATTCCTAATTACTGTAATTGTGTGTGTGATTGAATTACAATGTAATTGAAATACAATGTAATTAGATTACAGCTCAAAACTCTGAAGAAGTGAGAAAAAAAGTGGAAAAAATGTAACAAAAGAGTTTATTTCTCTTTATATATTATAAATTTATGAATAATGCCATATTCTGCACTCATAGTAATTTTTTTCTATTCGAAACATTTACCTACATATTTCTTTCCCACCTCTTATTAGCTCTCAATTTGGTTACCTCTTAATTCGTAATTATAATTCAATTACATTGTACTACGCAATTACAATTGCAAATACATTGCAATTACGAGTTACGATGTATTTTAATTGAATGCGAGATCTGAATTACGAATTACAATGTAATCGTGTACGATGTAATTGAATTATTTTGTAATTATAATTCATGGAGTAATTCAATTGCAATTCTGCACAACTCTGCATATTAGTAGTATGTACAAACTGTTCCAGTCAACGTGATTTTTAATAGGTATAAGTATAGTCAAGGGCGGATGGGCCCATGCTGTTCTACTTTCGAGGGTTTTACGGTGGGGACTTACGCTGTATCTGGCTTCGAAAGGGGGTGTGGAATCTGAACAATCCTGGCGGTGATGGCGATGTAAATCTGGAAATTTCCAGCTGTAAAGCTGGAAATTTGTTATTTTTGAAGCGAAATTTCTTCGTTTCTTTGCGACTGGGCCATCGCTTGTTGCCGAAGCGTTCGTTGTTAAGCATTTGTCTACCAGATATGTCGATAAGGGGCAATCGACACTGTGCCGTTTTTCAGGGATTTCGACTTTCGCCGCTATCGTGCCTCCGTTCTCAGGTAAAAGGACTTTATGATTTTCGGCATACTGTCGGGTTTTTCCCCCGAGGTCTTGGGTGAGTCGGGCTATAGCCAAGCTACACATCTGGCAACCAGACTCCCACACGTAACTTTTTTTTCAGGTGATGTTTCGGGCCCGTTTTTTTTTGCGCGTTTTCGGCGTCGCTCAATCCTAATGTAAGCTGCTCCTTAACCAATCGGGCTTGTATTCGTCCCAAACGGCCACTCTCTTGAAGAGGCCTTCTTCACAGCAAATACCTCCTCCCCAAGGTTCACCTTCTTTCACACGGAATACGTCAACGCGTGCTTTTGTTTTAAAATTCGTGCGCATGTTTATACTCGAGAGTTAAGGAAGCCGTAGAAGGGGAGACGACGCGGGCGGGACCACGCGCAGGCAGAGGACTACCCCTTTTGTCCCCGTGTCTCACCGCGAGGCGTACTGGTACTTGTTCAGAGTTATTTCGTTTCCTACCCCATTGCCGGGGAAACATTCTTCGATCTAACATAAGAACATCTTCTTCTTTTGGTCATCGTGCGGACCATAAGATTAATTTTACGTCATGGCCAGTGCTCAGAATATCAGTATAATTTAATTATGCTATAGCGGAGCACGGTTTATTGCCTGTCGAACGTAGAGGGATTAGCTACTACTATCTGGTACCCAAAAATTAAACAGTCTGATCGGCCAGAGAGTTTCGCCAGGGTCGCGGTTTATGACCGTCTTGTCCCGCGAGTTGGCGGTTAACGACGGTACAGGTAGACGTTCTTTTACTTCGACTCGAAAAACATGCGAACGCACTCATCCGTGTCATGGACATAGGAACGGACCTATGTCCATGATCCGTGTCTGTTCGCATGTTTTTCCAATCGAATTAAAAGAACGCCGACGTCGAAGGCACGGTTTACATGACATTTGATATAATTTTAATCGGGAGAATGCCCGGACTCCATTGGTGTCCATATTTCTCCGCCATTCGATTTTTGCTCTTGAGGTTGCGAGGCAGCTTTCAGCACGTCGAAATCCCTGCATAGGGCGTACACGCACGCTTTCGACGCGCGCCTCGTCGTAAAAATCAACTCTTTCAAGTGCTCCAAACTGCTCGAAAAACCGAGAAACTCGTAAATCAGACCCGTGCGCGGCGCGCCGTTGTATTAGTGGGACCCTGCGTTTATTATATGTAGTACTGACAATGAGAGGAATTGCCGGATCAAACAAATAACCCCAAATCGTCTTTTTGGTTAGGACTCTGGGCTTTTGCATCATGATGTGTCTCATTGTACGACTAAAGATTTGTTGCATATTTTAAAACAATTTAAAGGCCATTGCGGTAGGTGCGGGGGAGAGGGATGAGGTAGCACGAACGATCGAAATGCTCATTTCTATCGCGACGTAAGAAATATAGACTTGTAGTTAGAGCTATTCGAGTACTTGATTATTCGGGTAGCTGGAAATCCGAAACAATCCGGGGCTCGGTTTCCAAGCCGAGCCAGGTACCCGAAAGAACCGAGCGGCTCAGATAGAACCAAATAAGTACTTGATTTTTTTTTACAAGTGGCCCGAAAGAACCGGGCGGATTGGAAAGAATCGAGCGGGCCGAATGAACTTCAAGCAGATCGAAAACTATTTGTCCGATTTATTTGAAACTTGGTACACATATTCTTAATGGTATCTAAAATGTAGCATATCATTTTATTTTATGCGATAACCCATTCGTATATATTGTAAGTCCGGGAGATTTCGACCACCGGGAGAGTCCGGCCAGTGCTGATATTTTAAGGCTGACGCAAGATAGGACACTGTGTGTCATTGACACAAAAGAAATACAGATTTGAATTATAAGATACAGTTAAGACTTTATGCGAGGCTGAAAGTTTTTAGACCAACTTACAGTGGGGGCGAGACTTGAAAAACAGGTAAGTTTATTTACGCTCTTCCGAAATTGGGGATATAATATGCATATAACTACAGTGTAACACCAAAAATACGTATGTATTCGTTTTTTATTTTTTTTGATAAGGTGTTCGATCACTACCTTGATTACTCGTAGTGGGTGGACGGCTTAACCCCGACATGCGGGTGAGACCGACCAGTTGCAGTGCTAATGTTTTTGATTGAAAATGAAAATAAATATTTGAAATTATCGCACACTATAATTTATATATACCCTAAATTGCTTGGGCTTTGCTTTAATGTGCATAAAACGACAAAAATGTGAAAAACAACGATGCTACAATTTCTTTTCCAAAAAGTGGTCGGAATCTCCCGGACTTACAATAATAAGTGTTTTAAATTTGCCTTGTTAGATAAAAACTTAATAGTGATATTCACCTTGCTCTCATTTGTACAATAAATTTTTTCTTCTAAAATCCGTATGCTACATTGTAGATATTTTATTAATGAACACTAGAATCATGGTCTTTCTCATGTTAGATAAACCTGGGACCGTAAAATTGTTAGCCCGTTAAAAGAAACGCGTTTCGGGTATTGGGAGAAAGGAAGTGGGAGAAATCTTACGAAACAAACACGTAATTAATATTGAACGTAAGCCACTCACGCCGAGGGTGAACGAACGATCTGCGTGAAGAAGGAGCAAGTACGGCAAAATTCATTTCATTGAATTTGTCTCATTTCATGTGGTGGCAATTACGACGAAAATACGCGTCCCGTTGTTTGAAATTCTTTTTCCAACAGAAGGTCCTGTTTAATAATTTCGGCGAAAAAAATACAAGACACGTACAATTCAGCAGAGGCCCTTAAGAAATAAACGTGGCAAGTCATTATACTTTGCTACGGTCGGTACGAAACGTTTTATTATTTTATTGGTAGTAGTATATATCCGCATAGGTCTTACGCCGTAGGGGCGAAAGGCCGTTTTACCTGTACCTGCAGCTAAATCCGCGCGGACAAGGTGACGCGGAAAGCAACAAGACAATTAGCATACGGATTTGAGAAGAAAAAAATTTATTATACAAATGAGAGCAAGGTGAATATCGCTATTAATTTTTTACCTAACAAGGCACTCTTAAAACGTTTATTTTATACTAAATTTTAGATAATACCATTAACAATATGTGTACCAAGTTTCAAATAAATCAGACAAGTAGTTTTCTATCTGCTCGAAGTTCATTCGACTCGCTCGCTTCTTTCCATTCCGCCCTGTTCTTTCGGGCCGGTTGAAAAAAAAATCAAGTACTTATTTGGTTCTATCCGAGCCGCTCGGTTTTTCGAGCCGATCTATGCTCGGCTTGCTTTTTCCGGGTACTTGAACAGTTCTACTTGTAGTACGAATTTCGCGGGTTAGTTGGAAGAGGGTTAAGTTTGAGTTGCCATATTTGAACCATACAAACAAACATACAAACAAACAAACAAACATACAAACAAACAAACATACAAACAAACAAAGATACAAACAAACAAACATACAAACAAACAAACATACAAACAAACAAACATACAAACAGAGGATCGAAGCTGAATAAAATCGTTTAAAAATGTAAACATGTATGGAATTGCATGGTTCGATGGGGCAAATTTATTAGCTCAGCAGACGAATTTTTTTGTAGATTATTAATTTAAGAGATACGATAGTCAAGTTCGTTTTTTAAATAGAACGATATATTTTTTTAGATATCACTTGACCGTGCGATTGAAGACAAATTTAATAACCTGTAACGTACACACTTTATTTCAACTGGTTTTCGAGATATTGCGCCTGCAAATTTACTGATTTTCACTGTCTTGTTTGCGCCACGGGTAACACCTTTAAGGTGCGTCTGTGTAGACTGGGCAACAAATCGCCGTCAATGTGTATCCAGCGACTTGGCACCATCTCTGTAGGATACAACAACTCGCCCCTTGCTTCAAGCGGCCTCTTAGAAATCACTGTTGGCCACATATACCCGAAAACTGTACATATATTCAAGTGGACGGTGAGCAAAGCCGCCCGACAGTATGGCGGCGTGACATTGGCCGTCTCCAGGTTTCCCGTTTTCTGCGTATTCATTTGGAGTTTTGTCACCTGGTTATCATCATCAGGTGACACTCGTATCATGTATTGTATAGGATTTGTAATCCATGGCTAATATATTCTCATAAACATTTAACGAAGATATATACAGTGACTCCCGAAAGTGTTCGTTCACAGTTTAAAACAGAATAACCCCTTCGAGATTGGGTCAAACGACTCGAGTTTTTTGAGAAGCTAGAAAGATGAGTTTACTCGTTGAGGTGTTTCGGCGTTTTGGAAAAAATTGCAATTGATCGGAATATAGCGAGGAAAATAGCGAAGGCCTCTTATTCAACTTTTTTATCTCAGTCCGTATTGAAAATGTAAAAATCCCGTTTGTAGATTTAAGTAAGGTTTAATCACACATTTCAGCCGAAAACTGCCGAAAGTTGATTTTATCACCACTTTTAATTGTTTATAGCTCATAGCTACGTTAACCGATTTTGAGGAAATTTTCAGCATGCATACAACTTACTTAAATCTACAAACGGGATTTTTACATTTTCAATACGGACTCAGATAAAAAAGTTCAAAAAGAGACCATCACTATTTTCCTCGCTATATTCCGATCAATTGCAATTTTTTCCTAAACGCCGAAACACCTCAAGGAGTAAACTCATCCTTCTAGCTTCTCAAAAAAACTCGAATCGTTTGACCCAACCTCGAAGGTGTTATTCTGTTTTAAACTGTGAACGAACACTTTCGGGAGTCACTATATACTTATATATATACATTACATTCTTAACGATATGCATTGACTATATGATGTACTTTAATACTTTACAGTAATTATTATTAACATCTCCTTTTTTTGTTCAATGCGTCCTGTATTGTTGTTAATCTTTCCAATCCCACTACCTCGCTTTTGCATTAAAAAATAACACGCGTTTATTATATCGCCAATACACTTGACAGAGGGACACAGGAACAATAGTGGTAGTTCTTTGCCTGCGCGCGGCCCTCAAAGTTGGGAGTGAAAAAGACTCGTCTGCCGCAATATCTCGGAAAGTAGGCACCATAGGGAAAATCTTTGAGGCGAAAGTGATGCATCTTTTTATAACAAATTCAGCCAATCGTGATCAGATTACAAATAATACGTCAATTTGTTTAAAGAATATATGAAAATGTAGTCATTTTTACTCCTCTTTCTTATAGATTGTCGATCCATTTTGGCGTAAATTTGTCAACGTACACTACAAACCAAACTGTGAAATACGGATAATTATAATTCTTTAATTTCGGCAGTTTTAGTGAAAACTAAATACACTATATTCAACTCGCTACGCGTAGCGAACGGGAGCCTCAGGTATACATTGTCGTAAAGGATGTAAAATTTTATTACACGTTAGGCCTAATGGAACTAGTTGTTTCCGAAAAACTAGCCGAGCTGATCGGCCAGAGGGTCTCGATAGAGTCGCGGTTCATGACAGTATTGTCCCACGAGGCGGCGGTGGAGAAGGGTACGGAGGTAACAGTTCAGACTACAGAGCGAAGCGAAAATACATTAATCGTTTATGGTGGACAATTCCGTATTTTCGAAGACGGTTTCGACATCTAATTGCCAGATTTCCAAACGGCAATCAAGAACGTACTTCCGCGGGTCTTTAAGAATTTAGCGATTATTCGATGTGAATGAACACGCCACCTTTTGTTAATCCGTATATTGCTCTGTTGGCGGGTGGTATATTTGGTAACCATCCGTACCCGCGCGCACCGTTGTCCACGGCCGCCTCGCGGGACAATACTGTCATAACAGCCTAGCCAGTTTTTCCGAAACAACTGGTTCATTAGGCCCAACGTGCAATAAAAATTTTACATCCTTTACGACAACGTATACCTGAGGTTCCCGTTCGCTACGCGTAGCGAGTTGAATATAGTGTATTTAGTTTTCACTAAAACTGCCGAAATTGAAGAATTCTAATTATCCGTATTTCACAGTTTGGTCTGTAGTGTACGTTGACAAATTTACACCAAAATGGATCGACAATCTATAAGAAAAAGGAGTAAAAATGACCACATTTTCATACATTCTTTAAACAAATTGACGTATTATTCGTAATTTGATCACGATCGGCTGAATTTGTTATAAAAAGATGCATCACTTTCGCCTCAAAGATTTTCCCTATGGTGCCTACTTTCCGAGATATTACGGCAGACGAGTCTTTTTCACTCCCAACTTTGAGGGCCGCGCGCAGTCAAAGAACTACCACTATTGTTCCTGTATCTCTCTGCCAAGTGTATTGACGATGTAGTAAACGTGTGATTTTTTAATGCAAAAGCGAGGTAGTGGGATTGGAAAGATTAACAACAATGCAGGACGCATTGAACAAAGAAAAGGAGATGTTAATAATAATTGCTGTCAAGTATTAAAGTACATCATATAGTCAATGCATATCGTTAAGAATGTAATGTATATACACATATATTCATCTTCATTAAATGTTTATGAGAATATATTAGCAATGGATTACAAATCCTATACAATACATGATACGAGTGTCACCTGATGATGATAACCAGGTGACAAAACTCCAAATGAATACGCAGGTTGATGTTTCCACAGAGTCGGCAATGATTCCCCTCCGAAACGGGAAACCTGGAAACGGCCAATGTCACGCCTTTAGCACTCGGGCGAGTGTGCTCACCGTCCACTTAAATATATGTACAGTTTTCGGGTACATATGGCCAACAGTGATTTCTAGAAGGCCGCTTGCAGCAAGGGGCGAGTTGCTGTATCCTACAGAGATATTGCCAAGTCGCTGGATACACGAAAGCAAAGGAACATCGACTGTTCGTGACATTTTAAACGATGTATACATTTAGTTTTACAAAATGTTGTGATTCTTTAACATTCAAAGATATACAAGTGTCGGTTTTATTACACGTAAGTTTATATCCATTCTCTTCCGTTACGCTATTTTCTTCCCAACCATTTATTACCATTTTGGTTTAGAATCCACCAATATTAAAACACGTACAGTCTGTAGATTTATTCCGCATCGAAAACAACATAATTTATATTAACACCAAATGTGGACGGTTTACCGCTTACAAGGGAAGATCCCGAACCCGGAAATTTAAAAAATACTGAAACTTTGCGAATATGTAACGAATTTCCTTCTAATTAAACGCATTTTTTGTTCACTGTCCAAATTCACTTTAAGGGGGTCTAATTGAGCCCTGAAAATCCGGTTATTTTCCAATTTTGTGTTATAACTTGTGAACTGTAAAATATTTTTTACCAAATGATAGATCTAATTAAAAGAAGTACCAAAATATTATTAAAATCGCAATTCAAAATATCACTGTCATTAATAAACATATCTACCAGCATGCCAAGAGAATTTATGAGAAGACCTCGATGCTTGGATATTTTAAAACTGTGGAAAGCAACTGAATTCCGTCAATTTTTATTGTACACCGGGCCAGTAGTTTTATTAAAAACTATAGCTGACAATGGGTATTTAAATTTTCTTGCACTTCAGACCGCATTTGTCATCAGAAAATATTTTATTCATCTCGGTTATGCAATAGAATTATTAGAGTATTTTGTTGAAACCTTCGAATTATTATACGGCCCAAAACACGTCTCACACAACGTTCATAATCGGTTACACTTGCTAGATGATGTCAAAAATCACGGACCTCTTGATGATTTTACTTGCTTTCAGGTTGAAAACTTTTTGCAAAGTATTAAAAAATGTATTCCGAAGAGTGAGAAACCATTGCAACAGCTCGTGAAACGCCAACTAGAAAAGTCTCATTTTAGTATAGAAGCAGTACATAGTTCGCCTGTATATCCGATTTTCCAAAAGGAACATTCTCGTGGTCCATTAATAGAAGGTATTAATAACGCAAAGCAATTTAAACGTATTAGTTTCAGTAATTTTATTTTACCGGCACCCTAACAATTGCTGCCGTCTCAATGATGGCAGCATTATTATTGTAGAAAACATTATCATATCCGAAAACGAGCACAAAATAATTGGCAGAAAATTTTTAAAATTACTAGATTTTTATGACAATCCGTGTAACTCTATTTTTAAGGTGTTTTTGTCGTATTTTGTATAGTATTTTTAATGTGTTTTTTTATTAGTAGTCTACATATTTAAAGTTAGTGTGTTTCGAGTGTTTCCTTGGCGTTTGGCGTGGAATACATATATATATTCGGCAGGTAAGTTCTATATCTCTATATTTATGACACCAGTGTTGCATTTTGTTTTTTCTACATTACAGTTAGTTTATTTCTATTTTCTTCATTACTTTAATAATGACTGGCAAATTGAAATTGAATAAGCGTGCTAAAAGATCACTTAATCGTTCCGTTCAGGAAGCCAGAACATCATTAGATGCTAATTCTTCGCATTTAACATCTGCAATCCACTTTGTTAGTACCCCACTAGTGATGTTTAACCTGGAACTAGTTCACAATCATTTTCACATTCAACATCTTTTCTTTATCTTCTCATTACCAATACTATGTTATAATATGTTTCACCTGGCACAAGTTCGCAATCTTCTTTCAATATTACCGAAAGTAATGTAGAATTTTCTCTGAATTTAGAAGAAATTCAGAATTTTGCCTCCATCACACAAATTCACAGACTTCTGAAGAATGAGCAACTAAATTGAATAGTCCAAATTGAGCCTCTTCATTGGCAGAGTGGGCTGTAACACATGAAATTTCACATCGAGCAATAAATGATATACCTACGCCCCGTTTTATAAAGATCGGTTTCAAAACGGCCAGAAATGTAGAATTAATCGTATCAAACCAGATAATTATCATCATTTTGGATTATAAAATAGCATTTTAAAACTCATTAAATGTATTCGTGTATCCCCCGTATAAATCTTAAAAATTAGGAAATTCCCTTTCAGAAGAATGCAATTTGGGTCCTTCTCTACTTTTTAATGTCGCAGAAATAGCATATAAATGTGTGAACTTAGAATATGCTCATTCAATGTTTGTACTGTCTTTAGAATGTCTTTATGACGATAATATTAATGATTCAGGTTTTGATTTTTTCTGGTCTCAATTTCGCTATACCTTTCAAGCTAAGAATACACGCTAGCAAATATCTAAACATGTTTTGTTTCACGAATACTTGTGTATACAGGATTAGAAATGGCGCATACGGGTTGGCTCATCGTCGAATTCATTGGCGATGAATCGGTGTCTGAAATCCCCTCGGATTGGGTGGTAGGAGGAGGAGTTTGTTATTGGCCACCTTATAAACCTAGCCGCATAACAGTGGCAATCAAGAATTGCGAGCTACACGATGAATCGTGAGAGAAGCTCGCCGTATCAGTCTTTCCCGGTGTAATCTGTTGTACGTTGAAATTATTATTATATTTACTTATTAATTATAGTACTAACTGGTGACTAATTAATATACCCATTAATCACTAATGTGTTCATTCAGATGATTATGCCACGGCGAGGGCAAAGGCCGTCTTGGCATGCTGGTATTCATTTCATTTCAGAATTGTAAAATAGACCCGCGAGAACTAATTATTTCTCTTATTCTTTGTACTGTAAGAATAAATGAAGGTCAAGGAAAGGCTAGGCCTATACTGATAGAATTGTGATATATTCTGCACAGAATATAAAGTGGTCCCCAATCGTCCGTTCGTTTTTAAGACTGAATCGAGACTGCCCGTCTGTCGAAGTCACGGCCCAATGTTTATAAGAACAGCAGATAACCGACGAGGTTGTGGCTGTTTCGGGGTGGTCGCCGTAGCCGTGGCAGTGTAAAGGTCGAGTTTCCTAGCCGCGATCGGCGGTTGCGGCCGGCGGCGGTCCCACTAGTGCAACGAAGACACAGATACATACTTCTCCATTGCACTAGTGGGACCGCCGCCGGCCGCAGCCGCAGGCCGCGGCTAGGAAACTCGGCCTTTAAGCAGATCCACGATCCCTCGAACAGCCTTCTCCGCTCAGCGCCGAATTATCTTACAGTACTTATTGTTCCTTGACAAACTGCAGTGATTAAACTCTTACGGTTATATGGTATATACCGAACTCCTTGTATTTTCCGTTAATACGTTATTGTACGTTATAACCGATTTCGTGCAAAAAAAATCAAACTCGTGTGGGTGACGGGAAAGTGAATTGCTCAAGGTTTATACAGGGTGATTCTGGAGCCCGACAATGGATGCGGCCTAGTATCCCGTGGCGGGGACAACCCGCGCAGTGCCTCACCGAATTTTATGGCTTTCGACCCTCGGAGGTGTTGCAGCGCCTATTAAGATGCGAAAAATCTTCGACTTCCGCATTTCTCATCAGATCTTTGCGAAAACGACTCCAATTGATTCCTTGTGTTTCGCCGATGAAACTGACACCAAGAACGACATAATTCCGAAAATAATGAAGGAAATTCCATGAAAAATTCATTTCCATAACCTCAAGCTGATTTCGTTAATAACAGTCCGATTTACATGAAATTTGGTATGATTTTCATTGAAAAGACATAAGGAACCCATCGGTGTCACTTCCATATCGATACGGTAAAGAATAAAGAATTATTTTTTTCTGAAACAGGTATGAGTCGAGGGTGAAAATGTGAGATATTCATTTCAGCTTATTAAGAAATTCTTCATTCTTTATCGTATCGATATGAAAGTGGCACCGATGGATTCCTTATTCATTTCTGATGAAAATCATACCAAATATCATGTAAATCGGACTATTTTTACATAAGGAATACAAATTGTTTGTCGGTAGAAATCCGAAAATGTTTTTCAGCTTTGTTGAATTTTGATGCTACCGATTATGCTGACTTGATCAATTGGGACAGATGTCCAATAACTTTAGCACCTATACTGAACTCTGTTGAAACCATCTCCCAGAAAAAAAATGCTAGGGGAGGGAGAGATCCCCAAATCATGGGACTTCGAGGCATACCCTTGCCACACTTAGGCTATGGAGCGTATGGTGAAGCTCGTGAGAGAGGCATCCAGCAAAGTAATTGGAGTCGACGCAAGGCATGGCTTCATTCGGGCCGCCCATGAGTCCGCAGTCAGATACCCGCCTTTCAGTACAAATCTCATGTTTCCACTTCATTAAGTCTATAAACCCGACTTCGAGTCTCCTTTCGCGATTAGGACATTTTTATCAAATTTCGCCTTTTACTCCACAAGGTAGGGTGGGGTGGGCTAGGGAGGAACTCCACATGCAGCACCGTCACGTGGTGATGTCTTCTGAGTCATTCTGTTGACATAGGGGCAAAAGGTTGCAAGGTCATTTTTATACTTTTTATTCGAATTTCGAAATTTCAAGGCTCTTGCCAGATCAGAGGATATTAACTCACAGGGCTGAAAATTTCCACAGTTGTTATTGATCCCAAGACACAACTTTCCCGCACTAAGGCTTAACGCTACAATCATTTTCATTTTTTTCGGGACAGCCTACTCAACATATCTAACCACCAATCAGAGCCACTCCATTTCATCCTCGTAAATGGAAAATTAACAATAGCGAACATTGTCGATGATGCGTTGTGTTTCATGCACGCACAAAACATTGGTAATGATTTGACCGCATTTGGTGCGGCCAACTTTCATACCTTGCAAAACTTCAGGTTCCTTGTCTATATGCTGCATAAGTGCAAGCAGATCAGATGCCATTGACAGAGGGATATTCTTTTCGGCGAATAAAGCCACGACATCATTGCAACGGGTACGAGACCCGTCGATATTGTTTTCAAACCTCATTACAATAATCTGGGGTGCGAGTGGTAAGCCGACCGTAATAGCGCAGCGGGCGGCTCACTTACCTGAAACGGAAATCACCGATTCTGTAACTGTTCATTGTGACGTGAATTTTAAAGAATCCATCCTAGAAAGGAGATTATTTTGTAAGTAGCATTTCAAGGAATTAATTCTGTTTATGTATAGTGTATACGGAAGGCAGAAGATCAACATCGTACATTAGCCAGCTGCGAAAATGTTTTGTAAATTAACATTTTTCAAGTTTTTAAACCATTTTTTTCAGCTTCGAACTTCTGTGTGTATGTTTGTGTGTATGGTTCAAATGTGCAAATCAAATTTAACCCACTTCCAACTATCCAATTGTCTTGAAACTTTGCAGGCGTGCATAGTTTGGATGACAATACAATTACGCAGTCATCAATAAATATAACCCATAACCACAGATCCAAACGACTTGAAATCAGTCACTCGCGTTCTTTACGAAAACGACAAGAAGCCGCTGCGTTCGGGACGCTAGTCGCATCGCGATTTGAAATTAAATAAAAGATATTTGTAAAGAAGTCTGAGCTGCGAAATATAAATCCATAAACACTAAAAACTAGAAAATAAAAAATATATAAAAAAAATTTTATGTTAAACGATTTTATTAAAAATGAACTAAACACTAAAAAATAGTTCTTTTCTTGTACTGCAATTTCGATGGAGTTTTTTCACTTTAAATAAAATCGTGGAGTAGGATATGTCACAACAAATTCATTTCGACCTTCGATTCTGTATTAAATTGATTCATATTCTGTTATGACATATCCTGCTCCTCGATTTTATTTAAAGTGAAAAAACACCATCGAAATTGCAGTACAAGAAACGAAACATTTTTTAGTATTTAGTGCATTTTTAATAAAATCGTTTAACATAAAATATTTATTTATATATTTTTATTCGATGTCGGGAAAACGAATTCGCGCAGGAGAGCGGCGCGCCGCGGCCGGCCAGGTGGAGGGACGGGTATGCTTGATTGGTGCGGTACAGGCGTTAGGGGGGGGGGGGTACGTTTGGTCGTGGAGTGGGGGCAGCGCCCGTGGGCGAAAACCCACGATTTTGGCATCACTGTACGCGACACGCTGGTTACTGCTGAACCGTCGAAGGCAAAGTGTGACATTTTAAACGACGTACATTTAGTTTTATAAAGTGTTGTGTTTCTTTAACATTCAAGGATATACAAGGGCCGGTTTTATTACACGTAAGTTCCATATCCATTTTTTTCCATTACGCTATTCTCTTCCCAACTATACAGTTAGTTCTATCTATCTCCTTTGTTACCGCAATAATGACTGACAAAGTAAAATTAAAGAAGTACTATATGCGTGCCAAGAGATCTCAAAATAGTTTCCTTCAGGAAATCCGAGCCACAACACCATCAGATGCTACTTTCTCACATTCACTCCCACCTGGCACTAGTTGTTCACAGTTAGTTCCTCAATCAACATCTTCCGATCCCAGTACCACTACAAATGCCATTTCACCTGGCATTAATTCTCAACCTTCTCTTAATATTACTCAGAGTGATGTAGGATTCGTTGAGAATATTTGAAAAGAAGAAATTGAAAATTTCGCCAGATTCGAAAATTCTCAGACCACCGATAGTCCCAATTTATCAAAGTCACTAGCAGAGTGGGGTATAAAACATAATATTACTCATAAAGCCATTAACGATTTATTACCCATTTTAAAGAAATCAGTTTCAAGTCATTTACCCTCGGATGCCAGGACTCTTTTAAAAACTCCCAGGAATGTACAGATTAAATGTCGATCCAGATCAGTATTACCATTTTGGTTTAGAATCCTGCATTTTAAAACTCGTTCAGTCCGTAGATTTATCCGGTATCGAAAAGAACACAATTTATATTAATATCAATGTGGACGGTTTACCGCTTTGTAAAAGTTCCAAGAGTCAAGTTTACCCCATTTTAGGCTGCATTGCCGGATACAATGCAGTAGGTATGATTGGCACATACCATGGGTATGAAAAGCCTAATGATGCCAACGTTTTTCTAGAAGATTTTGCCAAAGAAGCCATAGATTTAATTAGTAACGGAATTTCTATTAACGGCCATCTTTATCACATAAAAATAAAATCATTTATATGCGACGTACCTGCCAAGTCCTTTCTTAAATATACAAAAGGCCATGCCGGCTATTCCTCTTGCAGTAAATGCCATATAGTAGGTAAGAATATAGATAAGAGAACGTGCTTTCCTGGGACAAATAATCTCCGTTTAAGGACTGATGATGATTTCAGATCCAAATCTGACAAACATCGCCATACTGGAACGTCGATTATAGAAAGAATTCCTGGCATCCACATGATTAATTCGTTTCCGTTAGATTACATGCATTTAATTTGTCTGGGCGTAGTGAAAAAGTTGCTCTCTCTCTGTGGTGTTGTGGCAAACCCAAGACCAAAATATCACTACAATCTCAATGCAAAATATCATTAGCCTTAATACAAATATCTACCAGCATGCCAAGAGAATTTATGAGAAAACCTCGAAGCTTGGATATTTTAAAACGGTGGAAAGCAACTGAATTCCGTCAGTTCTTATTGTACACAGGGCCAGTAGTTTTATTAAAAAATATAGATGACGATAGGTATTTAAATTTTCTTGCACTTCACATCGCATTTGTCATCTTGTCGCACAGAAAATATTTTATTCATCTCGATTATGCAGTAGAATTATTACAATATTTTGTTGAAACCTTTAAATTATTATATGGATCAAAACACGTCTCACACAATGTTCATAATCTGTTACACTTCGTAGATGATGTCAAAAATCACGGACCTTTTGATGATTTTAGTTGCTTTCCGTTTGAAAACTTTTTGCAAAGTATTAAAAAATGTATTAGGAAGAGTGAGAAACCATTGAAACAGCTCGTGAAACGCCAACTAGAAAAGTCTCATTTTAGTATAGAAGCAGTACATAGTTCGCCTGTATATCCGATTTTCCAAATGGAACATTCTCGTGGTCCATTAATAGAAGGTATTAATAACGCAAAGCAATTTAAACGTATTAGTTTCAGTAATTTCATTTTACAGATCCGGCACCCTAACAATTGCTGCCGTCTCGATGATGGCAGCATTATTATTGTAGAAAACATTATCGTATCCGATAACGAGCATAAAATAATAGGCAGAAAATTTTTACAATTGATAGATTTTTATGACAATCCATGTAACTCTTCCGAATTAGGAATTTTTCAAACGCCATCCAACAACTTGGGTCCTCTTCAAATTTTCAATGTAGCGGAAATAGTGTATAAATGTGTGAAATTAGAAACTTCAGATAACGTTAAAATTTTCCCCCTACTTCACTCCACTCTTCCGACATGCAAATAAAATACTTGTCCAATGTTTCTGGTGTATGTAAACTATGTCTTTATGATGTCTTTATGATGACACCAACATTCAGATTTGGAGGTTTTCTTGTTGATTCAATGTTCATACCTTTCTAAAATTTAGAATTTAGATGATTGAGGGGGGTTGTGGTGGTTTTTAGTGGGTAAACTTGCGGGACCGACACCTGCAAGGAGTCCCACACTACCCGGTACACAACATCTCACCGGGTGTGCGTAAAGCATTTTCCCCCACGTTAAAAAAAAAAAAAAAAATAGCAGTACGGCCTGACTGTCGATGAATGCGGACCCTGGCCGCCTCTCCCAATGAAGTGCGGTAAACATCCCGCAGTAAAGCATCGTTCACGAGCCTGGAAGAAGCGCAACATTGATAGGGGAGTCGCTGCCTTCCCCAGACATCAAAGCTGGAGCAACATTCTGCTACGATCAACAAAGTATATCCATGGTAAAGCGCATATGTGTATAAGTGCTATAAGTATTTTCCAAGCCACAGAACACGTTTAACATTAGCTATATATATACTAACCACGACGATGGGTGTTAAGGGGTCATTCTGGTTAGACGGTTTGAAAAAATCGATTTTTTAAAACATTTTTCGAAAGTACATATCCTCAAGAATGTACTGTTAAATTTTCTTTGAAAAATTCCAATTATTTTAGCTTCTACATAGGCATTTTGTAGGGAGCGCAGAGGCTCGACCACCATAGATAAAAACTTTGAACGCGTTTTTCTCGGGACGTCATTTTTTTACATGGTGCAGGTAAAATCTCAAAATCTATCGAACCGATTGCTTTATAAATTGAACTGCTTACGGCAGTTATGCCTCTGGCCGGGACTACAACTAAGTATTTCTATTGAGTCTAACCTACTTTTAAAATCGAAAATAGCTCATAAAACACAGCCGAAATACATTTATTCTTGTATTTTGCTCGCCATTTTGTTAATTTTAAGGATAAATCATTTATTCTAGTTCGGGCCATAGCGACAGTCATATTGATCAAGAATCTGTTTGTATTTTTGGTTTCAGATAAGTCCAACTGCTGAAATCACCTACACGAGCGAAGCATGAATTTTTAAACATGTCATCAAAATCGCCTTCAGAAACTATTTTAAAAGCAATAATTTGATTACTTTTATATTTTTTATTTGCTGTAGAAATGTAGTTTAATGAATAGAAAAAAGTTTTATTACATTACTATAATTCCTATCTTTGCAATAAATTCTTAAAATTCGCTTAATTTATCGTCGCGCTAACCAGAATGACACCTTAACATGACAGTATTTCAAAATCCCTACCCTCGGCATGTACCAGCGATTTCGACTTTATTCTGCGATCTTTAAGCGTTTGTAGCTCAGCGATTGTAGCTAACCGATTTAGATGAAATTTTCAGTATGCGTATGTCTTACTTGAATCTAGAAAGGGCATTTTTTGAATTTTCATTATAAGCTCACATAAAAAACTTTGAAGAACCGTTTTTTTCTTGTTATTTCGAAAATTCCAATTTTTCAAAACGGCGAATAAACGATATACCTATTATAGTAAATCGATCTTTCTAACTTCTAAAAAAACCGAACTCGTTTAGTTCACTTTTTGTAAAAAGCTATGCGATTTTAAAAAGTATATATGTATACGTTTGTCTGCCACTGTGTGGTGTATCTACTACTCTATCACTACTGTATATTCTATAAAATCCGATATGTGTATTAAGTACTCTAACGTATGTTATATTTTTATATATTTTATGTATTGTACATATATTTTAAGTGCGTATGTGATCTGTGTATTCTGTGTACACTTTGTATATTCTGTTTTGTATATTCCAACCAACTACAGGTGTATTCACAACTTATTGTAAGTGCATTCTATAGTCATTTCGCGCATGCACGCACCAGTAATTTGATTATAGAAATATAATAATTTAATTTATAATTTATAACAAATAGAATAGTAATATTGTAGTATTGTAGTTTTTCAATATTTGTAAACACACATAGTGTAATGCAGTGGATGATATAATTTGTAGTGTACTGTAATGAAATAAATGGAAATATATTTTTATCAAATTTAATTTTATTTTAATCGTATCAATAACCGTTTTCAACACCATCCCAATGCCTTTAGCCTAATTTAGACCCGATAAAATACAAATTCTCAGGATGTACCGTATTCGGGTCCATATGACTCCTCACTCCCTGCATGGATTTTCGGAAAGAAATTCGTACACCTCTAACGTAAGTACACGTCTCTACGCCTGCCGCCTATTTCAAACTCTCGCTCTAAAAAAATCTTTCAACATTTCGATACATTTTAGAGTAGTTCTTGAATTGCACGTTGTCTATAAGCAGAGGGCGCTACGTCCAGTCTTCAAATTAGGAGTCGGTAATACACTTTCGCTGAAATACCCTTTAAGACTGAAATGCATCTCATAGTATAGACGACGTTGTATAGATGGCGTTAGTGCAAGTACACGACTGACGGCGCTCAAAAGGCGCCTTTTCGGCGCCTTATAGACGCCTATAAGGCGCCTGTGGAACTTTGTGTAGATGGCGTCAGTGTAGTTACACGACGTCCCAAAGGCGTCTTAAAGGCGCCTTGTTACAAATCCGGACGCTCAGGCGCTCAGGCCTAAAACAGGCCGAAAACAGGCGCCTTTAAGGCACCGTGTGCTGTGTGGGTAACGAAAGTAATATTAGCCAAGAATTCGAACCTGACAATAATCCGAATAAAATGAATAATAAACTGCCGGAATTATATTTTAATATTACATTATCTGAGGAGCAATGGAAATTTATTGCTCCTGTATTGAAAGTTTACAAAGAAAAGGGCACTCGTGGAAAATCTTACAAAATACTTAGCCCCGGTTGGACCGATATTATTTCCAAAACTTGTTTTTTAAAAATAAAACTTCCGTGCGCTTATACCTTTAAATATGGAAAAATTTTCGATTCTCCGGAAGCGGAAACATATTTGAAAATATATGGTATTTGCAATGAATGCGGTGCCGAATTTAAAGCTCATTGCCTATATGAACCGGCTCCTGGCACTGGCATTGTATTAAGAGTGCACACAGTCGATACTTCGCGAATACCGCATGACAAGAAAAGAGCAGTGAAAGGAACAAATAGGGTAGAAATTGGGCAACAATTGATAAATATTAAACCCAGAAAATGGAGAAACGATGCAGCATCAAATTTAACCTGCGACGATCCTGAACCTCCTTATGTTACGCGACAATGCACTTTAAGAAAAATCAGGGAAGAAGCCATCGTACAGGAATTAGGAATCAATTATTAATTCGTTATGTGAGTTAAAATATAAGGGGCAATACGCGGGATACATTAAAGAGATTTCAAAGGATCATTTCTATTGTTTTTACTGATCACCTATGCAAATGGAATTGTATAAAACATTAATTAAAACGTTCAGGAAAATAGAATTAGACGCGACTGGACAATTAGTGAAAGTAGTAGAAAAAATAAATGGTGAGAAGAAACATATATTCTTGTACCAAATTATTATAAAAGGTGCAAATGGTATACAACCAGTATTTCAAATGCTTTCAGAAAAGCACGATACTAATTTAATTACGTACTGGTTGGGAGAAATCGTAAGACACGGGGCACCAGTGCCTCCAGAAGTTGATTGTGATTATTCAGTGACGCTTTTGAATGCAACCAGCTTAGCATTCAATGAACGTTGTTTGAAAACTTACATTTCGGATTGTTATAATTGGATTAGTGGAGAAATGTTGGAACATCCACTTCACTGTTTTATCAGAATTGATATTGCCCATTTGATAAAAATTATTTGTAGCAAGGATGTATTTCACAGAAAGCATCCTAAAATTAAAGACTTCTTTGTGCGATGCACGGGGCTAATGTCATCGTGTGATAATGTGGAAGATTTTAAGACACTGCTTCAATCAATATTTATTGTCGCTTACAGTGAGTACGATGGCAAAGATGCCGATGGAAATACAGTAATATGTGAGCAGAAGCGATCGTATTTATTCGAAAGAATAAAGTCATTCACATTTACGAGCGACGAGAATGAAAAAGAATACGATGATTTAGAAACTTTAAATGAAGATGAGAGTATAGTTGTATTTATAAATAGAATCAGGGATGCGGCTGAACAAATGACAAAAAACAGTGTAGAGACAGATAGATATAACGCATTTATTGTCCAGAACTTGTCCCTTATCTAGTTAAATTATCTAGACATTTTTCTCTCTGGACACAGGTGATGAGGGGACATTTCCCTCTGTCATCGCATGTAGCAACATCCTCTAGATGTGAGGCATATTTTAAAGATCTAAAGCATTCAGATTTGGGCGCAAATTATAGACCAATGCGCGTCGATAAATTTATCATTCAGCACATAAAATCTATTGAAAATCTCTCGAAATTGGAACGTGCTGCAATTAAACGCACCAACAAAAAAATTGCACTGCTGACTACTGAAGAAAGACATGAAAAACAAAGAAAAATTGATTCACGTGATTTTGGCGAAAATGTGCAGGACGCTACGGATACTTGTGATTATTTAAGGGAACAAGAAAATTGGAAAGGATTAAATATTGAAGTGAAATCAAGTAAATCAAAAGATTTTCAAGTGGACAACGATGAAAATATACAAAATCGAAGTCTAACCGCAGATGTAGAAAAAAGCAATACATTGAATGTAATACAGAAGCTCTTAATCAACAAAAAAAATACTCCTAGAGGGAAATATTTAACTCCATGCTCAGACATTCACCTCACATATGACAAGCCATTAAGGAAAAGAAGAAATGAAATATTAAGAAATGGAAACAACTGTTATTTGATTAAACTTAATGGCGAAAAAATATATATTAAAAATACGTGTGCATTCGACTCATTGGTTGAAGTATTCACCAGTGGGTATTGCAACTATAGTACATTCAAAAACTGGATCGATGAAAATTCAGACAATATATTTTTTATGTTCGTCAAAAAATACGCTATGGAGAATATTAACAACTCCGTGTATGAAGAGCGAGGAGCAATTTTATGTACAATATTTGAAATTCGCAATAATATTGTAGATTGTACTACAAGTCCCAATTGGCTATTTTCAAAACTTGTAACAGACGTTTGCAGTGTCGAAGAAAATAGAATCTGCGGCAAATGTAAAGTACATTTGAGAAAATTGTTTGTAGTAGATTTTATTAGTACAAACACAACTGAAGATTTTAAACAAAATTTTCTTAATTTTGTTGCGCAATTCTTCAGTACACAAACAGTCACGTGTAAAACATGTCAATCAGCAGTGCAATTAAAGAGAGAAGCAAAATCATATGTGGTTATAGACCCCGAAATCTTTTTGCAACAAAATAAAATGAAACATCCGAATGGAATAGTTTTAAACAGCATCCCAGAAAAATTTCAAATTGAAGATGCGATATACATTTTAAGTGGCATCGTATGTCCTAGCCCAGAACATTTTACAGCTTACTGCCGTAATACAGCAGGAATATGGACATTACACAATGATGTTAGTCAAAAGTTGCGGACAATTACAAATCCACAAAGGGTAAAAATAAATCCGTCAACAATAATATTTATAAAAATATAAAAATTCTGATAATACTATAATTAATCAGAATATATGGTAATGGTATTTCACAATAATACAACTATTGAATTGGTGCGGCGTCGACAGCGGTGTAAAGTGGAGGACCACTGACTGCGTCACAATTATTAGCAATAGGACTTTTCCTCGCGGATCATGCGATCACGCGAGAGGATCGACGCCGCCGTAACTTTCCCAAAAAAGGGACGAAGAAAATAATAAATTTAATTCACCCTTTAATTTTTTTAGATACATTTCTAAGTTTATAGGAGCAGACAGACAGAAGACAGATAGATAGTGTCGGTTTATAAAGATCCAACTGACGCGCTGCGCCTCAGAGTTTCCTCTATAGGTAGCAGCAATTTAAACCAAGCAAGATGGTGTGAGCTGACTCCTATCGAAGAACCACGGGAAGGGCGGAAAACAGTAAGGAAGTTGAAGCTTGACTCGATGGGATCACCGTACGAAATTTTGCTATAGGGTAGGCTGTGAGGTCACGAATTATACAGACAGAAGACAGCTACAATAAAAGATACAGATGCGGATCTATGTTGCAAATTATTTGCATACCATATTTCAGGTAATATTTGACATCTTATGAATCTCTGGTAAAATTTTGTACGCTTATAATACAACTATTAACCATTTCCATTACAAAATGTGTTACAGATCCAGAAATATTAAGAATGCAGTCTTAGATTCCACATGCAACCTCAGTTGATGATTGATGAAACTATGTGATATAAATAATTAATACAATTACTTAATTAGAACAATAAGGTTTAAATAAACTGCTAAACTGTATACAGCAACAAAAGATATTTGTAAAGAAGTATTAGATGTCCCAATTACTGCCAGTGTCCATATTATTGCCATTTAATTTATTGTAGTTAATAAAAACGTTCTGCAACGTCGAATATACAGTATATACGAATAAAGTATGCGCGGTCGTCGCATGAATTACCGTCGAATAAATTGATACATCTTTACTTCTTTCACTCCCTGATATCGCTATCTTTCTTTGTTGAAAATATTACATCATTCTACATATAAATAAAAAGATATTGATACGCATATTAGTATTGTTTCATCGACATCTTTCCTAACTTCACTTTCGAAGCGAGGCAAAGTATCATGCTTTGTCTTTTTCGTAGCACTGTTTCTTGCAATTGGTTCAGTCGCGTCTCTGATACTATTCATAAATAAAACTAAATTATCTTTTAAATTGCGGCAGTATATAATTTATTTTACTTGGATTATTGTAAGGCTCGAATTCTTGGCTAGTATTACTTTCGTTAGAAACATTAATGCTATCCACTATTTCTTTTTCTTCTTCTTCCACTGGAATTTTGAAATGTTTTTCAAGTTTGTTAGCAACTTCTACGGATTGTTTTTAACGTAAAAGTTTAGTGGATTTGGTGACAACTTTTCAGAAATGTTTATAAATGCGTAGTTACTTTCTTTCGCTGACGTCACTCAGCGCTGACACCCCAAAGCGCTGCGGCACCAAGGGCCACTGCTGAAACGTAAACAGATGTCTGCGATACCCTCGAAATCTTTCCAACGACGCACGAAAGTCAGTCAGTTTTCAGACGCAGCTCTTGCAAGATCGTGCGTTTATTTACGGCTTGTAAAATAATTATGAGAAGATTATATTATTTTCCGTTTTGCGATTTCATTGTAGTGATTATTGAAAAATGCCTAGAAAAGCACTGACACACTCTGGTGTTATTCGGGCCATAGTGCAGAAGTGTCAAAAGTGTGAAGTATTCAAGAAGAGTTATAAATTGAAGTGTCGTTTGGATAAAGTGTGGGATAAAGAATTTGCAAAATTTATGTAAGTTGTCACCAAATACCTTAAACTTTTACGTTAGAAATGATTGATAATTCGATTCTTGGGCCAACGAAATCATTGGGTGGGCAAATCTCTCCTACATCTAAACTAACGGACTGCATCGTTGAAAGAACGATTTTGATAATATTTTCAAAAAAAATCGAACTTTAACGCGATCGCTTCACCAGGACGCTTCTTTTCGCGGTTTTTATTTTTCAACTCAATTCTGCTGGGTGGGCATACGAAATTATTGGGTGGGCAAATCTCTCCTACATCTAAACTAACGGACTGCATCGTTGAAAGAACGATTTTGATGACATTTTCGAAAAAAAATCGAACTTTAACGCGATCGCTTCACCAGTACCCTTCTTTTCGCGGTTTTTATTTTTTAATTCAATTCTGGAGGGTGGGCATACGAAATTATTGGGTGGGAAAATCTCTCCTACATCTAAACTAACGGACTACATCGTTGAAAGAACGATTTTGATAAAATATTGGGAAAAAATCGAACTTTAACGCGATCGCTTCACCAGGACCCTTCTTTTCGCGGTTTTTATTTTTTAATTCAATTCTGGAGGGTGGGCATACGAAATTATTGGGTGGGCAAATCTCTCCTACATCTAAACTAAGGGAATACATCGTTGAAAGAACGATTTTGAAAATATATTGGGAAAAAATCGAACTTATACTTGGTCGTTTCAACGGGTTTCGTACTTCTTGGATATTTTTATTAATAATTCGATTCTGAAGGGTGGGCATACGAAATTATTGGGTGGGCAAATCTCTTCTACATCTAAACTAACGGACCGCATCGTTGAAAGAATGATTTTGATAATATTTTCGAAAAAAATCGAACTTTAACGCGATCGCTTCACCAGTACCCTTCTCTTCGCGAATTTGATTAATAATTCGATTCTGGAGGGTGGACAAACGAAATCATTCGGTGAGCAAGCGTGGCCAGATCGCGCACAATCGTATCCTACTTGTAAAAAATTGAAAAATGTTCATGGAGGGTGCGGGTGACGGAATTTTTAATTTGTTCAAAACTTTTTTTTGAATGGTTTGCCTACGAAAATTTTGGGTGGGCAAACGTGGGCAAACGATGGACAATCATTTCCCACTGTCAAATCATTAAAAAGTTTTCATGGGGGTGCTGGTGAAAAATTTTTTTATCCATAACTTTTTTTTGGAGGGTGGGCAAACGAAAATTTTTTATCGGCAAACGTGGGCAAACGATGGACAAACGCATGCCATCGAGTTTTTTTTAAAAAGTCGCATTTGGGGGTGCTAACTTCACAGACCTCCACGCGTCGACAGCGGGCTACCCCTTTTCTTCTTTTGTCTCTCCACGAGGAGTGTTACCGGTGGATTGTAGGAGCGTAGATGTCTGGATGCCAGTTGTTGAATTCAGGAGACGATAGAAACACTTTATTACAAAACACACATGTACTATAATTAAAGTAAATCGTATTCCTCTCGGTCAGGAGTCGCCCGACGCTCGCCAAAGAGATGCGGCCTGGTACCCCGTGGCGAGGGCTGCCCTTCGCAGTGCCTCACCCGATTTTGATGGCTTTCGACCCTCGAAGGGGTTCGAGTGCCTATTAAGAACTGAGCAATCTTCGACTCGCGCATTTCTCATCAGATCTTTGCGAAAACGACACACATCGATTCCTTATGTTTCGCCGATGAAACTGACACCAAGAACGATGTAATTTGCGATTTGTATTCCTTATGTCAAAGTAGTCCGATTTACATGACATTTGGTATGATTCCAATCGAGAGAACGCCAGAAATCCTTTGGTGCCGCTTTCGTATCGATACGATAAAGAATAAAGAATTTCTTACTACGTTGTAATGGATATTTTACATTTTCACCCCATAACTGTGGGACGCCGACTTCAATTCGCTACGGTTGGCCGAGGGTTCATACCTGTTTCAGAAATAAAATAATTCTTTATTCTTTATCGTATCGATATGAAAGTGGCACGAGATATAAATCATGTATATGTTTAATCTTTGCAGCAGAACTCTTTAACAAAAATAATTTTTGGTTTTAGACGAAACAGCATCCTCTGCGTGGTCCAGAACCAGCTATGAAAATGAGGGGAGTTTCTCATGCACAATGAGTCAAGTTGGTAAGTCAATATATGTGTATAAAGATAATTATATTCTATGCGGAGATAGTTTTTTATCATGAAATGTTACAGTGAAAAAATATAAGATGTAATAAATAATTTTCAAAGAACATAGATGCAAGCCTCAGTGGCAGCTGCACAAGCAACAACATCCCTGCTGATGGGCATTTTCAAACAATAATTGAGCAGAATAAAAAAATAATGGCTCAAAACAATTTGTTGATAGAATTATTAATTGAAACGATGGAGCGGGTGAAAAACCTGGAGAAGAAACAAGGAGCGCCAGTAGTGGAAAAGAAACAATCGTTTCTCACCAAATTTAATTATCTAGAGTTTCCAGTGAACTCTACCGAAAGAGTCAAGGAACTGGAAGAAATTTTAAAGGATGGAAATAATTTCCAAGACGCTGTAAGTAAAATATCATAGATATGGTGAAAAAATTGTTAATGTTTGCTTTTACTTAATTCGTTAATGTTTGATAATTTTTTAATTATAGGTGAACGAATTTTCAAAGTATGGGGGATCCGACACTTATGACTTCGCGAAAAGGGTCTTGTCGAGCATCGTGACGAACGACGTGGCCCTGCAGTACAGCTGGCTGGGCGACAAACAAAGCAGCCGTTCAATAAATTAAAATTAGAAGAAGCCGTTGTGTGTAATTATCACCCAAATTTCACCATAGCTAATACTGATTAATATAGAATTCAATATATATGTTATGTCTTATTGAAATTCTTGTTTAAGGTGCTGCGGAAAAAGTAAAACTATCGCAAAATAAAAAAGAAACTGAGATTGCGATACAGAAATGGTTGAAGCGAGCCTGCGATAGGAAAACTGCACAAAAATAAGTTTAACCCAAGGGCAGACCCGCCCTTAGAGTTTGCGGGGCCAGGGGCAAAAGTCGATATTACTGAAAACATCTAATAGAAAACAGATAGCAGATTACGTCTTTACTTCATACGTCACTTAGGCTTGCCGAAAATCTTTTCTAGAAAAATTGATAACTTGGCAATTATACTTAATTCATTAAATTTTTACAAAATTAAGTTCCTAAGCGCGGGGCCTGGGGCCAGAGCCCTGTTTACCAGGTGCTAAGGGTGGCTCTGCCTAAGGGTTAACCTTAAGAGGGGGTAGTATGGACTATTGGATACGTAAAATCGTTAGTTCTTTGACGCTAAATTATTTTGATACCAAACAATCGTTATAGTCGTACTTTTGACAATCTATTGTGGGCACGTTTGCGAGTATTTACAAAAAGAAAAATTGTCCAAGTTATTAAGCGTTGAAGATAGTCCTGTACGGTGCGCCGATGCAGGTAGTGTACATCGATTCAGATGAATCTGAAAGCAAAATGCTTTCAGGTGATTATTCTATACACCAATATCTACAGAGTGGAAACTTGCCAATGAATTTGAACAAAAATTGTGGAAATTACACACGAATCAATTTTTTCTCACATTTTTACGGAAAAAATCGTCTTTTATCAGTTATAAAATCTTTTACAAACATCCAATGTTGATGCGGCGATTCCACTCTGTAGAGGAAGGAATTCTATAAGTCCAGTAAAAATTTCACTTTATCCTTTATATTTAAATATGATTTTTTTTTCTATTCGGAACGGGCGTTAAAAGTATTGAATTCAATTAGTGAATATTCAAAGTATCTCGCTGATGGTTTCGTTTATGTATATCATAACGTATAATTAAGTAATTAATAAATTTTTCACGCGTGTCAGCTACAAATCTGTGAAAAAGTAGTGTCTTGTTACCTAACTTAAGGACGGCCAATTTTTAAGTATTAAATATTTCTTGCACGAGTATATTAATGTAAGCAAAATACAGAGTCATCCGTTAAAACTGCAACCTACGCGCGCGCCAACACACGAAAATGGCAACACCGCCTCACGGACGCATTCCACTACAACCATGCACCGGCCCAGCGTTCAGAGGGTTACCAGCGACCGCTGGGTAGCAGTGATGCCCGAGCTTCGAAAATTTTAGGATGGTCTCTTTCAAATTAACGCCGCAAAGAGCTGTGCGGAATTTCCCGGCCCAGGTAAGCGAGCCGCGCGCTCCGCTTTTATGATCGACTTACCATTCGCACCCCGGATTACTGTAATGAGGAAAACAATGTCAACTGATCTCGTACCCGTCTTAATTTCAAAAATTTTAGCTACGACAGGGTTGACCGCGGCGCTATACCCTTGTACGGAGAGATTTTTCGCCACCTGCGTGTAAAAGCCACAATAATGACGCATCGTTCCAAAAAATGACATTAACGGAAGCCGGTATAGGCATGGCGTTGAGTAGCTAAAAAGTTAAACATTTAAACACAAAAATTCTAGAAAAAAAGATTCAAACACCGCTACAATCAAAGACACGTCCCATTAGTTACTCCTTACGTCCGATCTATGCATGCATATAAGGATAAAATTATAAAAAAAAAACCAGAACAATAGATTCTGAGGTCTGCAGAACTAACACATAATTGAATAAAAATTTAATTTCTCAATTTATGAAATTAATGACGCAGAAACAACTAGCATATTGTTTATCAACATCATGAATTTTAAAAAGAGCATTAAATACGGTATTAAATAAATAGTTTGCAAAAGCTTTTCACAATTATGGTTAAAAAATTGATAAAAGAAAAATGAAGTAAACGTAAAATATTTTGAATTATCCATCATTAAGAGGGAATACTTTTTCCTCATTTTTCGGCACAAATTGCATTCCGATATCTTTTATAGTTCAAAAGTTATACGAAAAAGGCCCCAAATTCTTCAACCTTCTTGTGACGTTAATTTGAAAGAGACCATCCTAAAATTTTCAAAGCTTGGGCATCACCGCTGCCCAGCGGTTGCTGGCAACCCTCCGAACGCCGGGCCGATGCATGGTTGTAGTGGAATGCGTCCGTGAGGCGGTGTTGCCATTTTCGTCTGTTCGCGCGCGCGTAGGTAGTAGTTTTAACGGATGACCCTGTATATTCAAATAAGTTAAAAAAATAATTGAAAACTGTTTGTACATTGTTTTGTACTTATTATTTTATAAACATTCTTTTCCGATGCAGTTAGTAGTTGGGACATTAGATTAAACTAATCCACCTATAATTATTAATTTCTTTTTACTTAAAAATAAGCAATTTTTATAATCTTAATGTTGATTGTAATAACTAATCCCAGTATAATTTTGGAACTGACTACATCACTGCCGTTGTTCGCTTAGAGAGAGTACTGGCACGCGACCGCCGTCCGCATAGAGAAATTGTTAAATTCAGCGCCGTCGCTGAAGCCTTAAGTGTCTTTATATGTTTATTCTGTATATGCTGTACATTTTGTATACTTTGCATACCCAGTAAACAAACTGATTTATGCCAGCATTATGCCAGCAGATTGGTGTCAGATTCGAGTAAATGCTGACGTCAGATTCAGGGCCTACTATGTCCGCATTTAACTATGGTTTTGTGGTCAGAGCCTAACATCAGATTTCGATCAGATCTTGCTGACAAAAACCGACCGCAGATTGGCCGCAGAAATCAAGCAGATCCTGATGTCAGGATTTTATATAATAGTATAAATTTAAAAACAGTCCGAAATTCTTAAGCGTAAATAATATAAAGAACACGTTTATAAGACCGACTTGAAAGATCTGATTCGTACCATATTTTATGGAAAAAAGAAAAGTTGGAAAACCATGTATTTAGACGGGTATTATAACATTTTTCATATTTTACTTAGCAGGATGTTAGTTAATTGAATGCCAGGGAGGCTCAAAATAATTTGAACTTTTAAAGACAGATCTTCCAAATATAAAAGAATAAAAGAATTAATGATAACTATTCAATTAGTCATCTTAGAGACGGGTATACTAAATATATACTCCGCAGTGAAATGCCGTCAAATGTGAGCGGTACTCGAGAGCCATGAATGATGGAGCCCTCGGCCACTTATTTTCGCCGCGGTGCTATTTCTTAAGCGAGAAGCGGTCGCCGCCTGGCGGTCACGTCGTGAACTACTATTATTTAAAAATCATTATTTAAAAAAAAATAAAAACGTTAGAACCTTCCACTCGCTAAGACAAACAAAGTGATATAACATACTTGTGGGTACAATTTTATATAATAGAATAGAATATAGAATAGATATAGATATTGATAGATGAAATGGTAGACTATGTCAACCGAATCTGCTCGATTTCTGCTGCCTATCAGCCGTCAGATCGCGGTGCGCAGGGTCTGCTCTATTCCTGCCATTAAATTGTATCAGCAGACCCTGTCGCCAATCTGCTCGCAGGTTAAGGCAGCACAATCTGTCGGCTTTCTGCTGTCAGCCTGCTTTCATCATCGAATATAACAAATCCTGTATCAAATCTGTAGTCTTTCTGTCACAAACATTTGTATTCAGGCGTTGAGCAAAATCTGCAAAAACGGACGTGGTTGACTGAGTACTTACATGTGTATCACCTAGCTACACTTACATGTAAGTGCATTTGTATTCATTGCGTGCATAAGGTCATCTTGTTATAGAAGCATATATATATATAAAACACTCACACATATATACCCTGATAACCATCTGTCGCCAATCTGACATCAGATTGGTAGCAGAGTCTGGCACGAGAGCGCAGAGTCTGACGTCAGAACCGTAGTCGTCTGTGTCCGCATTTGGCTGCGTTCTGAGGTGCAGAGCCTGATGTCAGTGCCTGATGTCATATCGGTAGCAGATCGACAGCAGATTCTGCCGTCTGCTTGGTTGTTGCGAGTTGCGATACTCGCTCTAGCGGCATTCAGCGCAAGCTTCTAAAGCGCGAAGTTTAAACAGGATAGAGTTAAGGATGAACTCTATCACATTAGAAATCTATCTTCGCCTCCTTCCTTCTCACTCGAAAAACAATGTATTGATAAAGAAAAGAGGAACGAACATAAGAAGAAGCCTGTTTCTTCTCCTCGCATTTGATCTTCGGCGTTATAACAGTCCAGACGTGTCATAATAAATTCAGCCTTGTTCAATCCTGAAATATTCTCGTTTTGTTCTTAATCGTTCCGAATAATTTAATTGATTCAATTTAGTTCAGTTCAATAAGTTTTATTCAGTTCTAAAGTATTTGTTAAAACACTTCGATATTTCGTTTATTTAAATTCACGCGTTCGCGAGCAGAGCTCTTCAGGGCTCCACGGACGCCGGACCTTACAGAAAGTCCCTTAAGCTAGAAGAATTCCCAACCGGCCTCGCAACATGGCACAGCCAACAGCGCCATCTAAGGGCCAGAATTACCAAACTATTCCCTACGCGTGACGTCACATGGCCGCCCCTACACACCAACACAAATGTAGCGTTATTACAGCAGGCGTATCCCTACCACTATATAACCCGCCAGCAGATTGTGCAGTTCATTAAATAATTAATTCTACTTATTTCCAAAAATATTTATTCATTTTTTACAATTGTTACAGAATAATATAAGTAGCGCATATAAATTCGAGGAAGAACATTCAATATTGTTGCGAGCACCCTATGTAAAGGATTCATGGCCCGCTGGTGCTCGCGACGAAGACAAGAGACAGCGAGAAGAAGGCGATCGGATCGATCGCCTGTCAAGCTGTCATTCGAGAGTCAGCCGCCATTACAAGCAGACGTATCGATATTGTATTCCTAACCGATTATATTCGTTACCTGTTCTTATATTATTCTTGTTACCCCGTGTTTAATGTTCTGTTATCGTTGCTGTTCAGTAAATTTATATTATGTCGAACGCAAAACGTAACACTGGTGTCAGAAGTGGGATGCCCACTCGAAGTGGGATGCCCACTCGTGCGTCCGCGGCCTCCACGAACCCTTCTCCTGCAGCGATGGGTGGTGCCTCTCTACAGGAGGTGTTCACCTCTCTTCAATTAAGTATCGCGGGACAGATGAGGGAGCTGCGAAGGGATAACGAGGCCCGCTGGCAGAGGGAGGACCGTCGCAGGGAGGAAAAGGAAGCCACCGACCGAAAAACACAGGCGGCTCTCGAGGCCCGGTTGTCAGAAATGGAAAATCGCATCCAGGTCGTAGTCTCCTTATTACAAAATATTCGCGGATCGGTTGACAGCGGCGCGAGTCCTCGGGGTAGAGAGACAGTCGCCAATGTAAATAATAATGTAAATAATGATGTAAACAGTGATGTACATAGTGATGTAAATAGTGGTGTAAATAATGTCCCCTCGGCGCATGTCTCTGCCTCCGTCGGTATGCCCGCCGCTGCTCCCTTTTCGGGACCGCACGTACTCAGCTTGGCGTACGCGGTGAAACCGGCAATTTTCGATGGAAAAACGTCGTGGGAGGAGTACAAGGTACAGTTCCAGACTATCGCGCGCGCTAATGGGTGGAATGACGAAAAAAAGGCTACAGCCTTGATCGCTTCCCTCGGGGGTTCGGCGAGGAGCGTCCTCACGACGCTCTCCGCTGCCCAATGCGAGAACTTCGTGGAATTGGTTTCCGCGCTCGAATTCCGCTACGGGGCGAAGAATCTATCAAATTTGAACTATGTACTCTTCCAGAGCCATAGGCAACGGAGAGATGAGAGCATCTCCTCGCTGGCCACCAAAATTGAACGTTTGGCGCAGTCCGTTTTCGCCGATTGCCCGGCAGAAACCCGTGACAAACTTGCCGCGTCTCAGTTTGTAACAGCATTGTCGAGCTCTGTCATACAGCGGGAACTGCGACTTGGCGGGTTCACCTCCCTAAGAGCCGCCGTGACCAGAGCTCTGGAGATGGAGGCCATCGAGACGATGTCTTGCGATCTCGCGACAAAGTCCCGTGATCGCGACGCGGAAAAACGGAGAACTAAATCTTCCCACACTTTTGAGAGCCCGAAGAAGAAGGGGAGGTTCGAGGGGTCGGACGATCGCTCAGGCGACAACACGAAGAAAACTTGCTGGCAATGTGGAGGGGCCGGTCATCTTCGCAAGAACTGCTACCAGTTTAGGGATTGAGGAATACGACAGGGGTTACTGAAGGCGCGACGGAGGGAGTTCGAGGGCGAATATCGTCGCTGCAATTGCTGAGCCGCGACGAAGGGAGTTCGAGGGCGAACATCGTCGCGGGATGGCTGTATAGAGAGTCGTGACGGAGGGAGTTCGAGGGCGAATACCGTCGCGACGCCGCGACGAAGGGAGTTCGATGGCGAACATCGTCGCGGGATAGCTGTGCAGAAAGTCGTGACGGAGGGAGTTCGAGGGCGAATACCGTCGCGACGCCGCGACGAAGGGAGTTCGAGGGCGAACATCGTCGCGGGATGGCTGTATAGGGAGTCGTGACGGAGGGAGTTCGAGGGCGAATACCGTCGCGACGCCGCGACGAAGGGAGTTCGATAGCGAACATCGTCGCGGGATAGCTGAATAGGAAGACGCGACGGAGGGAGTTCGAGGGCGAATACCGTCGCGAAGCTGCGACGAAGGGAGTTCGGTAGCGAACATCGTCGCAGGATAGCCGAATTGGAAGCCGCGACGGAGGGAGTTCGAGAGCAAATACCGTCGCGGAGAGAGAGAGAGAGAGTCGAGGATGCTGAGTTCGGGAGTTCCAGCCTGGAGAACGAGTGTGGTTGCTACCACGAAGAGTACCCGAAGCTACAAGCGACTGGGAAGGACCCTACACGGTGGCAAACAAGATCAACGACGTCGTCTACAAGATTCAACGCTCGCCTAGGAAGAAGTGCAAGGTGGTCCACGTACGACGCCTTGCGAAATATGAGGGACAATTGCAAGAGGAATAAAGACTTCCGAGAGAAGGGATGCAACATGCAGAGAAGACTCAAGAAAGAAGATTAGTTTAAGCTAATCCGGTGGACGGGGCTGCGGAGGTTGCCTTCGTAGTCCGGCCCCCGCTCTTGTGTCTGTTACAGGTGCACGATACCCCACGACGAGGGACAAGGTGTCGGGGGACTGCTACGAGGTGGACAGCAAACGGGAAATGGTGTCCCCAATCACCGGACGGACGTGCGACACAGTCGCACGGATCGGTCGGGGGGGGGGGGGGGGCATCGCGGAGACGGGACCGCTGACGAGCTGCACCGAGACGGTCCCCTGGAGCAGCACCAGATGCCACGAAGAGGAATGGGGCCAACAAGAAGCCACGGATTGGAGTACTGGAGGAGATTAGAAGAAAGAAGAGGAAGACGAGTTGAGAGTCCGGGGAAGATTGATCGGGGAGCGGGCCGGTGACAGGCTCATGAGTGGTGACCCCCTGTTGTCGTGCCCGTCTCGCCTTTTCGTCTCCCTGACTCTGTTCGACTCCACCGTTCCTCGTGAGAAGAAGAAAAAAAATTAATGCATGAAATGTTTTTCTGAAAGGGACTGTTAGAGTTCCGGGGACGGAAGAGAGGGGGTTCGATGCTTGACTTCCACCGAGGGACTGTTGGAGTTCCGGGGACGTCGTGGGACAAGGAGCCGGAACCTCCAGAAGAGCGTCGTCGCTGGACTTCCGCCGAGGGAACACCAGGAATTAATCGTTGGACGAGCCCGACCAGAAAAAGGATTGGACCTCTTGCCAGTCTCTACCCAAGAAGAAGATGCGCCATCGAAAAAGATGAAGCCCATACAAGAAAGAAGTACGCAAGACCGAAGCCGCAAGTGGAGGGTAGAGACGCGAAGAGCCATGCACCCACGCCTTGCTTCAATTCTGTTATCGTTGCTGTTCAGTAAATTTATATTATGTCGAACGCAAAACGTAACAATATTTACATTTATAAATTCATATGCAATACGTCCCGTAACCAGTGGTACGTATTAGGTGCGATATGAGAAAATTTCCTATATTTTCGACTTCTTTTTTCTGTAGAATCACTATATTCCGTATTGTATTAGCACTGAAAACAAATAGAACATTAGTATAAAATTAAACGTAACGTATGAATAAACAGGATATATGCGATACTTACTTCAGCTCCATCTCCACACAGCACACACCCTAGGCGATCATGCATGCTCCTGGGAACATTAACATTTATAATAAAACATGTGTTAAATTATTATTTACGAAACAAGACGCTAAACATTCGCACTTCTCGCATAACCCTATTTTTGGGTCTTGCAGATAATATAACTCTCGATTTCCGTGACGTAGATAATTGGAAATTATTCAGTACCATAATTACGTTTGCTTTCTGGATACATCGAGATGATTTGTCTGGATATTGATGCTTAGAATCGTGTGGAATATTTTTCGGTTTTGTCGGCACTGCCTGCCACTGCCAGTGACTGCCACCGCTACTTTTGTTGCGTGGCCGTCTGGGAGATGTAATTTCCTCTTGGGGAATTCAGACGCGGGACGTCGCCCGTGGAACGCTAAGGCGTTCTGCTCTTTGGACGCGGATTTTTAAAGATAATTATAATGATAAAGCTGATAATAGAATAATAAAACGTTTGAAACACAAATAACTAATAACTTTAATGAGTTTAATGGAACGATTCGAATGAATTTTTAAGAGTTTTCGATAACACGTCCGTTAGCTTTGAGTGTCAAGGTTGAGTGAATGTTACAAAGGCCAACGCTTTTTCTTCTTTTGTTCATTACAAAATGTCCTTAAAATATAAAAGCCGATCAAATATTTATAAACTAAATTCTTATTGGTCAATCTATTTTCTTTTCGGATATTGATTTTTAGAAACAAGCGTTTAACAACATTGCTCTGGAATTATACGCTTAGGAGAAGCGATCAAAGTGGAGTTCATTTATTCAAACACCCGTTTCCAAGTGGGTATTGATTAATTTATAATTTTGAAGTTTCCTTATTAAAAGAATCTCTAACTATTTTCAAACCCCTCGGGCTTGTGCGAACTTCGCTTTGATTCCCTTTCCTATTACACTCGTATGATCCGTTTCGAACTTCGCGCTTCTAAAGTTTATTCCACACGCCGCTAGACGGGAGTCGCAACACCTTAGACCTAGCAAACGAACGCAAACTGGACGTAGAGTCTTGACCAATCACGAGTTTCGGCACTATGGCGCATTGTATTGCCACATTGGTACACGTGTTACATCTACATACCGTTTGTTCAAAGTGGTATCCGTTGTGCTTGAAGACGATCGCTCGAAAAATATTCCACGCGATTTAAAGCATCAATATCCAGACAAATCATCTCGATGTATCCAGAAAGCAAGCGTAATTATGGTACTGAAGAATTTCCAATTATCTACGTCACGGAAATCGGGAGTTACATTATCTGCAAGATCCAAAAATAGGGTTATGCGAGAAGTGCGAATGTTTAGCGTCTTGTTTCGTAAATAATAATTTAACACATGTTTTATTATAAATGTTAATGTTCGCAGGAGCATGCAGGATCGCCTAGGGTGTGTGCTGTGCGGAGATGGAGCTGAAGTAAGTATCGCATATATCCTGTTTATTCATACGTTACGTTTAATTTTATACTAATGTTCTATTTGTTTTCAGTGCTAATACAATACGGAATATGGTGATTCTACAGAAAAAAGAAGTCGAAAATATAGGAAATTTTCTCATATCGCACCTAATACGTATCACTGATTACGGGACGTATTGCATATGAATTTATAAATGTAAATATTGAATGTTCTTCCTCGAATTTATATGCGCTACTTATATTATTCTGTAACAATTGTAAAAAATGAATAAATATTTTTGGAAATAAGTAGAATTAATTATTTAATGAACTGCACAATCTGCTGGCGGGTTATATAGTGGTAGGGATACGCCTGCTGCAATAACGCTACATTTGTGTTGGTGTGTAGGGGCGGCCATGTGACGTCACGCGTAGGGAATAGTTTGGTAATTCTGGCCCTTAGATGGCGCTGTTGGCTGTGCCAAGCAGACGGCAGAATCTGCTGTCGATCTGCTGCCGATCTGACCTCAGGCACTGATATCAGGCTCTGCACCTCAGAACGCAGCCAAATGCGGACACAGACGACTACGGTTCTGACGTCAGATTCTGCTCCCCAGATCTGGCTATAAGGGTATATAATAAAACATATATACAAACATATATACATATAATATATATATAATAACGCAAGCATTGCATAAGTATAGCTTCTAGGTGAATTTCTGGCTTTATTCTGCGTATACATTTTTTCATATTTTCTGTAGTTTTCTTTTTATAAATTGTTTTCTCCCTTTATAAATTATTATTTTAAATATCATTTCATTAAACTAATGCGTTAAGTTTCTTTATATATTCTGTATATTCTGTACATTTTCTGTATATTCTGCACTAACTATATTTACATGTGTATCACCTATATTTATTATGTAAGTACATTCTGTATTCATTGCGCGCCCCCGTGAACAAACAAAATGTATAAGAAACAAGTAATATAACACAAGTATTGTACAAGTATAGTCCTTAAATATTTGTAAACATACTGTGAATTATATATTTTATACAAAGCATGGTATGTAATAGTAATAATGATAAAAAAAGAAATATATATGTGCAACTGAGAACCATCTTATTTTTTCAAGTATGTGTAAACAAGTTTTAAATAAATAAAAAATGAAAATGAATTTTTATCGAGTCTGATTTCATTTTGATAACCCTATGTTTTATTAAATTTATATAATAATTAATCAGAGTCGATAAACATCTTAAATACGCCCTAATAGCGATTTTTAAACAGCTGCATTTGACCCAATTTATCGATAATTAAGACGTCTGTCAGTCCTAACCCAGGCTCGTTTAAGGCGTCTTTAAGGCGGCTATTCCAGGCGTTTTTAAGACGCGTGTCAGTCCTAATTCAGGAGTCTCAAAGGCGCCTTTAAGACGTCATGTTTGGTAACATCAGGCGCTCTTAACCCGCCGGCAGACGCGCGTGCGTACTCAGTACACGGAGGTCAGTTTTTGGCTGAAAAAACTGTACCCAGCATACTTATGTATTCTTTCAGCGGACATTTTGCATCATACTACGTACTTGTCAGGTTCAAATTCAGTTTGAAAGTGTCTCTGATTAAATGAAAACGAAAGTATGCCGCCTATCTTGCCGGCGGCGTGCGCGCCCGTGTACTCGTAAGTTTCCCAGGTGTCTGCCTCCGATTGTTCTGGTTTTTGGATATGTTTTAGAGGACAGAAGAATAAGAAACAGGTGTCCTTTTATTTTGACCTGTTTGCATGTTTAGGGGGTAAAACTACCCCTCAAATTTCATAAGAATGTAAAAAGCCAAAGCATTCGGAAACGATGAATTATTCTAAAAGAATGTCTAACCAAGTATAGCCATGTAATATTATTCTAGTAATCACTATTTAAAATTTTATTTACCTAACGTCCAACCCTGCTTTGAAAATTAAGTGATCCGCGTAATTTATGATGACAAATATTTTACACAGAAATGAAATACTCGACTAAAAGGAATTCATTCAACTGTTGACCGAAAATAAATATTTATTTCAAGTAGGTAATTGGAATAATACGCGATGTTTATTGTTCCTAATGTTATCCGAGTAATGACTGATCGAATTTATTACGTGAATAAATAATGACGAGTTATTGGAATAAATTGTCAGAATAATTTACCACAAGTAACGTATAATTAGTATTCGGTTAAAATATTCAACTAATAAGAATTTATTTGCATGATTATCTTAGACAAATATTCGAAACATTTCAATTAATGCCTAGCTCTAGTACTGAGTGCAAAGCGTTTTATTATTTTATTGGTTAGGTTCGGCTTTCCCGATTTTTTGGACCGCGGACTCTCCAACGATGTTCGACTAGATAGCCGAAAATCGAAGCAACGCCCGCACCAACAGAAACGTTTGCGTTCAGTGGTTAGGTACCTATGCAAATAGTATATAAGCTGAACTTTACGAATTTCGCTAGCGAAAGCATTCAACCTTGGAAGGTATTCGAACTCGAGACTCTAAACCAGGCCCATCCAACTTGTGCTCTTCGAAGAGGGACTCGCGGTTGCTCGTACGAGCAAATCCCTGGACAGGCCTGCTCTAAACACTCAACTTTATATTCAATTTTGTGCTATAATTGTAGTGGCTTCGTCACTAGCATGCCTCCATATTTTAGATAGGACTCACCGTTAGGCGTAGGTACTCTCGGGTTTTCTCCCGTGGGCCTTAGTGAATCTGGCTATGGTCACGTTACCCATCTGGCAACCAGACTTGCCCAGGTCAGTATTTTTTGGCGTGCGGAAGTGGAAGATATCTTCCGCTGCCCACGCATTTTCGCGCAGATTTTTCCCGCGCAATTTTTGCGTCGCTTGAGGGTCGCGTACCTCTACGAGGGCTGTATAAATAGCCCTCCAAAAGTGACGCGGTTTCTCACTCGTGTACTAGCCCTCTGAGGTACCGTGTCGTCAAGTTCGGGATTTACCTTTTACCCTTTGTGCTCTATAATCCGTGGATTCGTTAAGCAGGAAGTATCGCCAGTTCGCGAGTATTAACACGTACATATTGTATATGTGCACATAGTAGCTAATACATACTGTATAGTGTATATAGTGATATAGTTTGGTTTATATACAACTCACCAGCAAAATAAGAAGCAACTACTACAATGGCATCCACATCGCAGTAAGTATATTTCTTTTTTATTTTTCATAGGAAGTCGTTATCTTGTCCTTTCATATCACTATTTTGGAAGAGCGCTGGTACAGCGCAAACAGTATAACTTTAGCATTTGTTGCAATTATATACTTAGTTTGCGTAGTCTTGCAAATACATTTTGTATCTCTTATTTATGTGTTCTACTTTTTATAGACCACGAATAGTTGTGAGAGTACTCCTGGACTTGGATGAAGATGAGCATGAGGAGTTAGATAACGATGCATCTGATACCGAAGAGGAGGTTGTGGAGGAATGCAACATAGATAGCAATAATGAGCAAGAAGCATCGGAAGAGGAATCAACAACTAATATTGCGGAGTCAGTAACCGAAAATGCACACTTCTATATTGCCAAAGAGGGAGAAAAGTCACTAGCACATGGTAAACGGAGGAAGCAGCGTGGAGGTAAGACCGTGCCACCAACGCACAATTTTTCGGATATTGAGGAGAAATATAAGTGGAAAAAAATTCCATATACCAAGACAAGTAAAATAGGAGCTCGAAATATAATCAAATTTAAGGCTGCTAGATTAGCTCCCTGCTCTAAAAACATCACGGATGAATTTAGCACCTTTGAAAAAATGTTTAATAGAAGTATGATCGAGGGAATCGTAAAATATACGAATATGCATATTAGACGAAAAACTTTACTGTACGTGCGAGATACGGATTGTAAATTAACGTCAATTACGGAAATTCTTGCCCTAATTGGAGCGTTATTCCTTATCGGAGTTAAACATGCCAATCATGCAAACGTGTTAGAATTGTGGAACAGAGATGGCACAGGACTGTTGACATTGCGGGGTATGATGAGTTACAAAAGGTTTTTATTTTTATTGCGGTCCTTACGTTTTGATGACGCGCTCACGAGATCGAAGCGAAAGGAAACAGACAAACTGGCGGCTTTACGTTTTATTTTAGGTAAGGTCACTGTCAATTGTAAAAATAATTATGTCATGGGGGAATATGTAACGATAGACGAAATGTTATATCCATTTAGAGGCCGTTGTGGTTTTATTCACTACATGCCCATGAAGCCCGTGAAATATGGTCTAAAAGTAATGGCATGCTGCGACGCCAAAACTTATTATACGGGGAATTTGGAAGTGTATTGGGGGCAACAAATGGACGGTCCTTATAAGGTGCCAAATTCAGCTTTAGACGTGGTAAAAAGATTGACAGATTTTATAAAAAACGAAAATAGAAACTTAACAGTCGACAACTGGTATACTAGTTATTCATTAGCTTCTGATTTATTAAAAAATAAAATAACATTGATAGGGACGATAAGAAAAAACAAAAAAGAAATTCCATCTGAATTTTGTCCACATAAAGACAGATCAGAAGGAACAACAATTTTTGGATTCCAGAAAGATATGACATTGGTGTCATATTGTCCTCGCAGAAATAAAGCCGTCCTTTTGTTGGCCGTAATGCATCAATCGTTAGACATTGATGCTGAAATACAAAAACCGCAGATTATATTAGATTATAATGCAACAAAAGGAGCGGTAGATACTGTCGACCGCATGTGTTCACAATATTCAGTATCACGAATTTCGAAAAGATGGCCACTTGCGTTACTTTTTATTTTATTGAATATAGCCGGTATAAATGCTCAAATCTTATATTGTTTAAAAAATGACGAAAGTCATCTGAGAAGAAAAATATTTTTAAAAAATTTAGCTCTAAGACTGACAAAAGAACATTTGGTTGCAAGAGCAAACATCTATACATTACTAGTAGATATAACAGCATATTTAAAACAGCATCGTACAGAAGAAGAAACAAATCTACCTCCATCAACATCAAAACGAGGGCGATGTAGGATCTGTCCTAATAGTACCACAACTATAAAATGTGAGACATACAAAAATTTTATATGCAAGAAGCATTCCACTACAAGAACAATATGTGCATCTTGCTTACAAGGCACTGAAGAAGGAGATTCTTCTTCACCTTAAACAATATAATTTATAATTTATATAATAAATGATTTTATATTGATAAATCTATAAAAAATATACTAATATTATACATATAGTTTATACATTATATCAGGTGTGATAGTTTCATATAGTTTTATGAACAAATTATGTTTACATTTATTTGTTATAACGGACAATCACTTTTTTCGGCAATTTTAAAACACTTCATATGTATTAGTACAATTTCGAATGCACAATGATACTTGCGTATGAAATAATTTTATTTGTTCTTGCAACAAAATGATTTTTCATAAGTTATATTAGCAATAATCTAAATATCTTTTGTCGACACAGATTGTTACGATCCTTATCAAAATATAAATTTGAAATATTAATATCAACTGTATTGAAGAAAATAAAAATGAACACAAGTGGACATACCTCTTTCAGACTCAAGATACTAAGCTTTTGACACACACTTCATCTATAATATCAGTGGTCACTTTTGTTGCGGTATAATTGTTCAGTTTATGTCAGATTACTCACAGGCGAAAAGAAGCTCCTGCTAAAAAAATTTAATTTGATTGTTTATAAATTTATAGATTTAAGATACAGTTTACGAAGATAGAGAAAATGTCGCGTCCATTATAAACCAAGGAGTATATTGGAATGCTAATAACAATAATATGAACAGTAAATTCTTAGTTTAAACTATAAATTGAATTGCGCCTATTGTATACATGTCTGCGTCCATCGAGAAATTAATGAAAGTAGATTAATTTACAACAAATATATGTATTTGTAAAATTGTGACATTGTATAATATATCGCATATACTTGTGAATAAATATTTTATAATATTTTGGCAGAAAAGTTGAGATATCAAAATATTTGTACGGCGTTTACTCAGTAAAACTAAAATTATTTTAACTGTGAGGGCTGGTTTCACCCCCTAAACATGCAAACAGGCTAAAATGAAAAACACGTGTATCTTATTTTTCTATCCTCTAAAACATATCCAAAAACGAGAACAATCGGAGACGAACACCTGAAAACCTTTGAGGGGTGGATTCACCCCCTAAACATGCAAACAGGCTAAAATAAAAAACACGTATATCTTATTTTTCTATCTTCTAAAACATATCCAAAAACCAGAACAATCGGGGACGAACACCTGAAAACTTTTGAGGGGTGGATTCACCCCCTAAATATGCAAACAGGCCAAAATAAAAAAACACTCATATCTTATTTTTCTATCCTCTAAAACATATCCAAAAACCAGAACAATCGGAGACGAACACCTGAAAACTTTTGAGGCGTGGTTTCACCCCCTAAACATGCAAACAGGCCGAAATAAAAAACACGTATATCTTATTTTTCTATCCTCTAAAACATATCCAAAAATCAGAACAATCGGGGACGAACACCTGAATACATTTGAGGGGTGGATTCACCCCCCAAACATGCAAACAGGCCAAAATAAAAAAAAGACGTATATCTTATTTTTCTATCCTCTAAAACACATCCAAAAACCAGAACAATCGGAGGCAGACACCTGAGAAACTTGTGAGTACACAGGCGCGCTCGCCGGTAAGATAAGGCATACTTTCGTTTTCATTTAATCAGAGACACTTCCAAACTGAATTTGGACTCGGTAAGTACGTAGTATGATGCAAAAATGTCCGCTGGAAGAATACATAGGGGTGCTGGGTACAATACATCACGGTAAAACGGTTTTTCAGTCAAAACAAACACCCGTGTACGGAGTACACGACGCGCCGGCTCGTGTAAAACTTTTAGGCCTGCCCGCCGGCAGGTTAAGCTACTTTATGAAAAAAGATTTTTGATTTTCTTTCGGCAAAGATAGAAATTTGATTTTCTTTCGGCAAATATAGAAAACTATTACTGGATCTAAAGAAATGCATAAAAAGTTTAAAACCTCTTCGTCTGTATTGCAGTGGGAATCTTTTGACTTACAATTTTTTCTATAATTTTTAAAATCTTTATTTCTAGCTTCATCTTGGGTCTCTCCACCCCATTAGCCGATTGGAAAGTTGCCAAAATATGTTATACTTTCGCAGGAACGTATCAACACTTTGTGAACAGTATTTGGTATATACGGTAACATGGTTACATGTTTACAAATATTTCTGCCTGTTTCGCCTGGTGGGACAAAAGTGGGCTCAGAGCGAGGCGGAAATTTCAATTATCTTTTACAGCCGGTAATTTAGAAAGTAGTAGGGCTAGGAGAGCTCTAACCCTGGTCCTCTGAGGGGAGCGCGGGGGCGGGGGAAAGTGAGGGCGCGCGGGGGAGTGCGGTGTGGGGAAACCTCGGCGCGGGGGGAGCGGGGAGTGGGAGGTTGGCTGCGCGCGCACCAGCCGCGGAATGGGGGAAGCCGCAACCGTGGAGGGGATCAGTCCTGACCGAGCCGCCGCGGGGACCTCTCCAGACCTGGTCCGCCGCCGGAAATTTTTCGGAGGGAGGGAATGACCCTGGCCCACCCCGAAAACTTTTTCAGACCCTACCCGCCCCCGAAAATTTTTTTCCAAATCAATACGTAGCAAACAGACATTTTTCCCCCAACGCAGAGAAATAATAATTTATGAATCACCGATCTACCGAACCATTATGTAGAAATATTATTTCAAACAGATATGTAGCATGCATTCTAAAGCTATCAGTAATTCCAACGTCGCAGCGTATCGCACGATCATGTGTAATTTGAATCTTCTGGAGCAGCCGTGTGGGATGATGTCATTTCCACGATGTTCGAACGAAATATGATGAAGCGCTGAATCTTAAAATTACGCGGCGAGGAGAGAAGGAGCAAGGCGGGTAAATAAAATTGAGAAATAATATATCTTTAAGAATATATATTGTTACATAGAAAAATAAAAGATAATAAAAGAAAATGAAATAAAAGAATAAAATAATAAAAATGGAATATAAATATAAAATGAATATGAAAAAAGAATATAAATATAAAAATGGAATATAAATATTAAAAATATATAAAAAATTAAAAAAAAAATATTAAATAAAACAAAAGAAAAAATAATAAGAAATAGAAAAAACTATTGGGGTGGCGGTGACGGCGTCAATAGCCCCGCGAACATCCACTCGGGGGGGGGGTGGCGACGGCGGCGATACTGGTGGTGGCAACGGTGATGGTGGTGACGATGACGCCGGTTGCCGACGGGGCGATCCCCAATCTGAAGACCAGACTGGGGATGGTGGTGGCGATCCCCAATCTGAAGACCGGACTGGGGATGGTGGTGGCGAATTCTAGAACATAGAACCCCATGATATTGACATGTCCGCCTGAATTAATCTCACACGGTACCAAAGGTTAAACGCGATAAATGTCAAAAATATTGTTAAGTACATACCTCTGGATCACACTCCGAGGCGATTCGTGATAATCCCATTTTACTCAGCAAAAAAAAAAGTGTCACACAAAACTGTTTCAAAAAACTCCGACTGTCGTTGCCGAAGATTTGAAGACAACTGGTCTCACTGCATCGCCAAGCTCCCACATGCGAACCCATTCCTAAAGTTGCATAGCTTTGCAAAGTAAGACGCCTTTGTTCTTCACCTTCTTCACTGGCCACTCTCTCCTTTTATGTGCTCCACCTGCATTTTCGCTGACCATCCTCACCTTCTATGCAACTTCTTCGAATTATTCACTGACCATCCTCTCCTTTTTCTTCTTTGCATGTATCATTTTGGCTGAACCGTTTCTCCATTCTTCTACGGACACATCATTCGACTACAGTGTATGCACAGTCACTACACAATACAATTTTAAATGTATATCAAACATCTATTGAACTACTTTGAACGCGTATTGGACGTGTATGGTACCACTCTGAACGTGCATCGAACGTGTATCGAACGGGTATTGAACGGCTTTGATCGTGTATCGAACGTGTATCGAACGGCTTTGATCGTGCATCGAACGTGCATCGAACGTGTATCGAACGGCTTTGATCGTGCATCGAACGTGTATCGAACTGGTATTGAACGGCTTTGATCGTGTATCGAACGTGTATCGAACGGGTATTGAACGGCTTTGATCGTGTATTGAACGGGTATTGAACGGTTCTGATCGTGTATCGAACGGGTATTGAACGGCTTTGATCATGCATCGAACGTGTATCGAACGGGTATTGAACGGTTTTGATCGTGCATCGAACGGGTATTGAACGGCTTGGATCGTGTATCGAACGTGTATCAAACGTCTATTGAACCACTATGATCGTGTATGGTACCACTCTGAACGTGTATGGTACCACTTTGATCGCGTATCGAACCATTTCTAAATAATTGCAACCATCGTCTTAATCTAGCATACACCATATTTAGGAAGTTGGATTGGGGAGGGTGAAGAAAATTATATGCATTAAAAATTGATTATATTTTATTTATGAATTTCTGTCTGGCGTTTAGACCACCAGTTGAATATTTTAAATACATTTTGCATGGCACAATGCTTTGCGTGTCTGCCACATCGCAGAGTATTAACCACATTTAGCTTATTTAGAGATTTGATATCCTCGTAGTCAATATCCAGTGTCTCGATGATCACGTCCGCTCTCGTATTTTCATCAAGGAAATCCACAAGCCAGTCGCGTTTCTGCAGCCCATTAACGTATACGATGTGGAATGTGTCATCTTCTTCATTTATCGCATCAGCAACAGCTTTCATAATTAGCTGTTTAGCCATACTGTATGGAACGTCTGCATCGTCCCACCGTAGTCCGTGATGTTTTGCCACCAACCACCGGATGCTTGATTTGTCAGATTTCGTAAGAAGATATTGCGGCATCGAACTCCCAAAAATATAGTGTGAGAGAATTGTTCCATTTCGTAGGACAGCCACTTCCTTGACAACAAATCTTCCATCGACTATGAACCCTTGCAGGTCAACAAATGTTGGTACGGTCATTATCGGTACGATTTAGAGGTCCGCTCGCTTCCGAGACAGACGGGAGAATGCGGTTTTTCTCATAAGACATCTCGATTTTCACGACGAAATATTTGTATGAATTTAGCACAGGAGAGGGCGGGGCAAGTAGTATGGTAATTTAATTGATTTTGTGCACCACGTTTGTCAGGAAATTGTATTCAACCACACGATCATACCCAATCAGACAGTAGGCCGTAGTATTTGCCGGCACATTCTCTTTACACTTGAATTCTATGCGCACGTCCACGGTGCCATTTTTAATCGACTCATTTTGTCGCGAGCAATCAATCACCACGAAGGGACCAAATCCTAAAAATTCGGCCACGGTGAATAATCCATCGTTGCAGTTGTAATACATTTTACGGAATTGTGTATACATGTGAAACAAGATGGCGTATTGATCCTTGTCAAAGTCCACTTGTAGGTCATCATATGGGTGAAAATCTGAGTTGAGAAAAGCTTTTACATTTGTTAATTTGCATTTGTTGAACTTAGTAACATCTTCGGGCATCTCATTCGTTCGTTCAGTCTGTAGAGCAAGGATAATGACACGCGGCTTTTCCAACTGCGCAGATGCCTTCACGGCCCATGAGTGCTTGGTCGTGCTCTGTAAGCGAGGATACTCGTACAGATCCCACGATTGAAAACAAATGCTCAGGTATCGTCCACTGTCCAAAGTACGTAGCAACGATAGCTTATTAACGTCGTTCAGCGTCACATGAGGCATCCGCCATTGTACTTTAACTAACTGAATTTCTGGTTTCAACATCGACGATCCAATTAGAGAATTGTTATCGAGGCGCGATCGTATTAAAATCAATTCATGACGCGCATTAATAATAATGCGTTTGTAGTCCTCGCAAAATCCCAGCCAATATTTGAGTGGGATACAAAAATTGAAATGATTTTTCACTTTTAGCCCATCGCGTCGTTTCGAGCCCCACCCGGCATTCTCCATATTTTTGTCTTCGCCAGATGTTAGCGATACACAGTTTTTAAGCGTGCTAGTTATTCCAACGTTTCTGTTGCGATCAATCTCCACACCATTCAGCTCGTATCGAATCTCATCGAATAAGAACGCAGTGCAATAATTTCCCAAAATCACCGTTAATGCATCGTTTGGCTTATTTATCTTCAATTTCCCCTCCACATAGAGGAAACTTTCACACGGCAATGTGTATAAATCCGGCTGCTGTATAGGTATTCTTATCTCATCGCTGTATCCAAACGTTGTGTTCACGTATGGGTTGTATGTGTGAGTCTCGAGCTTGACTATGCGATTATCAAACGTCGGCTTCCCTCCAATGCTTAGAATGTCAGCCATTTTTTTCAACATAACTGCGCACAATGAATCCCAATGATTTAAAAAATTGCGATGTTCGCAGCAGTGAGCCTCTTCTTTTTAGAGTAATTAGAGCTGTTGCAGTTGTTGTTGTTGTTGTTGTTGTTGTTGTTGTTATTGTAAACAATTTCGTTTGGAAGTAATGGGTTTCTGGTGTCATTCAACACAAGCATCTCTTTCGTTCGCACCACACGTATTATCGTCGTCGCCGTCGTACGTGCAATCTGATGGTAATCTCTTCACCTCGAAAATCGAGCAACCGTCCGTCTTCATCCACAACGCGTATCGTTAGATCCCTAATGACCCGTGCGGTGATTGGAAGGTAAATGATCTGCGCGGGCGTTTCCGATATCTTATATCCTGGTGGGAATCTTGGAGAAAATTCATGTATTGTATGTACTCGCCAGCGGTCACGCTGCATTCTATGCGAATAATGTTCACTTTCACGATATTAATTGAATCATCCGATTCGTGCCACCGTCCTGGTTCTAACACCCGATTCGTCGAGAATCCCAGTAGTGATCCAATGTTATTGGACTTTGTAAAGTCTACGGCGAACGAGCAGTACAGCTCGCTTTTCATGGTGTTGTTGTTCGGACGCAACACTATAGGATACACATCATTGTCGACGTTGGCATCGTTGCCACCGAGATTTTGAGGATACCGCTCGAGTAATCGCTGCTTCAAGTACTTGGCAATGGCGTCTAGTTCGTAGGAGCCATGGGGAATCGTACTGTATTCATGAATGGTGTCGACGCTGCTGTCGATGTCATAGTTTACGACGAAGTAGAATTTATCGTTGCTCGAGTCGATGTTCGGTATTGTATGATAAGTTTCAAAGGTTGTTAGACCAAGCTCGTAATCATCGTCGCTCAAATCTATGGGCGGGAAGTAGCTCACCGCGAGGATGCTACTCTTGCCGGTTAGAGTGAATGTTATCGACATATTCCAAGCTGTACGACTCCACTAATACTGAATCAGAGTGGTGGGAAGTCAATCATTAAATTTGGTGCCGATCGTTTGTAGAAAGCGTAGACATAGTTGTCCGCAATTGCTCTGTTCGTACTTCTGATAAGCCGTTCGATAGTATTCGATTTTCACGGCATCTTTATCCAGATATTGTACCAATTCCTTAGGCAGTCGAAGATTCCCAAAGCTATCGAAATATATAGCTTGACACCCTCTCTTCGCATACGCCACCCAATGAGTCCCTGGCCCCTCGACATTGTCCAAATTTACGATACCGCTCTCATTTCGACGTACTCCTCCGGCAGGTAGCGCGTTGCGCATAAAAACATCCCTAAAGAATGGAATACGCATACGTCTTGCCAACTCCTCCAATTGCACATCGGTAGTTACGCTCACAGGCATTTTTATTTTCTTTTATTTTCTTTTATGCGTTTTCGCGCTTTATCAGCGAGTACGTTATCTGCCGCGTGCCTTTCGCCGAGGTCGTTGCTACGCGAATACGCAAAATCGTGTTCTCGACACGCTGCGTCCAACGCATTGATGCCTTGATCACCTCTAGCCAATCGTTTCGCAAGATGTGTTCCTGGGCCGCAAAACTGGTATCCCGGGATATGTAATTCGATAGGTAGCGCGTTTATCGCCCGATTTAACAAACCACAACCTTTCTTTACTCTCGTTTGCGACATTCACCACAGTTTTTAATCAATTTGTGCTGGACCGTCGATATGCGTTCGCTGCCAAGGGCGATTATAATGTTCCAGGCACCGACGATACTACTGAACCTCAGAATCGGCTTTTATATGCTCGGGGAGTCTGTCCCACAACTGATCAATGTGTCTGCCAAACTCTCGCAGTAGAATAATCTTTGGTATATATTTCAACTGCTCAGAGGTTAAGTCTCGAATATCACAATTATCCGACTGGACCAGAAGCATTTTGAATACTGAGCTGTTTTGCTTCAGCGCGGACCTATAAATAGGGTGCATCGCCGCTTCGACGTATCAAAATCATTCTTCACAGTTCACAGCGAGGATGCGATTCGTGCGACAACCTGTGACGATACGCGTAACAAATTTTGACGATAAGTCGCAAATGATGTCTTCGAATACGAAGCGCCGACATGGTAGCATGCTACCAAACACTATACGCTGTCTCATTTGCGGCCCATCAAATTGTGGAAGGACCAACGTGCTGGTAAGCTTGTTGGAAAGTCCACACGGCGTCCGCTTCGAGAACGTGTACGTGTATTCCAAGTCGTTGCAACAGCCGAAATATCAGTATTTGGAGAATTTATTGGCTCCGATAGATGAAATTGGATACTTTACGTTTTCGAATAACGGTGACGTCATCCCACCGAGCGAATCGCTTCCGAATTCCATTTTTATCTTTGATGACGTGGCATGTGACAAGCAAGATACGATACGAGAATACTTTGTAATGGGGCGCCACTCGAACGTTGACTGCTTCTATCTCTGCCAGGCGTATGCAAAGATTCCCAAACATCTTATACGCGACAACGCGAATCTGTTGATTCTGTTTAAGCAGGATGGTACCAACTTGAAACATGTGTACAACGATCATGTAAATACTGATATGTCTTACGAGGATTTCTGCGTGCTGTGTCATAATTGTTGGCAACGAGAGTATGGTTTCGTGGTAACAGACAAGGATAGCGCGATGCCTAATGGACGTTATAGAAAGGGATTTAACTAGTTTGCCGTACCGTGAGATGGTCAATTGTCGTCAACACGTCGGTGGGAAAGCAACGTCTGCGGTACAATGATGATTGATATCGATACTCTGGATATTAAGGATCGCGAGAGAATAGCGAAGGAAATTGCAAAAACCAGCGAAGCCATTCGCAAGAATCATCAGGCTTTGAAGACTGGCAAGATGGAGGAAGATATCGCGTTGGAGGGATACTTTAAACCTATCGTCGAACCCTTGAAACATATCGTGGAAAATACCGCAGAGGCTGACGCATCACCACTGACGATCATAGACGCTGAAGGGAATGAAACATTAACGCCTAAAACAAAAATCCAGTCGAACTGGGACACATCGCTCAAGAGAAAGAGGAAGCCACGCACGTCATCGGAATATTCACTCGTAATCTCCACACCAGTTCAATCGAAGCGAAAACGGCAGAATGTCACATCAAACGAGGTTCCTCCCACGCCAATAAATACATTTCTCAGCGTGCAATTGCTCTCAACCAATGATGATGATGATGATGATGACAGCATATTAGACAGCAACTCGAAACATCCGAGGGGCAAGAAATGTTTCGCAGTCATTTCGGTCCGCTGGGGCAAGAATACATGAGCGCAATCCTAAGTAGGGATAAGGATACGGCCATAGACTATGTGTATGGCGTGTACTTAGACAATGGTGGAACAATGCTTGGAGATAAGGCTTTCGATATAGACATGGATGATAATATACTCGTAGATGGTGTAAAATACAGAGGAACGCGCGGTCTTTACGAACTGATTTTCAAGAGAATTTCAGACGATGCTGTATACACCGAGGCCGATAAAAAATAATACAAAAGTATACTGCTTGCGACGAACGCCCATAGACGCGGTCATGGTGCTCGAAATCCCATATTGAGCAACAAGGGATACAAGTACAAAAATGTAATTGCACCACTACTTCCACGTGTATCGGCTAGTAGGACAGGGAAGGGTCTAACGGTGTCACGACTCATGGAGGTAAACGATAACAAGATCGATTACGTACATTGGGACGATCCCAACAAGCTGGTGGATCGATTGCGTTTGCTTGAAGCGTCGCGTCAGGCGGGTAACAACTCTCATGATCCCGAAATTCTATCGATTATCGAGGAACTCCGCGAGGTAGGCCTCATTATATAAATTAAATAGCACGCCGATGATGTGCACTGTATGCATCGAGATGCCGATCAACAAATTTGGGGTGTCGCTCGAGGGGAGTGGAGCAGCTAGAATGGACTACTACAAATGGAATGGTTTGCTTCGGAATTATATGCGAGATAACGCTCTTTGCGTGGCCGGTGCCGACTTTGATGCAAAATCACGCAAGATACGACGTGTAGCGCAACCCACGGCCGACAGCGACGCCGTCAATAAACTATACATGGAAAAGAGCATTAAACTTTTGAGAGAGCAGCATGAAGAATTAAAGAGGAAGCTGGTCGTGTTTCAGAGAGATATGCTGACGTTGCAAATGAGCGTTCAAAAGATATCACAGGCGTCGCATACTATCCCGCAGCAGCGCTGCGAAGGAGAATCATGCGAGACGGTTGAACTTGTCCAGAATTTCTTCGGGCCGCTGGGGAGCACATAATGCATGTACACAATAATTATCCCATCATTCGTGTCAAAGACACCTCTGCGATTAAACATGCAGCCATTATCGAAATCCAAGAGTAAAGAAAACCATGGTCACAAGAAGCGACAACTTCTTGAGGAATTGCACGGTCCAGCTCGGAGACATTTCCCGCGGAGGCGCGTCATAGTGCATGGATACGACGATCTCTGGCAAGCTGACGTTGTAGAAATGCGCCCATACTCACGATTCAACCAAGGTCACCACTACATACTCACCGTTATCGGTGTGCTGAGCAAGTATGCATGAGCGGTGCCGCTCAAGACTAAAAGTGGCACTGAGGTGACTAAAGCGTTTGCAAAGATATTTAGAGATCGATATCCGAAAAATTTGCAAACCGATCAAGGAAAAGAATTTTACAACGCCGATGTGCAGAAACTCTTGACAAAACATGACATTAATCATTATTCGACGTATTCGGTGATGAAGGCCTCCATCGTAGAACGTTTCAATCGAACTTTGAAGAACAATATGTGGAAACTGTTTACGCTCAATGGAACCTATAGATGGACCGATGCGCTACCGCGTCTACTTGCAGACTATAACGCGTGAAAACATAGAACTATCAGAATGCGTCCTTGCGATGTTACCCCTGCGATCGCCGATAAGCTGCTAACCACCGTATACAGCAACATAAAGATCGCTGCTCCAGCGAGATTCAAGTTGGGCGAATTGGTGCGCGTGGGCAAATTCAAAACTATCTTCGATAAAGGCTATACGCCGAATTGGACAACGGAGGTCTTCAAGATAACCAAAGTACAGGCAACTAATCCCGCGACGTATCTGCTCCTCGATTCCAGTGGAAAACCTGTTGCTGGAGGATTCTATGAACACGAGCTGCAACGCGTCACCGATCCTGATGTGTATCTAGTGGAAAAAGTGTTGCGTAGGAAGGGGGATAAGGTATATGTCAAGTGGCTGGGGTTTGATAAATTATACAATTCTTGGATAAATAAAAATAATGTATTGTAACATAATAATGCATGGCTCAATAAAAATACAATGATACGTATACATGAGTGACCACTTTATTTTTTACATATTAATTCCACCATTTATAATAAATTTTATTTAGCATAATTCCGCTATTTATAATTTCTATACACGTGGGAACAATTTTTATATTACACAATAAATACAATAAATACAATTTCTATTTTACAATGGAATTTTGTAATGTCCCCAGGGCAGAGTGTCGGTCGAATCGGGCACGATATGCCACTTGTCGTCGTATGGACTTAGAGCAATTTTGGATTCCGAAATGGTGTACACGTTGCGGAATTTAGACCGTATGCACGACTGTCTGCGAACCATTTCGATTTCCCTTTGCAAACACTTCGCGTAGTCGCCGAAAGTTATGGTCCTGGCTATGACGTTGGCATTGACGCCTTTCGCCTTTTTCGTATCTTTTTTACCGTCTACGCGGGGTGCATACATTTTCGCTCTAGGACCTACAAATTCGGTCATTATCGCACCGTTATTTTCGTCCTTCATCAGCCCCGGAACCTTCTTATTCAAGAGCGGTATATTATATGGATTTTCGATAGGATAATCGCTTGTGTCGAATCTACCGATATTATCTTTCATGGACTCGCAGATATATTCGCATTGAATGTGATAAATGAGGCTGTCTGTGTCTGTGTATAGAAGTTTACAATTTGGCCCGTGCAGGGCAGACATGTACTCGTGATAAAATTCTTACAAACAAATTTTTGATATGTCCAGAATGCACATACCCACGTATATCGGATTGTTGAATTTCACCTCGAGTTTTCGCAATTCAACAGCTATTAAATTTTCCGAAAAAACACTTCGGCTATGGAAATTCGGTTTTGCGATCATTGCCTCCGCGCCATATCGCCCTTCCTAATGTATCAAAAGTTTTACATCCACATGATTTCGTACATTTTCCATAGTTTTACCGAATACCGCGTTGTTCATCAATTTGTACAATTTTTTTTCAAAATCATTTATTGCGCTTGTTCTAAACCGTGTATTGAGTTCGATGTAATCGCGGAGCCAGGGGGGTTGAGCGAATTGGAGCACGCGGTGTATCTTTGTAATACGAAGACCGTGACGCATGCACTGCTGCAGGTTGCGATAGTGGATAACGCTGCTTATCATATACCGTCGCGAGTAACTTGTCCTGTCTGCTGCCAGGTGGTTTGGCACGCGTCGGACAGAACGGTAGATCGGCATGAGCGTTGTGCAGACGTTGCGGATATTCCAGATCTACCTCGAGAATGTATCCCGTGGGCGAATCGACAGCGATTGAAGACACGTCAAAATTTACGACATCTTCGACCCATTGAAATTCGGCGTATGACAGGGGTTGACACATTGCCCATCCATACAAATTATTTACATCAAAGTACATCAAGTACGATGACTGTTCCGGTGCGTCGTAAGATGGCATGTACTTGTTATTGGCATGTGCGTATCTTCCGGAACATTGACTTAAACCCCCGCATATACCGCGTTCGATAAACATGACCATATCGACGTCTGTGAGCAATTCAAATGCAATTTTGGTATGTTTTAGCATAGCATCCCACGTGAAACCAGGTATAGTATAATAATGCGCTGCATCTAATCCGTAACTCTTGATGCAACTTTCGCGAAAATTTTCAAAAATATCTGCCAATAACAAGACATCTGTTTTCAAATACAAGACGCTGTATTCGCCCAAGGTTCTAATGCCGAAACGCTGCCAGACAGTCTCGGCGTGTGCGTAATCGCTCTCGGATACAGTCTCACCCGTTAACGAATTGTAGAATGACTCGCGCGGCGGTAAGCATGGGTCCTGAAGCTTGTTCGCGCAATCAAGGTATTCATATGGAAAGACACCCTTTCGCGTCAATAAATTGTAATCCTCTGTGGATAATGTTTCAAATTCGGATCGTAAAATTTTTAATTTATCTGTGCTAAGAAAAGACGCTAATTTGTCGAGACTGGTATTGAGAAATTTGTCTGAATCGATTAATCGCAATTTAATATAATTTCGTGAGTCTGATTCTGCCGTATCTTCGACATTTTTTGTATAAGAAATATACTCTTCTTTAGTTATGGGCAATACGTCGACGTGACCTTCGAAAGCGGTAGCTATTTCCTCGATAATAAAATGCGAATCGTAGCCTGATAAATTATGAAAAACTATGGGGATGTAAAACGCATTTTTATAATTTAAATTGCACTCCGAATGTGCTGGACCTCTAAACCGCCCGGATAGATGACAATGATCGCGGACTCGTACATCGATAGCCTCGAATGGTTCTTCGCAAATATGACAGTGTGTTGCATCTCGAAATGCCGTCAACTGTTCGGCGGTTAAATCAAGCATGGGAACATTGCTGGTCAGGATGGGTTTGGCGAAATTTGCAAAATTTTTTAGTTCATCGACGAACCATGAAACGCAATCCGCGTCGCGGCGACATCGATACACCGATAGCGATGTATCGTACGAGCAATACATGTAATAGGCTATACTATGAACTTCGTGGTGTTGATACGTGTGTAATTTATTATCATCACCCATTCGGTGGCTGTCCTCTATTTTCTCGATGATGCACTCGAGATTGGCGTACACCACGAAGGGGAGCCGCTCCTTCATGTTGTGGTTGTTGAACCTTAGGAGATTGTTTCCTTCGCTGGGCAGCAGGATGGCGCAGTCATTCATCTTGCCACAGTCCAGCGAATGAAGCTCCAACTTCTCGGCGGATCCGAAGTAGTGCATGCATCTGTAATAAAACAAAAAAATTTTTTATTTAATTTGTTTCGCGAGACATTTTAACATTTCATATGTTTCTATACGTACCGATCACAGATGAATTTCTTTGTCCTATGTCTGCTCAGCTGCATGCTCACCAGCCGGGACAAGTCCTTGATCCATACAAAGTGTCCTACATCTCCATCATTCGGTATGTAGAGCAGGTTGATGTGCCGATCCCTCTTTTGGCTGGTGAGGCGCAGCGGAAAGACCGTCTTCGTCTTCTCCGCCTCGAAGCTATAGATGTTGATCGAGATTTCGTTTAACCGCTCAAACTTCCCAATTTGCTCCAGGGACATTGGAAACTCAATGCCCTGGAGATTTAATACGGAAGCATATGGCGGATATGAACTTGGGCGCTCGGGATGTCTTTCCGCAGGATGCAGAGCGGCTACCACTGCCCACGCGAAACATGCATTGTCCGGAGATTGCACACTGATCGTTGCCTTCTTCAGCGATATTTCCCGCGGCAACTTGTGGTGGCACCCTGCGCGCAGCGGATTGTACTTATTGACATTGACGGTCAGGTTGAGGATTCGCGTCAATGCCCATCCGCTGTCACGTTCCTGGAACTCTTCCAGCGATGTCAGGGTGGGTTCGACGACGCATTGTTGGTACCACTCCTGCAGATCGGATGTGTCGAAGAGTTCGCAGTTCCGGGTGTTGATGCTTTTGCAAGCATGTTTATCACCCGCCACAAATTCGCCGTTGAACACCGTGTTCACTTTGAGGTTTCGACGTTTCCTCAAAGCGCCCGCACGTGCTCCAACACAATGGTCGCCGCATCCTGGAGGAAGTTGCGCGGCTCGATATAGTTCGAATTTAGCACGGCACCGGTTAACACGCGACTATCGAAGGCAGTGTCTATTTGGCGCCACAAAAGTCTTGCGCTCGAATGTCCGGCACCTTCGCGCACGAAACGGCCGCGCAACGAATGTTTCAGTCCTTCGAGTCGCGCGATTCGAGCAATCAGCGATTGTTGAACACCGATCGATAATCGCGGGCGTTTCACTCGGCTGTGTTCTTCCAACGATTCGATACACTCGTTGCACCGTTCTTCCCACGCGGGGTACTCTTCCCGCGAACTCAATCGTGCAGATTGATCCCGCAATTGATGTTCTACTTGCGCGAATTCTTCCATGATCGTAAATGGGGTGTAAATGTAACGTCCTTTCCGCGCAACACGTTGCAACGATTTGAGGATTTGTGCAGTTCGGAGCGTGCTTTTATGACTGATACCACGATTTGGTATCTCTGTCTAACTCTTTTGCCGTACCCCCTCCCTCGAATGCACCGCATGCAAAAAAAAAAACGACGATCCGTTCCAACATGGTTTTGTGCAGTTTCTGCCGATACAGCATAATTCTTTCTATGATTCACGCGTATGACGAATTAGCGCGCAAAATCATCCGACACAGTTTCTGCTAACACCGCATAATTCTAAGATTCTGCGCTTCCACAGGTATTATATTACATTCATCCTTGGGGGGTTGGTTCAAATTACATGCCATCGTGCGACAGGCTGTGACGTTAAGATTGAAAAACATTATGGAAAAATTGGTAGCTTTAGAATAAAATGCGGTGGTGGGGGAAGCAATTGCACCTCTATTTAAGCCAGTCTCCCGATCGCTATTCCATCAATCGCACAGTAGCCTCGGTGACTTTGATAGACGTGATACGACTACAAAAATTGTGCAGTGCCGAAGCAAACGTTGAACGCATGCAGTGCCGAAGCAAACGTTGAACGCATGCAGTGCTGAAGCAAACGTTGAACGCATGAATTATTACGTTCCAATCATGCGAGATGATGGCGTAGCTCCATGTGGAGATAATACATTTGACAGGTAAGACTTAATTTTCACATATTCTCGAAATTTTTTTATGTTTATTCCTGATACGCGTGGACAATTTCATAGCTTTGATTGTTCTCATAGTCCGCGCCGAGGATCGCGTATCATGGTCAGAAGATACGCGTTAACATCCATGGGCAGCAAATATTTGGAAATTGGAATCAATGTAGGACCTATGGCCGATGTTGAAGTTCTTCTCGGCGATAATCATGGGAATCATCTTATATTACCATGGCATACATGGAATGTGCTATTCGACAGCCGTGAAACCATCGAAGAACGTGCACAATAATCTGAACCAGACTCGATGTGGATTGATGATTTAATGGTGGAATTTCTTCGGATCTTTGATTCATCGATTGTAAAGATGACGCGAGCTGATAACTCACTGTATTTCAAACTGAATACAGTATCATTTTTATGTAATCTTGAGCCATGCATAAGCTATGTGTATCCGCGCCTGCATCAAACTGCAGAGGATGTGAGAGTAAAATTTGAAACTTTTGTTAACGTGCTACAGCAGAGCGATGTTGCGTGTGAAACATTAGTTGTGCCCAGCGCTGCTAAAATAATACGTGATAGCGAATATTACGACGAGGATTATCTTGTAGATTGCGAACTGTTAGCATACGCCATCAATGATATTCTAGCCCATGCTCATAGGAAAAAAAAATGTTAGATTGTATTCTTTATATTTTAAATAAATTTCTTAAACCTATATTATTTCTCCATTTCATTTACCCATCATCCTCCTCGCCACATAATTTTAAGATTTGCTGACGTCGCATAATTCTATTTCATTCTTCGCGCCGCCAAAATGACGTCATCGCACGCGGCTGCTCCAGAGGAGTCAAGTTACACACGATCGCGCGATACGCTGCGACGTTAAATCGGAACGCTTTAGAATACTGGTAGCTTTAGAATGAATGCTGCATAATGGTTTGGTAGATCGCTGGTTAAAAATTTTAGAATATCTGCGATTGTACCGCTATGTAGTGCTGTCTCTCTCTCTAGAATTTAGCTTTAAAAGTGATGCTCTCTCTTTCCCACCCTCCGAATTTAGATTTATAACGAAGTATTGCTCTCTCTCTTTCCGTCCCGAAGACGTGGTTCGTAAAAGAAAAGAACGTCGATCTTTCCCGATCTTTCCCGACATCGTCCGAAACAATTTCGGATAAAAAATAAATTATTAAACAATTTCCGACGCATGTTGGTTTGAAAAAAAATCCTGGGGGCCGTCCCCTCCCTGGGTTAGGTCTGAAAAAATTTTCGGGGTGGGCCAACGTCTGAAAAAGACTTTTCGGGGGTCATTCCCTCCCTTTGAAAAATTTCGGGGACGGTGGGTCAGGTCTCCGCGGCGGCTCGGCCCGGAGTGATCCCCTCCGCGGTTGCGGCTTCCCCCACTCCGCGGCTCGTGCGCGCGCAACCGCTCTTCCACTCCCCGCAGACCCCGCGCCCATGTTTCTCTCCGCCGCGCTCCCCCGCGCGCCCTCACTTCCCCCCGCCCCCGCGCTCCCCTCAGAGGACTTGGGTTAGAATCCCCATAGCCTTACTACTACCGTATTGTCCGGCGAGTTGGCGGTTAATGACGGTACAGATAGACGTTCTTTTACTTCGACTCGAAAACTTCGACTTTTTCCAATCGAATTAAAAGAACGCCGATGGCCAGACTCGATCTCACACGCACGGTTTACATGACATTTGGTATAATTTTAATCGGGAGAACGCCAGGACTCCATTGGTGTCCATATTTCTCCGCCATTCGATTTTTGCTCTTGAGGCCGAGAACCACCTTTCAGCACGTTGAAATCCCTGCATAGGGCGCAACCCTTTCAAGTGCTCCAAACTGCTCGAAAAACCGAGAAACTCGGAAATCAGACCCGTGCGTGGCGCGCCGTTGCACCAGTGGGACCCTGCGTTTATTATATGTAGCACTGAGAGGATTTGCCGTATCAAGCAAATAACCCCAAATTGTCTTTTTTGCTAGCACTGTAGGCTTTACAACATAATGTTTCCCATTGTACGACTAAAGATTTGTTGCATATTTTATAACAGTTTAAAGGCCATTGTGGTAGGTGCGGGGAGAGGGATGAGGTAGCATGAACGATCGAAATGCTCATTTCTATCGCGATGTAAGAAATATAGAATTGTAGTTAGAGCTGTTCGAGTACTTGAATATTCGGGTAGCTTGAAATCCGAATCAATTCGGGGCTCGGTTTCCAAGCCGAGCCAGGTACTCGAAAGAACCGAGCGGCTCGGATAGAACCAAGTACTTGATTTTTTTTTCAAGCGGCCCGACAGAATCGGGCCGCTTGGAAAGAAGCGAGCGGGCCGAATGAACTTCGAGCAGATCGAAAACTATTTATCCGATTTATTTGAAACTTGGTACACATATTCTTAATGGTATCTAAAATGTAGCACATCATTTTATTTTATGCGATAACCCGTATATTACCGCGATAATTCGTATATAATAAATGTTTTAAGTTTGCCTTGCTAAGTAAAAAATTAATAGTGATATTCATCTTGCTCTCATTTGTACAATAATTTTTTTCTTCTCAAATCCGTATGCTACATTGTAGATATTTTATTAATGAACACTAGAATCATGTTAGATAAACCTGGGACCGTAAAATTGTTAGCCCGTTAAAAGGAACGCGTTTCGGGTATTGGAAGAAAGGAAGTGGCAGAAATATTACGGGACAAAGACGTAATTAATATTGAACATAAACAGCTCACGCCGAGGGTGAATGAACGATCTGTGTGAAAACGGAGCAAGTACGGCAAAACTCATTTCATTGAATTTGTCTCATTTCATACGGTGGCAATTACGACGAAAATACGCGTCTCGTTGTTTGAAATTCTTTTTCCAACGGAAGGTCCTGTTTAATAACTTTGACGAAAAAAATACAAGACACGCATAATTCAGTAGAGGTCCTTAAAGAAATAAACGTGGCAAGTCATTATACTTTGCTACGGTCGGTACGAAACGTTTTATTATTTTATTGGTAGTAGTATATATCCGCATAGGTCCTACGCCGTAGGGTCTAAAAGCCGTTTTGCCAGTACCTGCAGCCAAATCTGCGCGGACAAGGTGCCGCGGAAAGGAACAAGACAATTAGCATACGGATTTGAGAAGAAAAAAAATTATTGTACAAATGAGAGCAAGGTGAATATCGCTATTAATTTTTTACCTAACAATTTTTTACCTTTTCGAAACTACATATCCTCAAGAATGTACTGTCAACTTTTCATTGAAAAATTCCAATTATTTTAGCTTCTACATAGGCATTTTGTAGGGAGCTCAGTTTTTCTCGGAACGTCATTTTTTCGCATGGTGCAGGTAAAATCTCAAAATCTATCGAACCGATTGCTTTATAAATTGAACTGCTTATTCTGCACACCTATGCCTCTGACCGGGACTACAACCAAGTATTTCTGTTGAGTCCAACCTACTTTTAAAATCGAAAATAGTACAGAAAACACAGCCGAAATACATTGATTCTTGTATTTGGCCCGCCATTTTGTTAATTTTAAAGATAAATCAGTTATTCTAGTTCGGACCATAGTGACAGTCATACTGATCCAAAATCTGTTTGTATTTTTGGATTCAGATAAGTCCAACTGCTGAAATCACCTGCACGAGCGAGGCATGAATTTTTAAACATGTCATCAAAATCGCCTCCAAAACCATTTTAATGGAAATAATTTTATTACTTTTATATTTTATTACAAGGTTTTTTTAACTTCACTTGTGAGTTTGTTCGTTAGTTTGTTTGTTTGTGAGGATGAAATCTTGTAAGCTAATTTTGACCTACCTCCACATGTCCGATCGACTTGAAATTCGGCACACATACGTAGTTTCGATGACAATACAATATTTTCATGTCTCCGACCTGATTATGGAATCAGGAAAGCAGGTACCGGGTTATCCTCTCGCTAGAGTCTTCAAAGGCAATGCCGCCGATAAGCCGTGCCTCGTAGGGTTTCGAGGACTTCGACCTTCGAGACCAGGGACCGTACAATGTTGTCCCCTAAGAAGTGACAAATCGAAAATTCTACACTTCTCATCGGATCTTGGCGAAAGTGGTGTGCATCGATTTCTTATGTTTTCCCGATGAAAATGGTCCAAAAATGACACAAATCGGATCGTAATTAGGGAATCTTCATAATAAATTGATTTCCTTCGTTAAAAATAATTAGATTCACATGACATTTGATATGATTTTCATCGGAAAAACATAAGGAATCCATCGGCGGCGTCACTTTCATATCGATACGATAAAGTATAAAGAATTATTTTATTTCTGAAACAGGTATGAATCCTCGGTCGACCGCAGCGATTCGAGGTCGGCTCCCCACGGTCGAGGGTGAAATATTCATTTCAGCGTATTAAGAATTTCGTTATTCTTCATTCTTCATCGTGTCGACATGGAAATGACACCAATGGATTCCTGGTGTGCTCCTGATTAAAATCATACCAAATGTCATACATATCGGACTACTTTTACATAAGGAATACAAAATGCTTGTGTAATCAAAATTCTGGAACACTAAAAAGCATAAAATAAATTGAAATAAAAAAAATTTAAAAACAAGCTTTTATTAAAATGTACTAAAAGAAGAAAAATAATTTTGTTACCGGCCTAAATGACTACCTTAGAAGAATTCCCACATATGACCAACAACAAATGCGTGGGGCGTAAATATTGAAATGTCCTTTAATATAAATATTTACTCACCACGCATTTGTTGTTGGTCATATGTGGGAATTCATCTAAGGTAGTCATTTAGGCCGGTAACAAAATTATTTTTCTTCTTTCAGTACATTTTAATAAAAGCTTGTTTTATTTGCTGTAGAAATGTAGTTTAATCGATAGGAAAAAGTTTTATTCCATTACTATGATTCCTGTCTTCGCAATAAATTCCTGGAAATCATTGAATTTAGCGGCGCGCCAACCAGAATGACCCCTTAACATGACAGAATCTCTGACCTCGGCATGTATCAGCGATTTCGACCTTATTCTGCGATCTTTAAGCGTTTGTAGCTCAGAGCAACGTTAACCGATTTAGGTGAAATTTTCATAATGCGTATATGTTACTTAAATCACACATAAAAAGTTTGAAAAACCGTTTTTTCTTGTTATTTCGAAAATTCCAATTTTTTCAAAACGGCGAATCCATGATATACCTATTATAGTAAACCGATCTTTCTAACTTCTAAAAAAAACCGAACTCGTTTAGTTCAATTTTTGTAAAAAGTTATGCGATTTTAAAGAGTGTATATGTGTACGTTTGTCTGCCACTGTGTGGTGTATCTACTACTCTATCTCTGCTGTATATTTTATAAAATCCGATATGTGTATTAAGTACTCTAACATATGTTATATTTAAATATTTTATGTATTGTACGTATAGTTTAAGTGCGTATGCGATCTGTGTATTCTGTGTATATTATAGTAATATAATAATTTCATTTATGATTTATCACAAATAGAATTATAATATTGTAGTATTGTAGTTTTTCAATATTTGTAAACACACACAGTGTAATGCAGTGGATGATATAATTTGTAGTGTATTGTAATGAAATAAATGGAAATACATTTTTATCAAATTTCATTTTATTTTAATCGTGTCGATAACCGTCTTCAACACCGTCCCAATGCATTTAGCCCAATTTAGACCCGATAAAATACAAACTCTTAGGATGTACCATATTCGGACCCATATGACTCCTCACTCCCCGCATAAATTTTCGGAAAGAAATTCGTACACCTCTACACCTGCCGCCTGTTTCAAACTCTCGCTCCACTTTCAATATTTCAATCCATTTTAGAGTAGTTCTTGAATTGGACACTGTCCATAAGCAGGGGGCGCTTCGTTCAGTCTTCAAGTCGGTAATACACTTTCGCTGAAATGCCCCTTGAGACTGAAATGCACCTCATAGTATAGACGACGTTCTATAGATTGCGCTTATATAGCAGATAGCACACCACGTCCTAAAAGCGTCCCAAGACCGTCCCAAAGACGTATTTAACACGTCCCAAAGACGTCTTTAGGACTTTGTATAGATGGCGCCAGTGTAGTTACACGACGTCCCTAAAGCGTCCCAAAGGCGTCTATAGACGTCCCAAGGCCGTCTTGTTACCAACCGGGACATTCAGACCTACAGTCCTAGAAGGGACCTAAAACAGACGTCCTCGGAACGACGTGTGCTGTGTGGGTATATTAAGAGGCGTCACTCCGGGCGGAACCTTTGAAGTCCTTACTTGACCTTGGCATTTAAATTGGTTGTCTATTCGAGCGGGCTATTCAAGTCGACTAAATATACCTTACCGCAGTTGGCTGATTATTGCCGAAGTTTACCGATCATTGCCGAATGAGCATTTAAATTGGTTGTGTAGTGAGTTCCCTAGTTTAGTTCTGTCCTTGTTGAGTGACGCCTCTTATTATTGGTGTGTTTGAATTCACGCATTATGCGCATAGACTGCAGAGAAAACCGTTCCGTTTCAGTCTATGCGTGCATTGGTTGCATTGGTGGCACATAGGATTCCCTAGAATTCTCCCACTTCTAGCGCATGAAGCGTGCAGTTCATGCGCGCATGCGTATTTGTCTCTTTACGTGCGCTTTTAAAACATACACCAAATTATGTGATCTCCTCGAAGTGACAGAAAATATAACCTACATATATGCTACATGACAATAAATGTTTATTGGATATTTCGTTCTTTTACGCTACATTTGTCAACTTTTTATAACTTAACATCCTTCCAAAATATTATTGTTACACCGCAACGGTATCTTTATGAAATCGGGTATAAGGTAAATGTCCCTATTTCTAATCATGTAAGAGTTCTGCCATCGTAAAAATAGATTTTTATTATTTATTTATGCAACAATCGACAAAAAAACTTATTAGACGCAATATTTAACTTTCCCTTTACACATAAAATAAACAAGAAGTATTTTTAAAAACATTTTAACCTAATAATAGTCGATTTAATATGAAGTATAAAATGTCTATTTCTGCTCAGCGAAAATAAAAATGCAGTTTCTGCTTACATATCCACGTGCGATTTATCTTTTAATTGAAATGTATAATTATATTTTGGATAACACAAATAAACAAAATTATTTAAAGTTTTAAAATCTCCTTTATTTACAAAAATATAAAATATTTATCCTCTGAATAAATAGGGAATACTCAGCTGGAATACAGAAGCACACGTAATGTGACAAATACGCATGCGCGTAATATGCGCATTGGCTGCCCATGGTTTGATTTGCTGCACTTGCTGCACGCATTATGAGCTAGAAGTTGGAGGGTTCTAGGGAATTCTACGAATCAGGTTATGCCGTTGTTATGGTCTTGTTGCGTATTTTAACGATGATTTTAAAATCAGGACGCGGGTTGGTGCCCGTGGAGCGCTGAACCGCTCTGCTCGTCGGAGTGCGGGAGTTTCAAATAAAACACAATACAAGAAACTATTGCTAAGTTAAACTTTGGAGTTTTATTTGAACTGTTCGGGAAGCTGGTTAAAGACAGAATGAATGTAACGTTTCAAAGTATCCTCCGAGGTCCTCGCTGAAGATGTTGGCCAAATCCTCCTAGTCCTCCCATAGATCCTCGTAGTCCAATCAGGATGAAGGATGCATCAACTCCAAGCGGTTGGCCGTCCTTCGGATGTCCGTACGCCCCCGCGAATCGGCGTCCATCTTTCCCTCCGCCTTCGGGGTGGTGGAAACTCGGTGAAAGCGCGCTTTTCCGTTACACAGCGGGGTGCCCACGTGGGAAGAGAAAGTAGGCTCTACTCCGAGGATCGAGAAAACAACCCTTGAAGGAAATTTATGACTTCCTCAGCGTCGCCAACACTTCTGGAGTCAATCGACACTCCTAAAGACTAACAAATGACAAGGCCTTCTCAAAAGATTACGTGACTTAGAAGAAACTCGCGATTCGTTTTGGGGTCTGTTAATTGGTGTCTTCTTCCTGTTTTCGAGCTCAGCCCAAGATCTTTCCCACGTATGCCACCTGCATCGCACATCCTTAATAATACTTTCTCAATCACGCGCATACATCTGCTTTCAAATTTCGCTCCTGATTTACCTATCAATTATATATATATATTTCCGTGGCTACGTTTAAGTGATAACGTAACAGTCTCATTTAGTAACACCTGAATACAGCTTTGTGTCAGTCGATAAGTCGCGCCAAATTTGAAGTGTCAAGTGAAGCAATCGAAATTAAGAACAATAACTTTGCAACGGCTACTACCAAGAAACGCTCGTTAAGTAATGTTGATTAAATATTGGTTTTGGTTGCTTTGCTATTAAATCACCGATATCTTGTAAAATGCTCGTTCTTAATGTAGGGAGAACCAATCAAACAATTCGTTAGATAATTAATTAAGAAAGTATTTTTATAATTGGATAACTTTATTAACAAAAACATGTTACATTTTCAATTCTGAACGACGGCATCTTTGTACACTCACTCGTTGATCAACGCTAGAAGCATTCGATTTCCTTAAGTTGTCTTACCTTTTAAATATTAAACCAAAACTAATTACAACTGAAACAAGTCTCAGTTAATTTGTTCCATACCTTGCCTCTTGATATACGAAGAGACTGGAGGGAAAATACCCGACGCGAACGTGAGCAGAGCGGTTCAGCGCTCCACGGGCAGCGAACCCATCTGCGCCTATTGAAGAAATCCCTGCTACATCACGTAACAGTTTTTGGTGACAGCGGTGGGATACGCTAAATTTGCCGGCTCACAGGCGTGAGATTGAGGAGTCATCGGCCAGTTGGTGCAGTCCTCTTTCCTGGGTTTTTGAGCACGGTTTTTCTAGGAACAAGGGTGAATACCGGAGAAGAGTGGTTTCGGACGTCCGTGCCATTTTACCCGAAATCACACGCACTTGGCCAGATAGGAGAATCCATTCCATCGAAGCTGTTCAAAAACAACCGAGCTGCCATTCAACATCCATCCGTCGCTGTTTGGAACCTCAACGAGCAACCTGGACACCAGAACTCACCATAAGCGGAACGGAGAATCTCTACGAGGGACCCAGCAACCAAGGAATCTTTCCACAGAACCAGGAGCAGCTGAAGCAACGCAGTCACCGCTGGGCGTGCTAGCAGATCTTCGGAACGGGGAAGTCGAGCGAACTAGCAGTCAGTCGGGCGAGTCGAATTTAGTTCGTTAATTTACGTCATTGTACCTGTGAGTTCATATCAAAATCTTATATTTATATTTTAAATATCGCCTGTTACAATCGTTAAATTTGTTCGTTTAAAATGCCGCCGTTCGCACGAAAATTTGTAAAAGCCCGCAAGAACCGTCTGAGTGGTGGTAATTGTTTCGTAGTGGAGGATGTGGTAGCAATACCTAACTTAAGTGTCGGTTCCACTTCCACACCTTTAGATGTAGTACCGTTTCAGAATTCCACTCCCCTGGAGTGTAGCATATCTGATTAGGAAAGCGGTTCTGGCACCCTTAATGTAAATGCAATAGATTCATCGCGTGGGCCGTCGGAGAGGACGTCATGTATGCCTCTCAGAATGATTGCCGATTTTATTTCTCACTTTGACGGGAAGCCGGGGTCTCTAAGCAAATTTATTAATCAGTGTAGACTTGCTGACACCTTGGTAAAGAAAGGGGATAAATATTATTTATTAGCGATTATCCGCAATAAGATGCTCATTCGCGATTATAAAAAAATTACTGGGGGTACGGCGCCAAATACGGTGGAGGAATTAGTAAGCCAAATAAAGGTTGCGTATGAGGATAGCTTTAATGTTAAGGTCGCTTTGGACGATTTAAGAAATTTAGGACGAAAAGATGGGGAAACTATAGAAGAGTTCGGTGCTAGAGTGCATGAAATTCTGGATAATGGGATAGAGATAGCACAGGAAAGGTCAAACCCAGAACAGGTTCAGGGTGTTACATCCGTACTCGAGGAGGAAGCGGTATTGGGATTTCTGGGGGGTTTACGTGATGACGCAATGATGATGTCCATCATTAATCAGGAGGTGGAAGGGCTAACAGACGCTATCCGTTTAGCTACTAGGTGTGCTAGGCAGAAAAAGAATGTGAGCAACAGTGTGAGCCATAGATTGTCTGCAAATAGGCCTACGGTGTTCGCGGTAAATTCAAATGAAAACATTAGATGTTTTAATTGCAACCAATTTGGCCATTATCGGTCAGATTTCCAGTTGGTAAGCAATAACAAGAACGCCCTCTCAACTCGTAATTTCGAAAGGTGCAGTTATTGTAGGAAAACGGGTCATCTCGAAGCACAATGCTATAAACGGGGTTTTCAACCTTCACAAAATTCGTTTACATTCGCGATACCCGAGGATCGCCGTAATTTGAATCATGGTAGGGAATGGCGTGATTTTAGTTCTAAAAGGAACTGGCATCATCCAAATAGTAAGGATGAACAGAGAGACCCCAATTATAAATGTAATCGTCGTGATTCTAATTCTGGGCAGAACCGGTGTGACTCGAATTCTTCTAAACTACGACAAAATTTAAACTCGGAAGGGAATCAGCAGGGTGGCGCGGTGCCGACCAAACCCTTGATTACTCGCGCCGAATCTATCGTGTCTGCCACAGGTTCGACGTAATTGATACTACGCGACCTCCTGTTATTTCGCTTGAAAATGATCGCTTTTCTCAGGGTTCCGCAAACTTTTTAGTAGATACTGGTTCTCAGTTAAATTTAATTAAACGTGCGGGATTAAATCCTGATTTACAAGTCAATAATGGAAAGGTTTTTGAGCTCATGGGTATTGGAGCAGGGATGATTCAAACACAAGGTGAAGTTGTTATTACAATTTTCAATGTTCCCATTCATTTTCAAATCGTGAAAGATGATTTTCCCCTTAAGTACACCGGGCTTTTAGGAGTCTCGTTTTTGCAAAAACAGGAAGCAACTTTTGAATTTAAGGGGAATTTATCCGGTAAATTACGGTTTGGTAAAAGGGAATCCTCCCTTTGTGCTAATGTTCCATATAATTTACCCCCACGAACTAAAACCTTAATAACGGTACCCGCGGGAAATAATAATTTTTCAGGTTATGTACGGCGATTAGACGCAGGACCTGGTGTTTTCATAGGAGAGTGTTTGGTAACCCAACAAAATAGCTCCGTAAAATTATATGCAATTAATACTACCTTTGATCATATTGTACTTACGATACCCCCTATTGAATTGGAAGAATTTGATTTTAAACACCCTTCTCCTCGTTCATTGCAAATAAAGAATTATGACTCCGAGATTGATAAATCTAAGGATCACGCTCGGAGACTGGCTGAATTGATTAAAGTACTTGATTTAGATCATTTGAATGAAATTGAGAAGAGTGGTATGTTAGAAGTTATAAATGAATTTTTGTATCAGTTTTACCTACCTACGGATAGTTTAGGTGCTACTGATGTAACACAGTACACCATAACCACTACCGATGAAATTCCCATAAGAACTAAACAATATAGGTACCCACTTGTTCACAAGGATGAGATAAACAAGCAAGTAAATTCCTTAATAAGTAGTAAGATAATTCAACCTTCAACTTCACCATATAATTCACCGGTGTGGATAGTCCCAAAAAAATCTGACTCCTCGGGAAAACCAAAGTGGCGAATGGTTATTGATTATCGTAAACTAAATGAAGTAACAGTTTCTGATGCTTATCCATTACCCAATATTACTGAAATATTAGACCAATTGGGAGGGGCTAAGTATTTCAGCACTCTGGATTTAGCCTTCGGGTTCCATCAAATACCTATGGATCCGAAATCTAAACCTAAGACCGCTTTTTCAACTCCGCATGGCCATTTCGAGTTTAATAGGATGCCGTTCGGGCTGAAGAACGCCCCCGCGACTTTTCAGAAGGTCATGGATATGATATTAACTGGGTTACAGAGCATTGAACTTTTTGTCTATATGGATGACATTGTTACTTACGCAGATTCACTCGAGAAGCATAACCGTAAATTAAAAGTACTATTGGCGCGATTGCAAAATTCCGGATTAACATTACAGCCTCAAAAGTGTCGATTCTTACAAAGAGAGATAGTTTACCTAGGTCATGTAATTTCCAGAGCAGGGGTAAAACCGGATCCAGGAAAGGTCCAAGCCGTAAAGCGGTTTCCTATACCTAAAACTCGGAAAAACGTTAAACAATTTTTAGGACTCGTGGGTTATTATAGGAGATTCATTCCTAATATGGCCAAAATTGCCAAACCTTTGACTAGTTTGCTGAAGAAAGACATACCCTTTCGTTGGACATCGGAAGTTCAAAGTTCTTTCGAACAGCTGAGAGATATAATTTGTTCGGAACCCATGCTGCAGTACCCTGATTTCTCAAGATCTTTTCTCGTAACCACCGATGCCTCAAACTATGCCGTAGGTGCCGTGTTGAGTCAGGGACAGACTGGTAGTGATCTTCCAATTTCTTATGCTTCACGAACTCTGAACGCCGCTGAAATTAATTACTCTACAACCGAAAAGGAGTTGTTGGCTGTGTTATTTGGAGTAGAACATTTCAACATTTCCGACCTTATCTGTATGGTTAACAATTTACTCTGATCACTGATCATCGGCCTTTGGTGTGGCTGCATAATGCTAAAGATCCTACATCTAAGTTAATGAGGTGGCGAATTCGTCTAAATGAGTATGATTATAATATAGTTTACAAACCGGGTAAAGCTAACTCTAATGCGGGCGCACTCCCGCGAAACCCTATTGATTCCTGCCAGAGCGTCGCCCTTCGATCACCAAATGCACCGACTGACGATACCCTCCATTCTGACTCAGCAGATTCAGAGAGGGTGCTTGTCTGCGCGGACATGACACCGTTTCCAGATTCTGTGGTGGACAAAACGAATGACAAAATTACATGCAACGAAATTGAGATAATGGTGGCATCTGTCTCCTTGGCGCGCGAGAAGGCAGAGGCTGGAAATTCTGAGGCATTAAATCTACAAATGGATGTATTAGAATCACCTATAGATAAAGGCGAAGTTAATAACTTTAGAGGGTTTTCCCAGTCGGACACGGTGCCGCCGTTTCGACCCTCCTGTCGGCACACGTTGACTCCGAGCCTCTGGATCGCGCTTCAGGAAACTAAGGCGGCGGTCTGTGTTCGATATGAGCCCGGAGCTCGCAGTGCTCAGAGGAGACTTTGTGACTTGTCGACCCCTGTGGTGACCTGCATGGGGCTCCAGAGCGTTGATCGTCAAGGTAAAGGGACACCTTGTTATTGTTGTTGTTCAATGGAAGAAGAGATACAAGAAGAAATTGTTATGCCTGGAAGTGGAAATCCGGAGGCTGAAATGTCAGAGGTTGACATACCGAATTGTTCTGCGATCAAAGCTGCACGGGAGGCCCTCGGTAAAAAGGCCTCAGTAGAATCCGAGATTAATGGATCATCTTGCTCGGGGGAATGGAATTCAAAGAGAATCAAGTTATGACTAATAACGTGAACGAGAATAGACAGACGATTCACCCTTTTCTTCTTCCCATTATTCGATATATAAAGGATAATTTATATATGAGTTCATTAGGTACATGGACTTTTAGTATTTCAAAGGATTCTGATAGTTTCAATAATTCTGAATGGAGCCAAGTGGAAGATTTATTTAAACAAATTTTCACTAATTCTAAATTTGAAATTACTGTTTGAACGGGTGAAATAATAATTCCAATTAAGCCAAATCGTTTAAAGATAATCAAGGAATCTCATGAGTCTTCAATTGGAGGTCATAGAGGTATCGGAAAACTTCAAAAGTACTTGAGGGAGCGTCATTATTTGCCAGGAATGATGAGGAAAATTTTAGAATTTGTCCGCTCTTGCCCAATTTGTCAGAGGAATAAAATCCACTTTGCAAAAGTAAAACAACCAATGTGTATTACAGACACACCAACGCGAGCCTTTGAGAAGGTTCAAATGGATATTGTAGGGCCTCTACCTCCGACAAAGAAAGGAATGAAATATTTACTCACATTGCAAGATAATCTAACCAAGTACTCGGATGCCATTCCGTTAGTTAATATGGAAGCAACAACGGTAGCGGTTGCTCTAGCCAAGCAATTCATTAGTAGGTTTGGTTGTCCGAGGGTTATACATACTGATCAAGGGAGGAATTTTGTTGGACAGGTTATGAAAAGGTTTTGCCAAGTATTTAAAATACAAAGGATAACTTTCACGGCGTTTCATTCCCAGTCTTTAGGTTCCCTTGAAAGAGCACACAGGGTCTTTGTTGATTATTTAAGACACTATTGCACCAAAAATGATTGGGATGAATGAATAAGATTCGGAATGTTTTCCTACAATACCTCAGTGCATGGCTATCTGACCGCCGCGTGCATGCGTCGAGCAGTTACGATTCCATCTGAGTGCTCGCACCCGTCGCGCACGCAAAGCCTTCCAACTCGCTCCGCCCTTCGGCCAGAAAGAAGCGAGAAACGAACACTCTGAACTAGGGATCTGTTCGCGATAGGAGCTCAATGCCGGTCCCGACCAGCGAGCACATACGGAGACAATACTGTATCTCCTCTTTGAACTACGTCCGCATTCAGCTACGGATCTGCCGGCAGATCCTGCTGCCCGCCTGACACATCCAACAGCACCATCTGAAGGCCACAATTACCAGACAATTCCCTACGCGTGACGTCACATGGACCTACGCACCATTTTTTTTTTTTTTTTTTTGTTAACTCGGTGGAAATCCCCAAGGATACCCACAGCCCGCGGGAGCGGGCCGAGGGTTATGTGGGACTCGAACCCACTAAAACCACCGAGGTGATCTTCCTCTGGCGCGGAGCTGCGCGCCTGAAGGGAGGGACTTCACGCGAGTGCAAACTAGCGATACGTTCGCAACCCTCCCCCCCCCCCCGCGCTTCGTGCAGCTCCGCGCGAGACAGCCCCTAATCGGGGTCTTCCCTGGGGGAGTATTAGTTAACCTCCCCCAGCCATAGTCTCCATGACTGGCGGCGCGCGACGGATTACGCGTCCGCGCCGCCTCTTCCGGGGTCGCTGCTGCTAAGCAGCCCCGGACCCCGCGATCGAGCTACTACCCGGCCGCGACGGTAACTAGCGCCGCGACCGGGCCGGGGCATTGACGGCTTTAAGGACCGCCCAAACCGCGTCCCGAGGGGGCCTTTACGGCAGCCAGGGGATTAATCCCCCGGCAGACACCTCGGGCGGGCGGTTGGCATACGTGCCTACAGGGCGGCCCGCTTTCGGCCGCCAATAGTATTGCCCCGTGAGCTCGATCGCTCTATCGGGAGCGGCGTTAAATCGCCGCTCGCCGGGGGGGCCCTACTAACTTGGGCCCCCTGTTTTTCTCCTCTACAACGCAGCCCACGCTTTGATGTGGGGCCGCCGCTCTCCTTCCCCCCCCCCGTCTGCGCGTGCCACCCCCCTCTCTTACGGGGGGGGGGGGGATATTGTCGCACCCGTTATGGGGTGCGACGCTCCTTCCCACTCCCACACCTGGGGGAGTGGCGTCGAGACGGCCCGGGGTTCGCTGTTGTTACCCGGGGGAGCGGGGCGACTTTCATAACTAAGTCGCCGCACTGCCTTCCCCGGCCCCGGGTCATCTCCCCACGCGCCTCCTGCCAGGGGCCGCGCGGCGGGGTTTGAGACCCGCCCGCTCGCGATCCCTCTCCGCCTCCTCCTTCTCCAGCATTACCTTTTTGGAGAAGGAGGAGACCGCCGCCCAACAATCCCGATCCTCCGCCATCCGACGCACGACCGTCGGCAGCGAGAGGTCGGGACCGTACCTACGCACCAACACAAATGTACCGTTATTGCTGTAATTGTATCCCTATCGTTCTAGTACGCGTGGAGAATTGATAGGCAGCAGTGAAATGGAGGAGTGGATTATGCTCACATAACCTGTGAGCAGATTCTGCAGTTTGTTAAATAATAATTTTTCTATTTGTTTTTAAAGGTATTTTGTTTTTATTAATAGTATATACATTTGATGCACATGAGTGATTACAATGACTAAGTAATATATGTGGCACCTATAAATCAGAAGAAAAGCTTTGAATATTTACATTTATAAATCCGTATACAGTGTGTCCCATAAGCAGTGGTACTAGCCGGAGAAGTGGCGATTCTACATGCAAAACTAAGCCAATTTTCTAGAGAACGAAGGGGGATATTAAAAACTTTTGTCCTATATTTTCGACTAATTTTTGTTGCAGAATCACCATATTCCCGCTTGTGTTAATTCTGAAAACAAGTATAATATTAGTATAAAATTAAAAGGATAAACGTCGAGAGGTATATACTTTCAGTTATACTGAAGTAAAATGAGCACTGAAAAGTGCTGTTTGGTATGTACGTTTTAAAACAGTAGCGCTGAAAAGTGCCGATTGTGTTTCATTGTGAACGTCCAAAGGTAGTTCCTGTTGAAATCAAATAAATAAGCACTGAAAAGTACCGTTTGTTGTCTTCGCCACAGTAAAAGGAGGCACACCTCTCCCTTTAATAGGCATATTTCTGAAAAATAAAATATTTACTGCAGTTAAGGTTCGTTTTCACGTGACAGTAAATCGTGACTTTTATGGTCATGACACTAGATGTCATGACTTTTACTGTCACGTCAAAACGGACCTTCAGTGGTCATCAGTTTCTTCTTCCTGTTGCTGTTCGCTCCAGAAACTTCGAGGCATGCGAGGTTCCTGGGATGTTGATGAGGGCTTCGTGCGTGGGCCATGCTTTCTAATGCGAACCCTCTCCTTTGCCGCCTTCAGTTCCGCTTGCATCCTCAATTGGAAGTCGGATCGAGTTAGCTTCTCAAACTTACGATTTCGACACACACCATCTGAAAAAAGAAATGTATACAAAGTACGTAAGCATCAATGGAACACACAGTAATAGTAACAATAATTCTACATAAAAAGATGAAAAGTGCTTATTGCTTCGTACCAAAAATCGCCATCGTGATACGGGTATCATATGGGCCTTTTACACGGACGTTCTTGCGTGCCACATTTGAGTGCCCCACGCCAGCGCGCCACGCATTTGATGTGGCGCGCCGGAACGTCGGAAGGAGCGCGCTCCTTCGCGCAGGCCAGAAGGTCGTACCTGTCACTACTTAGAGGCAGCGAGTTCGGGCTCCCATTTCTACGTCGATTCCACATGCTTTTTCCAGGATCCAGCTCAGTCTTGTATTGTGTACTACCTGTTCCAAGTATATTATCGATCTGCGAAACGATCGGCAAGACACGATCACGATATACTTAGGTTCGCGAAAAATATACGAATTCCTCGATATACCTGGCTTATAGAGGATATCATAAATGCTGTTACTGTGGGGCACTCTGATACATCTGTTTTTACGAAGCTACATTTGGTTTACCTGAAGGTGCTCTAAATTATGGAAATGGTTTATTACTCAGTTACAACGACTGTATTGCGATCTGCATTCCTTGCAGAAAAAAGTTTCCACCTAATCGGACATTCTTGCTTGCACCTTGTGCGCGGTTAGAAGTGTGGCGCGCCGGAGTTCCACGTTCTTGCGTGCTCGTAAAACCGTTGTCAGGCGTGTCGCGTCCAAAAGTGTGGCGCGCAAGAATTCTCGCCGCACGTAAACCTCGACTCCAGAAAAGTTTACATAAGAGACAGAAAAGGTAGTTAAAAAAGGAAAGCAGCACTTGAAACCAAGGGTTCGGCGTGGCGCGTGGACTTTCCGACAGTGCGGAAAATTCTGAGGCGCGCGGCGCGCCTGGCAACCAAGAGTCTGCGAGCAGCAGCTTGTAGCGACAAGCGGTAGTAAGTGAACGCGAATTTTTTCAAACCACAGATTTAAATATATTTACTTCCAGCTTTGTGGCTTCATTTATTAATGTTTACAGAATATAAAAAAAAATGTATGCAAAAATAGTGGTTATATCCGGGGTTAAAGTGCTTCAAATAGAGCGCCTTACAAAACTCATATGCGTACTGTTAGCATAAAGTCAGTCGTTGTAGTTGTCTGAAATAGATTAATATACGATTAATAGATTAAACTTTATTAACCAAAATCAGTCAACCCTGGTTTACAACTACCTAAGTAGTTAATTGCTTGTTTTCGAAGGTTTCGTCGGGCAGCATTTGTCTGCTAGATGTCGAAAAGGGAAAATCGGCATTGTGCCGTTTTTCAGCGATTTCGAATTTTTTCGGTCTGAGTTAATCTGTGTATTGCTCCATCGGCGGGTTCCCCCGCAGACCTGCCGGACAATACGGTTATAAGCGCCCCCGATAAGCCGTGCCTCGATGGCTTTCAAGGATTTCGACCCTCGAGCCCAGGGGGGCGTACAATGTTGCCCCCTATGGAGTGACGAATTGAACATTCTACATTTCTCATCGGATCTTGGCGAAAGTGATGTGAATCGTTTCCTTATGTTTTCCCGATGAAAATGGTCCAAAAACGACACAAATCGGATCGTAATTAAAGAATCTTCATAATAAATTGATTTCCATATCTTCGTTAAAAATAGTTCGATTTACATGAAATTTGGTATAATTTTCATCTGAAAAACATAAGAAATGCATCAGTATCACTTCCATATCGATACAATAAAGAATAAAGCATACAGGTTTTCTGAAACAGGTATGAATCCTCGGCCGACTGCAGCGAATCGAGGTCGGCGACCCACAGTCGAGGGTGAAATATTCATTATAGCGTGTTAAGAGATTCATTATTCGTCATCGTATCAATATGAAAGTAATACTAATGGATTCCTGGCGTCCTCCCAATTAAAATTATCACAAATGTCATGGAAATCGGACTACTTTTACACAAGCTATAGTGTTTGGGATTGGTCGCCGAGATACGACCAATGGGCGCATGCTCGCTTTCACTAAGAAGCGCGGGTTTTTTGAACGCGGTTTTCTGCTACCGGGGTAGCGACTGGGCGATCGCGGTGACGGCCTAGTCGAGCCATCTCGGGATTGACACCTGGACTAATTAGTTTGTTCTCCCTCCTGATTAGCATTGTCGCGCGACACATACGTGGTCCGCGCTGATTGGCCAGGTGTCCGATCTTCCGAACCTGTGGCTTGGCCCGTGTCGTCTCCGCGATCGCTCTCTTGCTTGTGAACCGCGTGCCTAGACACATCGCGTTTATCTGTGGTTCTAAAGCGAAGAACAATCGGTGCTCCGATAATACAAAAGGAGAGCTACGTTCTCCAGTTAAAAACGCGTACGTGCGCGTTTATCAGTTTGTAAATAACCCTAATTTTAATTTAATAATAAGCGTACGATTCGGTTCGATCCATAATAGACGTACTCGTTTATTGTACCGTCATTACATTGCTTTTACAAACTAGTCTTAATACTTTTAACACATCGTGACGTGCAGTCACTTTTCCTGTGCGTTAAAACAAGTGCGTTGGTGCTCCACGTTCTTGCGCGAACAATACAAATTATAAAAGGAGTAGGCATTTCTTAAACGCACTCTCTTATCGTATCGATATGGAAGTGACATCAATAGATTCCTGGCTCATCCTGGAGTCCGACGAAAGTGTAACTTATCCAAAATCATGATTAGATCGATGTAGGCTCTGTGATACGTAGGGTGATCAAAATAATTGTGAGAACTTTGTTTTATGAGGGCTGCTCAGATTCGGTGGTCCGAACGATGACCAGAACGAGCAAAGAACATTGTTGATTGGTCAAATTTTCCTTGGAGAGGAGGGACCTTCCCTCTGCAAGTTCGACGGTGTAGGAGGAGCCATCCTCCCCCTCTCGATAACGTAGAGGTGTAAAAGTAGACATCTGCTTACCAAAACTAGCCAGATTCATCGGTCAGAGTCTCACCCAAGGTCGCGGGTTATAACCGTATTGTCCGGCGGGTCTGCGGGGGAACCCGCCGATGGAGCAATACATGGATTAACTCAGACCGAAAAAATTCGAAATCGCTGAAAAACGGCACAATGTCGATTTTCCCTTTTCGACATCTGGCAGACAAATGCTGCCCGACGAAACCTTCGAAAACAAGCAATTAACTACTTAGGTAGTTGTAAACCAGGGTTGACTGATTTTGGTTAATAAAGTTTAATCTATTAATCGTATATTAATCTATTTCGGACAAGTACAACGACTGATTTTATGCTAACAGTACGCATATGAGTTTTGTAAGGCGCTCTATTTGAAGCACTTTAACTCCGGATATAACCACTATTTTTGCATACATATTTTTTTTATATTCTGTAAACATTAATAAATGAAGCCACAAAGCTGGAAGAAAATATATTTAATTCTGTGGTTTGAAAAAATTCGCGTTCACTTACTACCGCTTGTCGCTACAAGCTGCTGCTCGCAGACTCTTGGTTGCCAGGCGCGCCGCGCGCCTCAGAATTTTCCGCACTGTCGGAAAGTCCACGCGCCACGCCGAACCCTTGGTTTCAAGTGCTGCTTTCCTTTTTTAACTACCTTTTCTGTCTCTTATGTAAACTTTTCTGGAATCGAGGTTTACGTGCGGCGAGAATTCTTGCGCGCCATACTTTTGGACGCGACACGCCTGACAACGGTTTTACGAGCACGCAAGAACGTGGATCTCCGGCGCGCCACACTTCTAACCGCGCACAAGGTGCAAGCAAGAATGTCCGATTAGGTGGAAACTTTTTTCTGCAGGGAATGCAGATCGCAATACAGTCGTTGTAACTGAGTAATAAACCATTTCCATAATTTAGGGCACCTTCAGGTAAACCAAATGTAGCTTCGTAAAAACAGATGTTTCAGTGTGCCCCACAGTAACAGCATTTATGATATCCTCTATAAGCCAGGTATATCGAGGAATTCGTATATTTTTCGCGAACCTATGTATATCGCGATCGTGTCTTGCCGATCGTTTCGCAGATTGATAATATACTTGGAACAGGTAGTACACAATACAAAACTGAGCTGGATCCTGGAAAAAGCATGTGGAGTCGACGTAGAAATGGGAGCCCGAACTCGCTGCCTCTAAGTAGTGACAGGTACGACCTTCTGGCCTGCGCGAAGGAGCGCGCTCCTTCCGATGTTCCGGCGCGCCACATCAAATGCATGGCGCGCTGGCGTGTGGCACGCAAAAGTGACACACAAGAACGTCCGTGTAAAGGGCCCAATAGGATGATCTGTGTCCTTCGCGGCCAAACCAAGTGAAGGACGACGTTAAGTCGTCCGGCAGTGCTTCCTTGAAGCAGCACTGGACCGCTCCCTTCAAATCAAATCGGCTCACGTATTCGAAATAATTTACCTAAACAAAGCGAGTTAAGATTGGTGTAAGTATATATTATACATAAAAGTAAATAAAAGAATAATTTCGTTTTTACTTAGGAGTTTGGAATAGGTGTCGTCATCGATGTCCTCAAAGCAGTCCACCTCCTGGATTGAGGAAAAGGGGAGGACTGCTGGCTTCATGGGCCGGTCAGTATTATGTATGGTCTGGACAGATTTCTGAATACTCATCAAGAGAGTATTCATTCTTCTGCTAACGGAACGGATGGAGACGTAACGTATTAATAAACACGATACACGCGATACTTACATTAGCTCCGCCTCGATCCGATTCCGCCCCGAGAGATCTTCCATGCTCCTGGGAACATTAACATTTATAAGAAAATATCTTTACAGTGATATTTTTATAGCAAAAAAAAAAGAAACATAAATTTCCCCATTATCAGGGGGTTGGTTCAGCGCTGTACCGTGCTGCAACGGCTCACTCTGGATCACAGTGGCGCGTGCAGGCGATGCCCCTGGATCATGATGAGCCGTGAATCCTCGCAGTGCAGGAACGCTGGCAGCAGAAGTGTTCTGAAACATATAAATGTCGTTTGTGTGAGAAGTAGAAGAACCCTTCGACCCATTCTTGGAACATCTTCCTGCAGGACCATCGCCACATCCTGGATGTCCTGATCAATTGGTGGTCTCGGCGCGGTCGACGTCCTTCGCTGTTTCGTAGTTTCCACCTCCGAAGACGTCGTTTGATAGCGTGTGGGTTGCACGACCACACGTTTCCCTCGTTTGTCCATGCCAGCTTGTAAATAAAAAAGTATATATTACGATAATTAGCAAAGGCATGTTAGATGTTTTTTTTCCATTTTACATGCAATATTTTATGCACCAACTATTCCCACCTTTTCCATATTAAATTTGTATGTATCTTAATTGTACGAAACCTCAAGACGAACCTATGTAACGTACTATTTAATAATTCGAGTGTAACGCGACAAAGGCTTCAACAGTTAAAAACGTGAAAAAATGACCCATGCAGAAACATTCGAACCAAACAATAAAATAACCCGTCACCAGAAATCAACAAGGATACGTATAAATATGGTTTTACTTGTAAAGAGCAATACAAAAGAAGAAAATTTAAATATTATAGCACGTCACTCACCATAAAAGAGTCGTAACTTACCGAAAAGAAGAGATGAAGCTAAAAAGGGAAATTTTTTTTACATGGTGGAAATCCCTAACGGATACCTCAGCCCCGGTGGGAGGAGTGAGATTATGTGGGGCTTGCACCCACTAAAACCACCATGATGACTGCCTGACGCAAGAGGCTTACACAAGGGAGAGGGACTGGCAGCCAGATACTTTTAACCAAAATAAATGTGCAAGAATTTAAACACTACGGCTTCTCGCTGTGTGTAATAACAGTAACGACATAGCTACGACTTTCTAAGGGGATGGGATCGTCGTTATTGCCAATGGGCGTACTACCGTGATAGGGCATTCTAAAACATTTGGCGCGAACCTGATCAGGGGAGATGTATAAAATTTCAGGGCTCAATGTGGCGTATTTATGTACGCCAAGAGCGGAAGACTTTATGCCGACATCATAAAAATCATCGACTTCTAGAAATTTTGTAATACCTAAACGTTAGGAGTTATTGGAGTCCATGCTAATATTGAAAATTAAGCAGATCGAGCCGTCAACTGAGATGCAACAATTATCGTGTACATTGATGCCCAGAGATAAGTTATTGAACTGTATCTTGTTGTATTGAGAACAATTGGGGTCGTTACTAAGCGATCTAGATACGCGAATAGAAAAATCGACATTACAATGAATGTTTGTGCCATGAAATTGTATCTCCCTCATCCTATTCGAAAATTGTTGGAGAAGAAGGCTTGGCTTTCACAGATACTTTTTAAAAATAGACACGTTGTTTTCATATGGAAAATCAGAACATGAATATAAATTACCAAGACGTCTGACATCGTTGGTTAGGTGAAGAATCTCAAGTGTGGGGTCGATTGAGATTCTGAAACCAAAACCCGTATGGCCGCATGTAAGAATGAGAAATGGTTGTATCTGTTAAGACTCTTCAGTCTCGTAGACAGTATAGAAATGTCTGTGCGGCGCAATTTTGAGAAAGGGGATTATTCTACAGGAACCCATGCAGACAACAGTTTCTTTTCTACGCCCAAACATACAAGATGCATGTACTTGAAAGGAACTTGCGAAACCATTCCTATCGGTAGCAATGACAATGGGCTTGTCCCTAGCTTGTGATGTTTCTGGTCTAACCGCCTAATGTAATCCTCATCGGTTCGAGGAGAATGATTTATCACATCGAAAGCGTAATGCTTACCGTTCAGGGTACCAGAAACCGTACATTTTGAACAAGGACGGATAGACATATGCCCACGATGATTTAATACGAATGCTCCAGCTGGGGCGTCAGCTATGAAAATTTATGCCTCCGTTGGACATGATGGCCCTGACGTCTGCAATAAATTTCTCAAAGAAAATATTGTGGTCGTGTGTTTTTTGGGTACATTTATAGATGCCTACCACTATCGGCTTTATCTGAGGAATATTTGAAATCCTACATTGGACAGGCCAGATATGAATGGAACTTGATTTGTCCAAACTACATCCGTCGGTATAAAAATCTAATTCTAACTGTCTAACAAATGATACCGACAAAGTGTTAGGGAGACTTTTAATAATATCTACTTCCAGATCGAAATGAATGTATTCTCCTGGTGCCACAACGAATGTGACAGCAGGATTACGTGGCGCAGATACGAGTGTTCTAACACCCTGAGGCAACTGGGTGCAACAGGAATATGTTCGAAGAAGAGATAATATATTATTTCCTTGAACGTGTGTCAAATTGTCCACGAAACAAGACGCTAACCGTTGGCGAAAAGATGGCTCGGAGGAAAGTAGATAGGTTATGCGGATTTTGGCCCCTTGGCGAGGGGGTGAGGCGGGGCGGGGGGTACCGCGCTCTTCCGCGAGATGAACGAGGGGTGAGGCGGGGAGGGGTGTACCGAGTTGGTTGGTGAGGGGGGTGACGTCAGAGGGGAGGAGATGGATTTTCAAAATTTCAAAATAGCTTCGCGCGCATTTCGTATTGGCGCCACCTATCGGATGTTTAAGGTACTTTGTATCCGCGTCAGTATTTGGGCCCGCATTGGTAAATTTCCAGGTTTTCCATACATTTCGTATTGGCGCCACCTGTTGGATGTTTAAGGTACTTTGGGCATGCGTCGCCGCCGCGCAATCTCCGTACGCGTGCGGGGATCGGTGCGCAGGCGCGACCGTGACCGATTTGTGAAATTCAAATTGCGGCTTCGATGATGATTTCTGAGAAAGAGGGTGGACCATGATTTTTGAGAAAAGGTAAGGAATCATGGCGCGCCACAGGATTGAACGCGTTTTGGCACCTACGTGCATGCGCTTCCTGCAGTGTGTTTTTATTTGAATCGTGGGACCGATACAGCGCACGTGCAATGATGTAAACATAGAGCGATAATTATTGTAAATCAATCATCGCGATAGCCCATGTAATAAACATTGCACCGCGCCATGCCGTGTGTTTATATGTGAGCACGATTGAACGCGTTTTGGCAGCTACGTGCCCGCTCTTTGTGCCGTGTGTTTATATTTGAATCGTGAGACCGATAGAGCGCACGTGCAGTGATATAAACGTAGGGCGATAATTATTCGGGAAGAATTCCGAGTATTTTCACGATCGAGGAGTCTGTAAGTTAATCGTCGCGATAGTCCATGGAGTAAACACGACATTGCACAGCGCCATATAGTATGTTTATAGTAGGTAAGTGGAAGCGGTACAGCGACCGTGTAAAGGTGAAGAAAGCCATATAGACCCATGGGTATCTGATTGATATTATACCAATGTCAGTACCTCCACGATGCTCGCGTCATCGTCTTCCGATGACGATACCGATGGTGGGGCGAGCCCTTTATCGACGTTGCTGCAGTTGAATGAAAAATCACTGACGATCGAGAGGCATAAGATCCGCGACGCGTTAAGCCCACCGTCATTATCCGAGACGTCGTGGATTAGCATCTTTCTAATCAAGATGACATGGTATGACATGTTAATGACTGGGGGAGAATACGGATATGTTACGTATTGTTAATGACTTCGAACGTGCGCGAGTGGTACTCGAAGCACGTGGTCGCTCCGATGCTAGTGATGCTCGAGGAGTTTCAAAATCGCGACAGTGGATGGACCCTAAGGGCTGTGCTAAATACTCTAGTGAATATTAATAACCATAATCCACTTCGAGCCGGTTGTGACGTACCGCTTCTGCGCGCCGTCGTCCTGAAAAAGGCGATGGTGAATGTAAAGAACAGAGACAATGCGTGCTTCGTGTGGTCTGTCGTCGCCAGTTTGTACCCTGCTCCTAAGCATGGGGAGAGGTACTCATCGTACTCACACTACTCGGAGGTGCTTCGCACGGGTGATATGACTTTTCCATTAACGTTGAACCGACTGGTCAAGTTCGAAAGGTTCAACGACGTGTCTGTAAACGTGTACGCGTGGTCCGACGGAAGATGCGCGCCTTTGCGTTTGACCGCAGACAAGCGAGAGAGACACGCGAACCTGCTACTAGTGCAGGATCCCAAGGAACTCCAACGTTATCATTTCGCATGCATTCGCAGCATGTCGAGACTGATATCGAAGCAACTCAGCAATCATAAGAGTCAAGTATTCGTTTGCGAAAGGTGAGTCAAATATGGAATATTTTGATCAATATATTATTTATTCTTATGTTCTATTATTAATGCTATTGTTATCGTTGTAGATGTCTGAGTTACTTCTACTCGTCCGTACAATTGACCAAGCACACCGTGGACTGCCAGCGTTTGAACGAGTGTGTCGTCGAATTGCCGTCCGTGGAGGATAAATGGCTGCAGTTAAAGAACTTCAAAAATAAGGAACGAGCGTCATTCATCGTGTACGCGGACTTCGAATGCATGCTGGAGGTCGTCGAGGCTGCGGAACGGAGTCGTACGTATACGTACCAGCAGCACAGAGCGTACAGCGTGGGATACTACATTCATTGTTCCAGCAACGCGTCTCTGTGCCGTTATCGTGCGTATCGTCACGACTCCGAGTGCGTGAAGAGGTTCGTGCAAGAACTACGTGACTTTGCGAACATTGCGTATTCGTGGTTGCGCAACGCGAAGCCGATGAACTCGTTGACGAGAGAACAACGTCTCAGTTTTAACGACGCGATCGTGTGTCACGTGTGCGGACAACCCTTCCCACTCGACCATTGCCACTCGATGTGTCGTGTAACTTGCAGTTCCAACGATCGTACACGATACCGGTGGTGTTTCATAATCTATCAGGCTACGACGCGCATTTCGTGATTAAGAAGCTGGCGTCCGCGTTCGAGGACCAGATCGACCTGCTGCGGGTGATGAAGGAGCGATACATATCGTTCACGAAACACGTCAAGGGAATCAACGCCGAGAACAACGATTGGAAGAGGGGATTGAAGTTTCGATTCATCGATTCGCTAAAGTTCTTGGCCGCTAGTCTGGAGAAACTCGCTTCGGACCTTGGCAGAGAACGACTCGCGATTCTACGACACGAGTTTCAATCCTTGTCGGACGATCAGTTCAATCTCCTGACCAGGAAGGGCGTCTTCACGTACAACTACGTGACGTCATACACCAAACGCAACGATACGTGTTTACCGTCCCGCGAAGCGTTCTATAACCGGCTAAACGATAGCGTAGCGTCGGAGCCTGATTACGCGCACGCCGTGAACGTGTAGAATACTTTTCGCGTACAGACATTGGGCGAGTACAGTGATTTGTACTTGAAAACAGATGTGCTGATACTCACAGACGTATTCGAGAGTTTCCGCACAAACTGTATCGCGAGTTACGATCTGGATCCCGCGCATTATTTTACGCTACCGAGTTTCACGTGGGACGCGATGCTCAAGTACACCGGCGTACGATTAGAGCTTCTTACGGATGTGGACATGTTACTGTTCGTGGAGCTTGGCATACGCGGTGGTCTGAGCCAGTGCTCGCACAGGTACGCACGTGCCAACAAGAAGCACCTGCCTGCAGGGATGTACGACAAGTCGAAGGCATCGACGTATCTGATGTACTTCGACGTCAACAACTTGTACGGCTGGGCAATGTCGCAGGCTATGCCGCGAGAAGGGTTTCGATGGCTGGACGATGCGGCAGTATCACGGCCCTCGACGTATCATCCCTGCCCGACGGCGTGGAAACCGAAGAATCCGATACCTGTTGGAGGTGGTCATCGAATATCCCAAGAAGATGCACGACGCGCACGCCGACCTTCCATTCTGCCCGGTGCGTCAACACGCGCCCCACGGTAAACAGACCAAGCTGCTTGCCACGCTCGACGATAAGGAGCGAAAGGTCATCCACTATCGCTACCCGAAGCAGTGCATGCGACAAGGTTTACGCATGACGCGAATTCATTGGGTGTTGCGATTCGATCAGTCGCATTGGTTGCGGGACTACATCCGATTGAATACCGATTTGAGGACGCGCGCCACGAGTGAATTTCAGAAGACTCTATATAAATTAATGAACAATGTGGTGTACGGGAAAATAATGGAGAATGTGCGGAATCGCGTAGACGTTCGACTCGTGACGCGGTAGGACGGTCGTTACGACGCGGAAGCGCTGATCTCGAAGCCGAACTTTCACAGTCGTACGATTTTCTCCGAATAGTTGGTAGCCATCGAAATGCGAAAACTAAACGTGAAGTTCGACAAGCCGATATACGTGGGTATGAGTGTGCTTGACATATCGAAAGAATGCCTTTACGAGTTTCATTATGCGTATATGCGTATCGAACGATAAAGCGTGACGTCGCCCGATTCGATACCAGTGATTATGCGGTGGACAATCCGTACGGTATGCCACGCGTAAACAAAAAGGTGCCGGCACTCGTGAAAGATGAGAACAACGGCGCCTTGATGACTGAGTTCTTCGGATTGAGGTCTAAGATGTACGCGACTAGAACGTTTAACACTGCAGTGGGGTTTACGAATGAGACTAAAAAAGTGAAGGGTGTGCGGAGACACGTGGTTGCGAACGATATACAATTCGTCGATTACATTCGTTGTCTTTACGATCTTACCGAGAAAGTGATTCGACAGAACAATATTCGCTCCAACGGACATGATGTGTTTTCCGTGAGTGAGGAAAAGAATGCTCTCAGTCAATTCGACGACAAGCGATGCATCTTAACCGAACGGGTCAGAACACTTCCGTGGTGGCATTATCGAATCTCCCAGTTCGATCCCCACGAACGCCTCGAAGTTGAGCCCAACGAACCCCTTGAGCCCCACGAGAATCTTGTATAGTATGCTTTTATGTTTGTATGATTGTATGTTTGCATGTACATATGTATATACGTTGCGTGAAAGCGTTTCTTTCTTTTGTTCATACCATTTATCTCTTTACGAATATCTAATATATGTATATGGCGTAGAATGGCAAAAAATTTGTATTTTATACATGTTAGTATATATGTATATATTTTTTCCCTCTTTTATTAAGATTAATTGTACGCATATATGTGACGAAGAATAAGAATGAGGAGAATGCGAATAAACCAACAATATATATATATATATATATATATATATATATATATATATATATATATGTAAGCTTTGTGTTCATGTACACGCATATGCGTCTTCAATGATTAGACGTTTGGGAGATGGCGCCACCAGATGTCGAGCAAATAGAGAAAATAGAGAAATAGAGAAATAGAGAGATAGAGAATTTGAGAGAATAACTAAAACTCGAGTAAATAATTTAGCTCAGCCTGTAGTGAAATTGTGGATTGTGAGATTAGTGTTAAGCTATAAATCGAGATTTGTTCAACAAGTACTGATTGACAGAAAAGTAGGAGCATAAACATTTAATTGTTGATTCTCTTATTTTTAGGTTAGTCAACCACGTGCAATTAGTGTAATCCTAGTCTAATTCATTTCATTAAAATAAATTAATCTCTTATTTTTAGACGAATCAAGGTGTGTTTATAGCTTCAATAACCATGCCACCTATTATATATATATTTATATGTATGTATTTATTTATTTATTTCAGTAACATAGAGCGAGTTTATAATCGCGAATCATAGAATATCCTTCTCGCGTATCCACGAGTTCCGCGACGAATCGAATCAAAGCCACTTAACGTACACCTGATCCCCCTTGCGACGAATAATCTTCTCAACCAGTTAGACGTCCGGATTCGCGACCGAATGTAGTTCATATTCGTAGAAACCACCCGAGATCGACTCTCCCGCGGAATCGCGCAGAATGTACGTCACCGGGCACGTTCTTTGTATGGTTACGATTTCAAACACCTCGGTTGACCAGTTCGGAGTGTACCCCTTCTCGAAGAGGGTCTTGAACTTGCTTACGCGTACCTTATCACCGACGTTGAATTTGGCACAGCGTCGAATACCTTTCGATGCGGAGAATGAGAGGGGTTCATTCGCGGCGAACGACAAACGCGTCGCGAGAGTCACGTCAACAGGTCGGGCGCTGATCGTTCGATGTTTGCGATGATTGTAGACGAGCGTAGGTAGTAGATCCAACCAGCGATAGGACGCGTTCAAGGAGAATTGTTTCCACATCAGGTTCTTCAGCATACGATTGAAACGCTCGACGCTCGACGCTTTCATCACGCTGTACGTCGAGTAGTGGTTGATCCCGCGACACGTTACGCATCGTTGAAACTCCGCGTTGTAGAACTCCTTTCCCATGTCGGTTTGTAGATTTCGCGGACTTCTGCCGCTTCGTCGCAACACGGTCGCGAACGCCTCGGTCACGTCGCGCCCGCTTTTCGTTTTCACGGGTACGGCCCACGCGTACTTGCTGAACGTATCGATGATCGTGAGTATGTAGTTGTAGCCACGATTGTGGATCGCGTACGCGCGTATTTAACAAGTAACTACGCGTCTCCGCGGGAAATTTCGTCTCGCTGGAGCGTGCAGTTTGTCGACCAATTGTATTCGCTCCTTACTCGTGCCCATAGCGGTGCTGGCGGTGGCGGCAAAGGTAACGTTCCACGATCAGCAGCAGGTACTGTACCAAGCACTCGAAGCACGTGCGGTGTTGGCTGGGTTTGTTGTCGTCGGAGTCGTAATTGTCGCTCATCGTCGTGCTCCCTTTCGGTTCTGTATCTACACGATCGGTGTCGCAAGCGCGGCGAGTCTATCCTTCAAGTGATGGAAGCATCGTTGCATCGTGGTATTTATCACGGACTGTAGGTCACGGATACGTTCATCCATCGCGGTATTTATCGCAGTCGTCAAAGCAGCCAGTCGCTTCGTCGTCAATTCATACATGTCTTCCTCCACAGTGTCGAGGGCACGCCCGACGGTACGTTCCATGTCGTCCACGTATCGTGTCGTCGCAACGTCGGTATCATTTTCCGGATTTTCCACGCGACGTATCTTGCGTTCCATCCCGTCAAACGTTGACCGATCGGGGTCCAGACACAGCGCGTTCTCCCGCAAGTAATTCGCGACGTACAGAATCCGCGAGTGAATCGTCACCATGCGTTGATCGTTGTCGCCGGTAGCATCGGCGGTGCCGTGCAAAGATGCTCCAAACTTGTTCACCGACATGCTGGAGGGCGGTGATCGCGAACGAGACTGACGTATCGTCGATCCGAGCGATCAAATTTACGATGAGACCGGCTTCGCGAAGTTCCTCCACGATGGAGGCAATTTCGTTATCGTGTCCGATGTGTCCGGCGTCGCGCAACGCCACGAGCAATCTTAGTCTATCGACCAATTCGTTCGGATCGTCCCAGTACACGTAATCGATCGCGTTATCGGTGACTGTCATCGCGTCGTCGATGGGTAATCCGCGACCTTCTCCACTAATCAACACCGACACGATCTTCCTGTACTTGTGACCCTTGTTGCCTAGCGTGGGCTTGCTAGCCGAATGGTCCCGTCGATGCGCATTCGTCGATAAGATGTCGCGGTACGAGCCGAGATTATCACTCGTGTACGCCTGCTCGTTAGGCGCTCGCATAAACAGCAATTCGTACAAGCCTCGACTACCCGCGTATCGCTTGCCCTTTACGGTAACGCCGTCATTCTCACCGATGGTGAGCACGGATTCTCAGCTGTTCGTCGTCGCCTGGGTACACGCCGTACACGTTGTCGATCAGTTTCTTAGTGTCGGTGAAGAACAAGCGCAGATAATCCCGCGACAGCGGTCCGCTGGCGTGTCGGGTGTACGCGTCGAGGTTGTCGACGGTGGTGATGGTTTTCGGATCGACAACTTCTCGAATCGTTTCGTCCGTCTCACCCTGCTCCAGATCTGGTTCCTCGGTTGTTTCGTAGACGGTGCTGTCGTCGTCTTCGTCGTCGTCGTCGTCGTCGTTCGACTCCGGAAGCGGAGTCGTTTCGGGACGTATCGTCGCTTCGGCTGTGGTCGGAGTAAAGGATAATCGTTTCTTCGTCAAACGGTGTTGTTGCTGCTGCTGTTGGTTCCGCTTGACGAGCGATGGTCGTGGCTTCGATGGTATCGCTGGACTCGTTTGCAACGCCGTAGTGTTCTCCACCAAGTGTTTCAGCGGTTCGACGATCGGACGTGCGCTCTCCTCCGCAACAGCTTTCGTCGACATTTTACCGAGTTTCCGGCTCATATATTTCTTTCGTATAGCGTCGCTGATTTCAGCAATTTTCTTCTTCGTCTCGACGTCTCTCGACTGTTGGTGTCCACGACGCCGTTTCTGTTTCATTCCTTGTTGTTGCTGTGTGCTCTCCATGTCGACACCGCTAGTCGCTGCTTCGTTAGATACCCTGGTTTTGCTCGGCGAAGGACTCACGATCTATTGAGGTCCGCGCGCTACCACGAACTCGTTAAATCCTCGTCGATACCGACCATCGTACATGGCACGGTGCTTATCGATGACCACGATATCGTAGCGTCGTCTCCAACACCTCGCGCACAGGTCGTTGAAAGCCTCGAACGTCATGTCCGCGTTCACGTGATCGTTGTACACGCGACGCAAGTTCGTCCCGTCCTGTTTGAACAGCACGAGAAAATTCACGTTGTCTCTGATCAAGTGTTTCGGTATTCGCGCGTATGATTGGCACAGGTAAAAGCAATCCACGTTCGCGTGCCTATTCATGGAGAAGTATTCGCGAATCGCGGTCTGTTCGTCGCACGCCACGTCGTCGAACACGAAGATCGAATCGGTTCGCGCGTCTCTCGACGGGACGATCTCGGCGGTGTCCGAGTAGGAAAAGTACCCGAGTCCGCCGACGCGCGACAACACTCGCTCCAGATACCGATACTTTGGCTGTCGCAACGATTTCGAGTACACGTACACGTTCTCGGAGCGCAAACTGTTCGGACTCTCCAGCAGGCTGAGAAGCACGTTTGTTTTTCCGCACCCGGACGGATCGCAGATCACGGCTTGCACGCTGTTCGGCAACAACGAACCGTGCCTGCGCGAACGATTCTCGTCCCACCCCGAATCCTGCACCGTCCTGTTCGCGGTCACGCGAATAGCGTTCGGCTGTTTCGCGAATCGCTCTCCCTCTCTCTCTCACCCGCCGAAACCGTAACGAAAATGCTATTTATACCCGCGACACCTGTCGAGCGAATCAGACTCGTAGCGCTCTTTGAACCGATCGCTATCGAAGAACCGTCGACTTACGACTGCCCTTGCATTCCCGTGTATCTGCATTTTCACGTGTATGGTTGCGGTAACGCGTAGACCAACAACAAAGAAGAAGAAGTCAACGAAAACAGGATCGGGACTCGGGAACGGTATCATAAACCGTTTACCGATAGAGCTACACATTCCGGGATATCAGTAATGCGGACCGGGGACGCGTCTGCTGAAGCGATTGGCTCGCGGCGACAAAGGTATAAATCCGCTGGACGCCGCTTGTCGGGAGCACGATATCGCGTACTCTCGTCGAAAGTATTTGGAGGGACGACACGAGGCGGATCGCGCGTTAGCCGAACGAGCGCGAGAACGAGTGTTCGCGAACGACGCGACTTTCGGTGAAAAAGCAGCGGCTACCGGAGTGTGGGCCGCGATGAAAGCTAAGACTAAACTCGGTATGGGTATGAGAAGAAGAGGAGGAGGAGGAGGAAGACGAGGAGGAGGAGGAGGAACTACGAAACGGAAACACAAGTCCAGAGGACAACAACGTATCCTGCCGGTAGCGAAACGCGGAGGCTTTCTTCCGCTTCTTCTGCCCGCTCGGTGTAGCGGCGGGTATCGCCAAAGCGGTCAACGACGCGAAGGCTGCGCGAAAACAGCTGGAAGAAACGGTGCGTCATAATCGATGGAAGGCAAGGAATGTAGCTGGCACCGTACAAGCGCGGCGTCGGCATGAACCTGAGACGACGGTCGAGGAAATACAAAAACCCCAGTCAAAACCCCAGTCGACCGGCCTTGCGGCGATAACGCGACATCAGCTACAGGGACAACAACCTATGACGAACCTGCAATTAGAACGCGAGTTCACCGACGTACCCTTCTTTCGAGGGGTGTTTATGCGCGATACGCTTCTCGCGCGCTTACGACCAAACGAATGCGGTATGGCGAATCTTGACGAGAATCGCGGCGAAGGCACGCACTGAGTGGCGTACGCGAAACGCGGATCGCGCGTGCAGAATTTCGACAGTTTTGGGAATTTGTGACTGCCCGCTGAACTGATCGATTATTTCGGACGGGGAGCGCCACCTACGATCACGATCAAGTACAATCACGATCGCTTTCAACGTTTCGACCAGACCAATTGCGATCACTTGTGCGTACAATTTCTGCGACAAAAAGCTCTGGAATTTTGGCCTCAACACTACCCAAGATAAATTGACGCGCAACCGTACGTTCGAGTCACTTTCTCTCTCTCAGTTTCGCTAGCGTAACCCGCAGCGGTGGTGGTAGTGGTACAATGTCGCTCACGCTCACGTTAACGGGTCGAAGCAGCGTGCTCACGGTCAATTATTTTCCACCGATAGATTTTAGCGACGGGCAGTACGAACTAGGACTCGCCGACTTGAAAACGTTTCACACGATACCGAACATCGACTCGAGCAAGGACAAATTCTACTACGTCGTGAACTATGACACCGGCCAGGACTCAAGCGTCGACATCGCCCGCGAATCCATTACGATCCCCCCACGGCTCCAACGAATTAGACGCTATCGCAAAGTACCTGAAGCGACGATTGCTCGAGCGATATCCTCGAAGACGCGTTATCAACGAGAACGATGACGACGACGACGACGACAAGTATCCACTAGTGTTACGAGCTAACAACAACACCATGAAAAGCGAACTGTACTGCTCGTACTTCGTAGACATTAAGAAACCGAACAACGTGTGCTCGTTGCTAGGATTCTCCCCGACGCGTGTGCTAGTGCCGAGAATCTGGCACTAGTCCGACGAACCCGTGAACTTTATAACCGTTAACGTGATCAGAGTAACGTGCAACGTCACTACCGGTGCGTACAGCAACGACAAATCGGTACACACGATTCACGAATTTTCACCTCGCGTGCCCCCGGGATATAAGATATCGGAAACTCCGCGACACGTCATTTACCTGCCGATCGTTGCACGAGTGATACACGATGTAACGGTACGCATCGTCGATCAATACGATCTTCCTATAGATTTTCGCGGAGAGGAAATAACGATTCGCCTGCACGATTCGCGCGACAAGATAGGGTGAGTGCATAGCATGTTGGTGTTCGATCACACGTACGACTCATCATCGTTCACCGCTGCTACCACTCCTGTGACCATTGCCACGCATTATCGTCAAGACGAAACACCAACGACAATACTGATAATGACAGGGAGCGGAACGGGAACAAGAAGAAAACGAAAAAGAAGAAGCTACAAACCGTTGATGCATCGCAACGCGCGTTTCCTACGAACCCTGGGGTTCATCGTAACGTACTAACATACCACTTATACACACGTCTAACACGACATATACCATACTGAACGTGACGAGTACACCGACTTTCGACGATCGTATCACGAAGATCAAGGTGCACGCTTACAATCCGTACGCCAACGCGACGTTCGACAATAACGATGAGATTCGAATACCGATTCAGCAACAAGATCTGTACACGCTCCCATGCGAAAGTTATCTCTACATCGAAGGACGCGCCTCTGCGATGGCGCCCGCGACTGCGGAACACGACGCGAAAGCTGCGAGAGTTTTTCTGGACAACAACTGCGTCGCGTTCATGTTAGACGAGATTCGATACGAATTGAATGGAGTGGAGATCGATCGTTCCAGGAATCCGGGAATCACCACTGCGTTGAAACATTACGCGTCGTTGTCCATCGACAGGAGCAAAGCGTTGATGAACGCCGGTTGGGACCATACCATCGCACACGATCGAGACATTTTTAGTAGCGCCTCGTTTAAATTCTGCGTACCCATGAACAAGTTACTGGGATTCTGCTAAGATTACAGGCGCATCGTGATGAACGCGCGACACGACTTGATCCTGATTCGCGCGCGACTTGATACGAACGCGATGTACGCGGTCTCCCTAAAACCTGCGATAATACCGAAACTGGAGATACGCAAGATACAATGGCGTATGCTGCACGTCATGTTAGAAGACACGCAAAAACTGTCGATGCTACGTCTCTTGCAAAGTGATCGACCGATCGTGATGAGTTTCCGGTCGTAGGAACTGCAAGAGTATCCGTTGCTGCAAACGACTACGTAATACACCGCGACCGTGAAAGCCTCGTCGCAGTTCGGGAAACCGCGATACGTGTTCATTGGTATACAAACTGATCGACAGTATAATCTCGCGAAAAGCGCGAGCCGATTCGACGCGTGCAAACTCGCGAACGTACGCTTGTTTCTGAATTCCGAGACGTATCCGTACGACGACCTGAACCTGGATTCCGATAAATCGAAATACGAGCTCCTGTACGATATGTACGCGAAATTTATCCGTTTACTATTGTCACGGCGAACCGTTGCTGAACACGGCTGAATTCTTACGATACGCCCCTATCGCGATCATAGATTGTTCTCGACAAAACGAGTCGGTGAAGAGTGCAACAGTGGACGTGCGAATCGACTGCGAGTGTAGAGAGAACGTGCCCTCTAATACCACTAGTATTGCCTACTCATACACGATCGTATAGTCCCGTACAGCCCTTTGACGAACGTGGTGCGAAAAATCACGTGATTCCAACGAATACGATTATGGCTACTATACCGGTGAGAATAATCACAAAAACATCAGTCGCTCATCTGCAACCGCCGGTGCTACTACCTACTACTGCCTAATAAGAATGTTATCCGTCGTGGTCGACCTACAAGACTTTAAGACTGAACGCAACACGTTCGTCGCTAAGGAAATTGCGATTCTCGCAAACAATCGCGACACGGAAACGACCATCTGCCATTGGATTTTCGAACCACCGTAATCCTACGCTCGCCTGTCACCGTTCGAGAAACGTCAAGCGACCTGGCTCACGGCGCATCATCACTAATTTCGCTGGTCCGGCGGCTGGGTACCGTACCACAGGCTTCCAGAACTGCTCGTCCGCGAGCTCGCACCCGTCGACGTGGTGTTCGTGAAGGGACTGGAGAAAAAGGCCTGGTTATCGCAACTGCTCCTACGACGAACAGACCCAAACAACGTAGATATCGTTGAGATGTACGAGAAAAAGAAGAAGAACGACAACGGTGACTCCGACGACTCCGACAACGAGGATAACACCGATGGCTCCGACGTTGACGATGAATATCGTGGAATGTTGCCTTCCACGGTCGTTACTAACCTGAAAGCAATGCCTGCAACGAACACCGTACGATGCGCTTTCCACAACGGCGGCGGTTGTATGTGCGCGCTGAAAAACGTGCAGAAAATTTGGAAGTATATGCGTTCCAAAATTTAAGGTGTGTGGCGATTTCCTATATTCTATGTGAAAAAAACCCCACAATCTGTTTAACAGTTTCTTTCTATTGTTATTTCCAGATCCTACGGACCGTAAGCAGTATTTGTTAGATTTTTGTCCTCCTCGTACATCATAGACGCTTTCATATTATTGTTATATGGAGCGTATGCAGTCTTTTCCCCTACTCGTACCTTCACATTATATTGATATTACTATTCTTCATAAAAGTATAACATATAAAAAATGCTTCATATGAATAAAAAATATTGTTCATAGAAGAAGAAGTACATCTTTCTTACCAGTCATTCTCCTCCTCCACATCATACATATAACGTCGATGATACGTTTTTTCGATCTGTCGTACATAAGTACCTGATATTTTTTTTATGCAAATATATATTTTTAAGGTAGTACATGCGTAAAGAAATCTCAGACACTTTTTATATGTCTCAAACACTTTGTTTTTTATTTTCGTCATCGCGTTTTTTCCCTGTTTCTTTTCATTTTTTCGTACTATGTACAACTTCACTATCCCCCACCACCAACAAACTATACTTTTGCACATGTGTGAGTGTAAACCACTATAAAGAGGTACCGATCGGTCTTGCGGACCACATTACATCGCGTACGTTCGTGCCTGTACAGTTAGTATCCGCTACCGTTCAGTAGACTCAGCTGTAGTGAGTATTCAAAATGTTTAACGGACATTGCCACGCTGCTTCCCACATGGACGAGAACCATCTCAACCGCTGCAACGATACGGATTTTCCTACTAAACAGCACCGTTCGAATATAAGGTACGTAGTACACTTTTGCATACTTTTTCATGTACACGAAAACGTTCGAATCATCACCTCTGCCCGTGTGTTTCTTACAGCGATAAATCCAGAACATCACCCAAGAAAGCCGTTTTACGAATCATGGGACGTGATTACCCATTGATCTTGACTACCTATAAACGCATCGCAATTGGAATTCGCAGCGGTCGGGATTCGTGCTGCGTTGAAATCGCCATAGTCGACAACAAATCCAACGAACTGTGTTTCCCCATGTCTACGTGGAAACTTCTGCTGCAGCAAGAACCGGAGATACTACAACGCGTCTGCAACGACACTACTCCGTCGCATCAAGACCCTATAATCGTTGATCATTTACGCATCGAATTCACGCAAATCAACAATTACCGAATTGTCAAAATATCGGATAGCTGTTCTACCATATACATGACTGAAGTTACGATACGCCAAATGTTCAAATACGATCGCTGCATCGATCATATGTTTTCGTGGTTGTCGGAAATTCTAAACTCCATAAGCAGCAATTCCTTCCTTTGTTGCCATTATACGCGCTGCGACGACACCGACTGCGAATTATGAAAAACTCATTTCCGAAAACGAATACTTCGAACCGCATTCTTTGTTAGATTGTGAATTATTAGCGTTAAGCTTGGATTCGATAATAGACGATACTCGCAGCGTACCATCCTAATACGTACATGTGTGTATATACATTTCCAATAAATACAATACTTTTTCATACAAATACCTGTATTGTCTGATACCTTACACGATCCTTTCCTTTCTGCACTGAATATCACTTGCCCCAAAACCTATGTTGTGTTCTTTTGATCTTCATTTCTTACACTTGGTCTGATTTGATCTCGAAACATATGTTGTGAAACAACCATCGATTCCAGCAAGATGTACACCAATGCTAAGGAATCCGCAAACGATGCACGGTCAACGAACGTTGCACAGCCACGTGTCATCTGACGGCGACCATTAGGCCCCCACCGCGACCCAAAGTTACCATATATAACCACCGCCCAAAACGGGGCAAGCTCTCTCATTTTTTCGAATGAATTAGCGATCACTACCGTGATCGCCGCGCCAGTGTCAGTTCAAAGCTCAATAAATCCTTTATTCATTCTACGGTGAGTTCCAACTCTTAAACCGGCCAAGGATCCACTACCTTCGGTTCAACCCGAATCCCCGTTCCCGGCACCTACACCCGAATTATCGGAGTCCGGAGGACGACCCTTCCGAGGACAGCCCACGGCAACCGACGAGATTCTCAGGGAGAATCTCAGCCCCGGCACCAACACCCGAATTATCGGAGTCCGGAGGACGACCCTTCTGAGGACAGCCCACGGCAACCGACGAGATTCTCAGGGAGAATCTCAGCCCCGGCACTTCGCAACACATATATACCTCTTCTTATTACACATTTCGAATACCATATATTCTCTTGTCTAGTCTCCTGCACTGTACTCACGTACCCATGAATCACATAACCTGTGCAATGTCGAAACATCTATATATATATTTACGCCGCTCTCGTGAAGAGGGATAGAGACAGAGAGGTATACGAAAATATCGTACCTCTTTCGCACTCCTTGTTCGAACGCCGCTATCGCGGACGCAATCGCTTCTTCGGACGACGATAATTAGAAGCGCGGCGGTCTGTTTTCAATTTTCGCGCATCGATGCCGCGCATTATTCTCGAAACTTGACCTTCCATCGTTACAATTATATGGTTTCGGCGCACCATACCACGATACAGGTTTCGACTCGCATATTCTACACGTCATACCTCCCTATGTTTTGTCTACGGACCGAGAGAACGATAGATGTATATCGTGCGTCTCTCTCTAGTCCGCTTCGAACACCGCCGCCGCTATCGCGGGCGCGATCTAGCCTTCGGGTGACTCTAATTAGAAGCGCGCCGGTCCGCTTTGACTTTTCGCGGTCCGGATATAGCGCGCACCGATGCTGCGCAGTATTCTCGACAATTAGCCTTCGACCATTAGCTGTTTTTGACGCAGTAATCGCGCCATACCAAAACAACGGTTTCGAATTTCATCTTCTACGCGTCATACCTCCCTATGTTTTGTATACGGACCGAAAGGATGAATCCCCTCATCCGAGAGGAATAGAGAGAGAGCGAGCGGTGTAAATATCATACCTCTCGCTCTCTCTCGTACACCTGGTTCGAACGTCGTGCCATAAGAACATGCAGGTTTCGACTTGCATCATCTACGCGTCATACCTCATGTTGCACAAGATTACGAAAGTTGACCTTCGATGTCCCTATGATTTGACTACGGACCGAGAGGATGAGTCATCGGCAATGAACCCCCCCCCCCCCCCGTGTGTGTGCACGCGCGTTCCCCCTCCGCCTGCTCCATGGGTCGCCTTCCCCCTCCACTGACTCGTCCCGACCTCCACGGGTCGCGTTCCTCCCCTCGCCAACGGTGCGGTACCCCTCGCCCCGCTTCATCCCCTCGTCACCCATTGATTTAGAATTGGCCTAGGATACCTACTGAGATCGTTGATACTCGGCGTCCAGTCGCGCGCTCGCGATAACCGTTTCGATTTTTCGGGTAAAGCGTTCGTCCGCCGAGGACAACAGTCTCATCATTGTCATCGTCGCTTCATGGTTGTTTTTGCGTAACGAGGTGCCAAACTTGTTCACCGACATAACGATGCGTGCGCGCGAATATTACTGATGCAACGATCACCGAATCATTAAATTTAAGATAGGTCCATTCTCGCGAAGTTCCTCCACGATGGATGCGATTTCGTTATCGTGACCCGTGTGACCTGCCGCGTGCGATACCATGAGTAATCTAAGTCTATCGACCAATTCATTCGGATCGTCCAAGTATACGTAATCGATCGCGTTATCGGTGACCGTCATCGATTCGTCGATGGGCAATCCTCGACCTCGTCGCGTGCCCGCAGTGACCGCTCCGCCCGTGCCGCCCTCTCCGCCCGAGCCGCCCTTTTCTTATACTTGTACCCCTTGTTACCCAGCGTGCGCTTGCTCGGTGAATGGTTTCGCTTATGCGCGTTTGTCGATAATAAGATGCGTCGGTACGAGTGAATATCCGCGTCCATGTTCGTGCGAACGTCAGGTATTCGCATGAACAGCAGTGCATACAAACCCTGAGTCCCCGTGTATCGCGTTCCGTTGACGCGAACGTCGTCACCGTCCTTATCGATGGTGAGTACGGAATCGCCGATCATTAGGTCTTCGTCGGACCCCAAGTATACGCCGTACACGTTGTCGATTTGTTTTTTGGTATCGGTGAAGTCCTTTGGCGTTGCGTATATACACTTCGATATCATCAAGGGGTTCGCGCAGCGAATCCAAATCTAGAACCTTTGCTGACGACTCATCATCCTGAATTTTTTCGTCGTTGACATCAACAACATCATCGTCAACATTATCTTCATCGTTAACATCGTTGTTGTCGTTGTTGGTGTTCTTGTCGTTGTCGGTGTTTCTGTCGTTGTCATTGTCGTTGTTGGCGTCGTTATCGTCATTGTCGTCGTCATTGTCATCATCGCTAGAATCTGAAATGTTGTTCGGACGTTCCTTGGTTATCGACGGAGTAACGGGTCAAAGTCTCTTCGATGATTGTTGTTGATCGTATTCGTGTTTTCTCTTCACTGGTCGCGATCGAGGCGTTGAGCGGGTTTTCAACGCGGACGCGTTCTTGATCAATCGTTTCAGCGGGTCGACGATGGGACGCGTGCTGGCCTCCACAGCTGCTTCCGTAGTCATTTTGCAAATTTTCAAGGCCAAGCACTTTTTCCTTATAACGTCGCTGACTTTGGCGATTTCCACCTTTGCGTCTACGCCTCGACGTTTCATCCCTTTTTGGTGTTTCGTTACTTTTTGGTATTTCGTTCCTTTTTGCCGATGACGTCGTCGATGTTTTCGCGAATGCTTTGCGTCGACGATGCTCGAGGTTATCGTTGTCGCCGTAGGTTCGTTAGACATTTCGTGTTGCTCCATAAACGACGCGCGGTTTACTGATGTCAACGAGCTACGACGAACTCGTTAAATCCTCTTCGATATCGATTTTCGTACATGGAGCTATCCTTATCGATCACCACCAAATCGTATCGTCGACGCCAACATCTCGCACACAAGTCGTTGAACGACTCGAACGTCATGTCTGTGTTCACGTGATCGTTATACACGCGACGCAAGTTAGTACCATCTTGTTTGAACAGCATGATAAAACTTGCGTTGTCCCTGATCAAATGTTTAGGTATCCTAGAGTACGACTGACATAAATAAAAGCAATCCACGTTCGCGTGACGAAGATCGAATCGGGCCGAGCGTCTCTCGGTGGGACGATCTCGGCGTTGTCCGAGTAGGGACTGTATTCGATTCCGTGGACGAGCGACAACACCTGTTCGAGATATCGATACTTTGGCTGATGCAACGATTTCGAGTACACGTACACGTTCTCGAAGCGCAAACCGTTCGTATGCTAGAGAGCATACTTAGAAGCACGTTCGTTTTTCCGCACCCGGACGGGCAGAAAATCACACCTCGCACGCTGTTCGGCAACAACGGGCCGTGTCTGTTCGATCGACTCGTATCCCTATCATCCTCGAGCATTCTGTTCGCGGTTACGCGAATAACGTCCGACTGTTTCGCGAATCGCATGTTCCCGGTGTTTCTCAGGTACTCGCACGCGTGTAACGAAGGACGACTATTTATATTCGTGGCACGCGTTGCGCAGGTCACTATCACTGTGATCAGTGGAGCGTGCGTACGCGTTTATTATTGTAGTAGCTATCGTGACTATTCTAACGTATATGGTAGCACCAACGAGACAGATCGTACGTTAGCCGAACGAGCGCGAAAACGAGTGTTCGCGAACGACGCGACCTTTGACGAAAAACCCGCAGCGACTGGAGTGTGGGCAACGATGAATGCTAAGACCAAACTGGGTAGGGGTATGAGAAGGACGAAACGTAAACAGAGAAATTCTGGAAGCAAACATCCGCAGCGGCGACGACAACATCGTAATCTACGAGTGGCGAAACGCGGTGGCTTTCTTCCGTTTCTTCGATAAGTTGCAGAGCATTCGTACACGCGCGTCACTTCCTCTCTCTCCGTCTCGCGAGGGTAATCTATGTTATGTCGTTCACGCTCATGTTAACGGGTCGCAGCAGCGTGCTCACGGTAAACTATTTTCCACCGATAGATTTGAGTGATGGTCAATACGAATTAGGACTCGCGGACTTGGAGACGTTTCATACGATACCGAACATCGACTCGAACAACGATAAATTCTATTTCGTTGTGAACTATGACACCGAAAACAACACCATCGCTGACGCCGCTCATGAATGCATTACGATCCCCCACGGCTCCTACGAATTAGACGCTATCGCCGAGTATCTGAAGCAACGATTACTCGATTGCTATTCTCGAAGACGCGGTAACGACGAGAACGCCGATGACGACAAGTTCCCTCTAATGCTACGAGCTAACAACAACACCATGAAAAGCGAGCTGTACTGCTCGTTCTTTGTAGACTTTACGAAACCTAACAACGTAGGCTCGTTGCTATGATTTTCCCCGAAACGCGTCTTATTGTCAAGAATCTAGCACGAGTCTGACGTACCCGTGAATATTATAAACGTTAACGTGATCAGAGTAACGTGCAACGTTACTACCGGCGCGTACGGGAACGATAAGCCAGTACACACGATCCATGAATTTTCGCCTCGCGTGCCGCCGGGATATAAGTTATCGGAAACTCCGCGACACGTCATTTACCTGCCGATCGTCGCACAAGCAATACACGATCTAACGTTGTGCATCGTCGATCAACACAATCGTATTATAGATTTCCGCGGAGAAGAAATAACGATTCGTTTGCACTTTCAACGACGTCCGCGCGATAGGCTAGCGTGAGTGTAGTATGTTAGTGTTAGATCACACGTATGAATCATCAATTGCCGCTGTTACTCCTGCCGTCCCTGTCTCGCGTCATCGACGCAACCCTTTATCGACAGGCGAAAGTAGAAGAATAAAGACAGGAGGAGCGATAAAAAGAGGACCGGTAAGAAGCATAAGAAAGCCGTTGACTCGTCGAAACGCACGTTTCCTACGATCGTTAAGTTTCATCGTCGCCTATTAGACGCGCAACCACGATGTCGATTATTCTGGACCTGGCGAATACGCCAACCTTCGACAATTGTATCACGAAGATCGAGTTACACACGTATAATCCGTACGCCAACACGACGTTTGACAATAACGACGAAATAAGAATCCCCATATAGCAGCAAGATCTGTACACGCTTCCGTGCGAAAGTTTTCTCTACATCGAAGGTCGTGGCACGTTGACGTCGCAGGACGCTAATGGTCCAGCAACATACGCGACCCCTCTTCTCGACAATAATTGTGTTGCGTTCATGTTCGTTGAGATTCGATACGAATTGAACGGTGGCGAGATCCATCGTTGCCGAAATCCAGGAATCATTACCACGTTGAAAAATTACGTTTCGTTGTCAGCCGATGGAAGCAAAGTGCTTGCGAATGCCGGTTGGAATTATGCCATCGATTACAATAACGACATTTTTCATTCCGGCGCTTTTAATTTTTGCGTACCCCTGAACATGTTTTTAGGATTCTGCGAGGAATACAAACACCTCGTGATGAACGCGCGGCACGAGCTGATCCTTATACGATCGCGAGTCGATAAGAACGCGATGCACTGCACCTGCGCCACTGCGTGGCCAAAGCAGGAGATACGTAAGAGGCAGTGGCCTATGTCCCACGTCGTTTTAGATGAATTGAATAAACTATCGATGCTGCGTATCTTGGAAAGCGGTCGACCGATCGCGATGAGCCTCCGATCGTGGAGCCTGCACGAGTACCCGTTATTGCAAGCGACAACGAAACACACGTGGACCGTGAAAGCTACGTCGCAAATCGAGAAACCCCGATACGTGTTATTCGGCATGCAAACCGATTGAAAGAATCAGCTCAATACACTCGCGTGGAAATTCGACCCGAATAATCTCACAAACGTTCGACTGTACCTAAATTCCGAGGCATATCCGTACGACGACTTGAACTTGGATTTCAATAAGTATAAATACACACTCCTGTACGATATGTATGCGAAATTCAGCCGATCGTACTACGGTCACGGAGAGCCATTGCGGAACGCGAACGAATTCCTTAAATACGCGCCTATCGCGGTCATAGATTGTTCTAGGCAAAACGAGTCGTTGAAGAGTGCTACGGTGGACGTGCGAATAGATTTCGAATGCAAAGGAAATGTTCCCGCTAATACTACCGCCTTCAGTTTGATCATACACGATCGTATATTCGAATACAGCCCTTTAACCAACGTGGTACGCAAACTCATATAGCGTGCGTACGTGAACGATTACTACTACCACTACCACCACTACCACCATCACCGCCGCCACCGCCGCCACCATCACCACCAAAACACAGCAAGCCATTTTCGACAAAACCATCCTCCGATCCAATATGGAGTACGATGAGGCGCTTTCCTTTCGCAGTCGGAGTAGGTGGGCCAATCGTCTGACCCCTTTCTCTGGCGTTCGATGCCGAAGCTATGGTGTTGTCCACCCACACTCGCTGCCGTGTGTCGCCCGCATTTACCCATGTCTCGTCCAAATAATAAATGGGCCTTCCCGCCGCTCTGAATTCTCAAATTTTGGTGATGAATGTTCGGCGCCAACGAATTATATCTTCCCGCTCGATAACGGCACTAGTGCGTCGTCTCTGTACGTACTTGAAGTTCATTTTTTTCAAGAGTCGTTGTAACGTACTCCGCGACATAATCGGTCAATTTTCGTCCCTTCGGATCGCCGCCAAAACTCTCGGAACTGTCGGTAGTTCTCTTCGTTCCCAAAAGGCGTGCACATGCTTCCTTATTGCTCCAATTTCCTCTTCCGACATCTTCTGCATTATATCGGGCCTTACCCGTTTCTTCGAAGGTAAAGTCACGGTCCCCGTCCTTTTAAATACTTTCACACTGTCGACGACGGTACGATATACTACGCCGCATGTATTTCCAACCAATTTTATAATTTCCTTGTACCTCATTTCCGGAAATTGCGCTTTCTTGTCATTAAAAACATTTAATATAATCTTCCTTTGTCCCGAGCGCACTATCTGTAAGAGAAACGTTTCCCATTATATTAAAGTATACATTTTTCAGGCCTTTCAGGTTAATATTTATCCTTATAATATTTCAGTTGCTTATAATACTTCAGTTGCTTATAATATTTCAGTTGCTTACCTTTCCTTTTTTATTCTTTTGCGTGGGGAAATGGGCGTTCATTTCCATGGTTTTTTCAATTTAATTCCCTGATACATTTTATTACTGTTTTACATAAGACATTTTCAATAAAAAAAGAGACAATCAAATCCGACTAAAAGTCGAAACACGCGGTATATACTAAAGTAGCGCCACGCCAATGCTTTCGGCGCAGAACGGATGCGCAGCCGAAAGACCATTGGTGGTGACATAGCCAATGAGCGTCAACATGCGCAGAACCGGTCTAAACTCGTCGGTCGGTAGGTTCCTTCTAAAATGATCCCGAGAATACATCAATATCTTCAGCAGTGGTGGGTCCGTATTTTACCTAACGTAGAAAAGTGAATTCTCTAGGCGTAGAATAAGACGTTGTAAATAGCTTAACTTCACTACGTCGTGTATTTTGTGTATAAAATCACATTACTTGAAAAACCGTTGCAGACATTGGAACGCCACAACCTGCATCGACATATGTATGACAATCAAAACAAAATGAGAAAAAGTGGCCGACCGGAGCATAATTTCTGGGAAGAATTAAAATTCCAACATCAAATCCGAAGAATCGATGGCAAAGAGAGAAGAACTGCACTGTGTTTAGTTTGCAATCATAAGATATACAACACATCTGTACAAAGATTACAATCACATAGGTATGTAATTGAGTGTACAGTATTGTCTCCGTATGTGCTCGGTTTGGTGTACACGATAGGTGTTCGTCGCTACCCCCACCACTTCTGTCTCACTCTTGTCCGGCGAAGGCAAGAGCGAGATGGAACGAGAGCGAGCGAGAGCCACTGAAAGCGAGCGAGGACGGTACGAGACAGACGACGCGTTGATGTTTTGTCTCCCTCCGTCTTTCGGGCACCGTGACACTCCGTCCTTTGCGTGCGCGACGAGCGTGCGCGATGTTCGCAAGCACTTAGGTGAGCACGGGAAACGCATCGCAAAATCGTGACGCAGGCCCGGCTCAATCCTTTTTTGCGCCTTAAGCGAACTTGTCAAATTGCGCCCTTTATTATAATACATTTATTTGAGATTATTTATGACTTTACTCTGCAAAATTAGGCGACTGCCTAGGGCGGAAAGTCGACAAGAAGTGCAAAATGATATTTTCATTACTGGTATTGTGGAAAATAAACTTTAAAATGAAATATTACAAGTTGTACTATAAGTGGATTAAACTACGAATACAAATTCAGAGTAAGCTTATCAATAATCTCAAATAAATGTATTATAATAAAAGGCGTAATTTGGCAAGCTCGCCTAGGGCGCAAAAAAGACTCGTGTCGTGCCTGGCTATCTGACCGTGGCGCGCATGCGTCGAGCAGTCACGATTCCATCTGAGTGCTCGCACCCGTCGCGCACGCTCGCCGCGCACGCAAAGCGTTCCATCTCACTCCCCCCTTCGGCCAGAAAGGAGCGAGAAACGAACACTCGGAATTAGGGATCTGTTCACGATGGGAGTTCAACGCCGGTCCCGACCAGCGAGCACATACGGAGACAATACTGTATTTCATTATTATGCATTATAATATTTAATCCACTTATGCTTAAATAATCATATTTTATCTCTGTTTACTACTGTTACATACATAAATACATTGTTATTACTAATAGTTTACTAATATTTTATATTATTTTATTTTACAGAAAAGTATGTAAAGACATTAAAAGTAATAAGAACCAACTGCTACATAAACGTAAAGAACGCGATACCAATGATTCTACAAATAGCGATGACATATTAAATACTAATGAATCGGAGATTAGTCAACCTAATACCGCAGAAAGCAATTGACAAATTAAATCTGTATTTTCGATTTTCAATCAAAAAAGTTCTTGCGCCATTATCATACATTGATTAACAACTTCTATTAATGCTTCATCAGTTTCTCTGATACAACTAAAATTCCAGGCATCAAGATAAATGTACCTGTTATTACTTCAATTCCGAATTGCAACAACATACTTATTGTTGGATGATGAATCCTGTATATTATTTCTGAGCCAGACTACATGTATACAACATTTCAGAAAGATCCGTTACGCAGTTGCAACGTAATGAAGTAACAAACATCCAAACACACTTTCGCATTTATTATATTAGTAGGATTTTTATAATTACATTTTTTAAAGTAATTTAAAATAATTGTGCAGTAAAATTCAATGCAATAGGTAGACTGGTAGAGGTTAATAGTTTGTATTTGAATTTTTGACATTGAATACATTTTCTACATTTTATACAATTATTTATATTTTTTACGCGTGTCACGTAGTAAATTCGATGTAACGTAGTAAACCCACCACTGATCTTCAGTGTTGCTATACTGTCAATTAACACCAGCTGACACGCGTCCTTCACCGTCTTCACGCCTAATAACATGGTCTTAAGTCAACTACAACGTTGACTTCAATATCTAACCTCACTTTGCAAGAATAAGATCGCTTTGTGCTCGAATAAGAAGTTCTTACTCAACAATGAATACTTACGTTCTTAAGATGATCTTAAGAACTGAGTATGAAACATGATATAATAAGGATTGCTTGACAAAGTAAATGAGTAAATGCTTAAGGGGGTAGACACGGGTAATGCAGCGCTCTGTATACCGACATAATCTGGCCCGAAACATGGGTTTGCGCGCTGACGTTTTTTGTCCTTATATGAGCAAATTTTGGGCTGGGCGAGGTCTCATTCGAAAGATGAAGGTTCAATGCAGCCCGCTCTGCTCATGGTTCATAGATATTGTGTTGATATGTAATAATACGAGTGTCCAAAGTAGAGAAAAAATCGACAAAATGCACTCGCAGATTCCATGCATTTGTAGGTCACTAAAAGAGTTTTCTGACTCAAACGATGAGCAGAGCGGGCTGCATCGAACCTTCCTCTTTCGAATGAGACCTGACCCAGTCAAAAATCTGCTCATATAAGGACAAAAAACGTCAGCCCGTAATTGCATTCCCAAATACGAATTCCGCCATATTGGCGATAATACAGAGCAAGTCACGTGACAAATTTAGTTGAGCTAGTGGATACGAGATGGCGCCTACTCGGGAGGACTGCCAACGTGGAATCATAGCAAAACTGAAGCGTTAGCTGGATACATGTGCCACAGTAAAAGCGTGATGCAGTCAATGTATGCATTTTCGGACGATTGTAGGTTAGGTTATATGCATTTTAGGCATATATTAACCAGGAACTGCTGGGAATTGTATGCATTTACTAAATTAATGCTTTTACCGTAACACATACATCACTTGAAATCGCTGTCGAATTTATGTTATAATTATATGATCACATTATTTAAAATAAGAAAAGAGAAATTGGAACTTTTTTACTAATACTGGAAATATTGATTTTCTGATATCATATTTTCAGAATGTGGAAGTTCTGGCAATTATTTGCAATTATTGCTCTTATTATTATTCTTCCGACTATTGTATGTAACATGTAACAAGGAATAGTCTCCAAATCGGTCAACAGTTGACTCTCTGATTTTTTTTGTAATTCTTTACGGCCCTATGCAGAGATGGGCATTATTTAAATAAAAGAATATACTTCCGAATGGCCCCAGTGGCCGATCGACACGAGGTTTCGGGGAGGGTGTGTGTACCCTAAATCTAAAATTCTGTTTAGCTTCGGATATTTAGTTTCCTTTGATTATTCGAAGGCCTTTCATCTTGAGCTTCGAATACTATTTCATCTGTCATCGTATTTTTATCCTAAGATCGTATGCAGATATATTGGCCTGTCGATTCGTTTTCGTGAACAGCGATCGAGGAGAAATCAGTCACCACCATCTGACGATCGTGGATTTGTCAGTTGGAGTTCTGTGGGCACCGAAGGGTATATTTGAATACGATCTTAGAAGCTCGAATAACCGACGAGAACCTTTGTGGTCCGAGCCGCGCGAAATCACCGTTGCTTGGTGATGTGTCATCGATTACAGTAAAGTCTCGTTACGGTCTCGGCAAAGAGGAGATATACCTAATAAGAGGCGTCACTCGACAAGGACAGAAATAAACTGGGGAAATCACTAGACAACCAATTTAAATGTCCATTCGGCATGGATCGGTAAACTTCGACAATAATCAGCCAACTGCGGTAAGGTAGATTTAGTTGATTTGAATATCCCGCTCGAATAGACAACCAATTTAGATGCCAAGGTCAAGTAAGGACTTCAAAGGTTCCGCCCGGAGTGACGTCTCTTATTATATCTCCTCTTTGGTCTCGGTTTGGTGTACACGATACGGACTTTTCGCTATCCCCACCACTTCTGTTTCAGTCTTGTCCGGCGAAGGCGAGAGCAAGATGAAACGAAAGCGAGCGAAGGGACTGAAAGCGAGTCAGGACAGTGTGAGCAGACGACGCGTTGATATTTTGTCTCGCTCCGTCTTTCGGACACCTGACACTCCGTCCTTTGTGCGCGCGAGAGGCGTGCGCGATGGTCACAAGCGCTTACGGCGGCACGGGAATCGCTTCGCAAATCTTGAGGCAGGCCCGGCTCAAATCTTTTTTGCGCTCTAGGCGAACTTGTCAAATTGCGCCCTTTATTATAATACATTTATTTGAGATTATTTATGACTTTATTCTGAAAAAATAGGTAACTGCTAGGGCGTAAGGTTGACAAGAGGTGCAAAATGGTCTTTTCATTGTTGGCATTATTAAAAATAAATTTGTAAATGAAATACTACAAATTGTACTACAACGGTTTTATACTACGATTAAAAATTAAGACTAAGGACATCAATGTACTCAAATAAATGTATTATAATAAAGGGCGCAATTTGACAAGTTCGTCTAGGGCGTAAAAAAGACTTGAGCCGGGCCTGCGTCAAGATTTTGCGATTCGGTTCCCATGCTCACGGTAACTCGTAAGCGCTTGCGACCGTCGCACACGCAAAGCATTCCATCTCGCTCCCCCCTTCGGCCAGAAAGAAGCGAGAAACTCACACTTGGAATTAGGACTCCGTTCACGATACGGGCTCACCGCCGGTCCCGAACAGCGAGCGGCTAACGAGATTTTACTAGAAACGGAATTTGTTTATTTTTCATCGTATCGATATGACAGTGACACAAATGGATTCCTGGCATTCTCCCGATTAAATTGACAGAAAATAATTTAAATCGGACTATTTTTAACGAAACGGGCTTTCAATCGTGCAAACAATGTTTCACGTAATTTCCTTCAAAATATGGTCCGAATATTATAATTTTTGGGGCCAATGTGATCGAGAAAACATGAGGAATTGATGGACGTCACTTTTGCAAAGATCTGATTAAAAATGCAGAACTGCAAATTTGTCACTGCTTAGTGCGCAACATTGTATGGCCCCGCTAGTTTCGAGCGTCGAAACCCACGAAACTCAGCGAGTCGCATGATTGCCAGCGTGAAGGACAAGAGGAGACTTTCCATGGCGAAGGAAAGTCAGCCTTCTATAGAACTCAAATCACGAAAGACTTTGCTGACAAACTTTATATTCACGTGAAATAAATACTTTAATTGTAAAATTTAGACGACGAACTATTGTTGAATTTCGCCAGTTCTTTCATATGCATTACTTGGTTGGGAATTCCTGATCCCAAAGTTTCATGCATTTCCCTATTAGAAATGTTGCTTCAAGTCTTGATTCAAGTCATCATTGCTTTTTCTCGTACATAGAACATATATATGTTCACGAGTAGGGGTCACGAATGATGCGACTTTGGTTTCCCAAATAAATTCACATTTATCAGGGCCCTCGCCCGAACCGTTTGACAAGGAGACTGAATGACGTAAACCGAGTGCGAGTGAAATAACGGCGCACCAGCGAGAGACCCTCGGTCGACGGCGACTTGAGTCATCGAGTATTGAATATGAAAATGTTCATATTTCTCATTACACCTTGATAAGAGTGTTACCACCGATGGATTGGTGAGTTTATGTCCACGAAAATGAGTCGAGACGCGAAGCAATTCAGTCTATTTTATCTTATGAATACATGATTAGGACACTACGTTCACTAAAAATGGACCGAATTGCTCCATGTTTGGCATCATTTTCATCGAGAAACCCTAAAAACTCCATTGGTAATACTTTCATCAACAGTTATCAAAAACATAAACATTTTATCTGGTCCGTCCGTTTTAATACTCTCGGCTGTCAACGGGTGGTCTACTCGGGCCCGAAGGTCCTCGCTCGCAGCGAGAAAGCAAAACAGTGGGGTGGGTAGGTCTTTCCCGATAATTCGAGCCTAACCATTTGCGTAATTCACACTATCGTTTATTAGCATTTATACGAGGTGATTCGCTAGCTAGAATCGTCAAATGCGATGCTTGCCAACAATCATGTGTCTCGCTGAGTTTTGTGGGCTTCGACGCTCGAAACCAGCGGGGCTATACAATGTTGCACACTAAACAGTGACGAATCTGAAGTTCTGCAATTTCTAATCAGATCTTTGCGAAAGTGACGTCAATCGATTCCTTATGTTTTCTCGATCAAATTGGCCCCAAAAATGATATAATTCGGACCATAATTAAGCAAATTAATAAACAATAAATGTAGAGCGGCTACTTCATTCTTTTGCTCTACATTTGTGAACTTTTTATCATCCTTCCGAAGCATTATTATTACGCCGTAACAGTATCTTCAGGAAATCGGGTATAGCATATAGGTCATATTTTCTGTCACTTCGAGGAACCGACCATATAATAATCACGCGCATCCAGTCTGCGCATTTTCACTAGTCCAATTCAACATCCAACACAATTTTATATATAATGTTTGTTCATAACTGTTTTCTGCATAGGACGTGTAATAAGTGTATTTCATGTTCTGTTTCGTTGCTTTGCTAATAAAAAAATGTCTAACCTAACAAACATCATTTTTTGGGGACATCCCCTCATTTATTTTCCGTTTTCACTCATATTTCCTTACTGCTAACGTAGAATATTGTAGCATAAGCACATTTTAAGTAATTAAAATGTGCAATGAATTTCCTACGTTTGCAGTACCAGCCGACTTTCCGTTTAAATTTTTATAAGTACAACGCAACAGCTGAGAATTTCTTTCCTTATTCAGAATAGAATACGGAAATAGCAAATAGCTCCCTCTCGCGTGCATCAGGCAGCGGCGTATCTATGGGTAATACCATTTCAGTGTAGAAAAAACCTGCTGTAATACCGACCTGCCGAATCGGCCAGACCACGTGACGTGTCTACCCCCTTAAGGCGATGCTTATTTGCCGACTATGAAACTAGACGGGGACTTAAACCAATGCTTAAGACGATCGTAGTCTTAAGTAACAACTATGAATACCGGCCATAGTGGGGGTAAACGTTTGGTCCCGCATCCCACGATTTTGGCATCATTGCCTATACACCCCGCTATATCACTAGGATTATTTGTGATTACGTCCGTCTTTTCGGTTAAGGCAGGCCCACTTCTGCCAGATACCTCGCATCGAGGGATAGGTTGAATTATTCCAAAGCAATTAACAAGGAAGTCTTTATTCGTATAGCTCACGTGTCACTTTGAAAGGATGAGACACAATGGCCGCTACAACACGTTCCAAGGAGGCGTCGGGAGCGCCTCTCGTGGCGGTTCCCCACATAGTTGCGCGAGCAGCACCATCTAGCGTACAATTCTCTCACTAAATTGAGTACAGCGCCGCCATACGCGCTGGGGTAAAACAAATCTCGTGGGAACAGTTTCCTCATAAGAGTGTCAACACCCTAGGCCGATTTTCAGAGGCAACACCTTCTTTCTCTCGCTGCACGTCTTGGTCTCCGCGACGGCGTAGCAGCTTAGAGCACCTCAGGCCCGTATCATATAAACCGCGCGTGGCGCGTTGACAAAACAAAAACGCATCGACAATCGTGAAGATAATCGTCTCTGGGACGATGTGGAAACCTATGAGAATGTATTGCAATGAAACGCGGTCGAGGTGGCGCTATGGTGCTAGTGCTCAAGATGGGGTCTGAACATGCACGTGATGACGCCGTGACGTCAAACCAATCAACGTCAAGGTGGGAGACTAAACGACATCAGCGCCAATTAGCCAAGCTAAGTGAGGTCGCAGTCAACCAGCGTCGCCGGATGTCGACGCTGGTTGACCGCGACCTCACTTGGCTTGGCTAATTGGCTTGGCTTGGCGCTGACGTCATTTCGTCTCCCATCTTGGCGTTGATTGGTTTGACGTCACGGCGCCATCACGCGCATGCACAGATCGCCATCTTGAGCACTAGCACCATAGCGCCACCTCGATCGAATTTCGTTTGCAATACATTCTCATTGATATGTTACGGTAACGCGTGGTAACACGTGAACATAGCTATATGTTAGATGGTTCTGCATAGCCAAGTTTAGACACGCCAAATTTAAATTGTTAAATAAAGCACCCGAAACTATGAACAAAACGTTCCAATGAATACTACTTAGAGGCGCTCGCTAAATAATATTGATTAAATATTGGTTTCGGTTGCTTTGCTATTAAATCACCGATAATATGTCAAACGCTCGTTCTTAATGAACGAAGAATCAATCAAATAATTCGTTAGATATTTAATTAAGAATCTATTTATATAATTGGATAACTTTATTAATAAGAACATGTTACACTTCAATTCTGAACGACGGCATGATTGTACATACTCTCTCGTTGATCAACGCCAAAAGTAATCAGACGTATTCTTCAATTTGTCCCGCTTTAAAATAGAAACCAACCTATAATAGAAACAGGCCTCAATCTATTTATTTAATTCCTTGCTAATTGTCACGCGAAGAAGCTGAAGGGCAGACACCAAGGGCGAACGTGAGCAGAGCGGGTCAGCACTCCACGGGCAGCGAACCCATCCGCATCCCTCTGAGAAAATCCCTGCTACAACACGTAACAGATATAATGTCGCCCTAATACGCCACGCGCGGTGCACGTGGTACGGGCCTGAGGCGTTTCAAGCTGATTGCCACTGCCAGTGACTGGCACCTCAGACCTCGGAAAACGAACGTAAACTGGACGTAGAGTCTTGGCCCGTCACGAGTTTCGGCACTATGGCACAGCCAATTCGGGCGTAGCCCATTATACCGTCACATTGGTACTCGTGGTACATCTAGCTACATACTGTTACGCGATCTGGTGGAGCTTTTTGCCTTAAGGGCAGTTTCGCGCCTGTGGATCGCTGAAGCACTCTTCTTGTGGGGATTCGCGGCAAATTTTCGAAGATTCAAGGAATTAAATAAGTCTGAACTTCCGAAATTTAAGTGTAATACGTATATTTTACAAGAATAAAGTATATAAACTGACTCGTCGCAAATGTCTCGAACGAACAAAAATTTACGAATGAATTTCTTGGGCCCCCATGCGTGCCCTTTTTATATCCTTGGCTTTTGCGCACACCACGACCTGATCACGCCACCTTTTGCTGACGTAGCTTTTGCGCACGACACTATTTGCTGACGCTGCTTTTTGCGCACGTCACTATTTGCCCTGAAGGTCGTTAGGGTTGCAAATCACCGGAGCCCTTGTCTCCAAGTAGCCGCTGTTGTCCAGTCAAGACGGTGATCTCCTTCTAGTGTCGTCGGTGATTGGTCCTTCGTGCCTCCCTCTATGTCTTTGGGGCTGTCCCTGGACCGTCTCCCCTACACCCTCGGGACCGCGGTTGTTGTTGCAGGGAATGATGTACGCGGCCCGAACATGGAAGCGACTAGGGGCGGGGGGAGTTCCGAGAAAAGGTTCGCTAAGAAATAACAAAGTCCTCTCCCGAAAGAATTTATGGGGAAGATAACAGTTGTCGGCTTTTGTTTGAGTTCCACCCAAGGTCCCTCCCATACGTGTCACTCGAGGGTGCATTTGCACTTGACAAGGCTACATACTTGCAAGCATACGCAGATGTCCGTTCTCAAATCTCGCACTGCGTCGAATCTCGACATCTCTCGACGCCTTATAGCTAACTTCACGCAGATTTATAAGCGGAGAACGCAACAATACCCTTTGTTCAAAGTGGTATCCGTTGTGCTTGAAGACGTACACTCGAAAAATATTTCCCGCGATTCTAAGCATCAATATCCAGACAAATCATCTCGACGTATCCAGAAGGCAAACGTAATTATGGAATTAAATAATTTCCAATTATCTATGTCGCGGAAATTGAGATCCACATTATCTGCAAGACAGAAAAGTAGGGTTATGCGGAAAGTGCGAATGTTTAGCGTCTTGTTTAGTAGATAATAATTTAACACATTTTTTTTATAAATATTAATGTTTCGCATGATCGCCTAGGGTTTGTACTGTGTGGAGATGGAGCTAAAGTAAGTATCGCATGTATCCTGTTTATTCATACGTTACGTTTAATTTTATACTATGTAATATTGTGTTTGTTTTCAGCGCTAACACAACAGGGAACATGATGATTCTACACAAAAAAGAAGTCGAAACTATTGAATGAAATTTTCTTATATCGCCCCTACTACCCACATAGCACAGGACGTCTTTAAGATGTCCATTTTACGTCCATTTTAGGTCTGAATGTCTGTGGCTTGATTTGTGAAAATGGACGTCTTAAGGCGGGATCTCCTACGTGCGACTGGTAACAGCGTCCGGTCGCAGTATACTGGTGCAATGGGGAAGCATGCATCTATTCTCCTACAAGCGTCTGCGATCGTCGGGTATGCGCCAGACGTAGGAGCCTGACGCGAGTCTGTTTGAGTACCAGCCTAGACTACATGAGACGCAATACAATGCGATGAGGGTCTGTTTCCCATTATATCTAGTCGGAGACTGGGCACTGTGTCCACCGGTCGCTAGAATGCTCCCGAAAGGAGTCTAGCGACCAGTCACACTGCGACCCATTGCCACAGTGGGATAGAATCCCAAGAAATCAAGAAAAAAGTGAGAATTCAAAAGTAATAGGAGTATGTATTTTTTATATGTTACCTGTAGACTACTACTATGAGCACCTAAAAAAGGTAAAAATATCATGACGCCTGCTTCTGATCTTTGTGTGAACACGTGTCTATATTTGTATATATCTTTCGTGCAGAATTTTAAATCGAGTCTTTTAATTTTTGGTGATATAAAAGAAAACAAATTTTGGGGCCCCAAATGAGTAGTATCGATTCTGGTAAGTAATAGCAAATAATTAGTTACATACAGTTTTTTTTCCATAAGAAACCAATTGAAAAATTGTCAGCAATCATTGACGTTTTAGTTGCCTTCCGGGAACTTCCGAACAAATTTTTTGTTAGTTTTATAATCAACATAATGCGAATATTTGGCAGTAATGGATTAAATACGTGTATTCTATGTCGTACAATGGGGATGAATCCCAAGAAATAGGGAAAAAATGCAACATCCTGTATTACGCATTTAACAATGCCGAATATTATTAAGGAAATTGATACAAAAAGTGTTAATATAAAAGTTTGGCGTTATTTAAGAACATAACGTCAATTCGTCATGAATTAACGTCAATAATTCCAATAAAACTAAAAGAATTTGATAAATATGCCATGGAAAGTGCAGTGTTCGTATCGACACACGCTTTACTACAGCTTTATGACACTATACCTTTGGCCCCCTACACAATATAAAGTAGGTAGGAAACATCTGCCAAGTAATTTGCAGAACTGTTGAACAATTTTTAGGATAATCCCCAATTGCTACAAGCTAATTCCTCTACGTTCGGCATGCAATAAACCGTATTTCGCTACAGTATAAAAGAATAATAAAGGTCGGAACGTTGACCGTGACGAAAATTAATTTTATGGTCCGCACAATTACCAAAAGAAGATGTTCTTATGTTAGATCGAAGAATATTTCCCTGGCAATAGGGTAGAAAACGAAATTATTCTGCAGAAAAACCAGTACGCCTCGTGGAGAGCCACATGAAGAAAAGGGGTGGTCCGCTGACTGCGCGTGATGCCGCCTGCTTTGTTCTCCCGCCAAATTCGAGACCGATCTCTTATCTCTCGAATATAAACACGCGTTGGAATATCAAAACAAAAACACGCGCTGACGTATTTGGTGCAAGAGAACGTGTGCCATAGGGAGGAGATATTACGGTGCAGCAGTGGAAAATTGCGGTTTCAAAGGAATGCAGGACCGATTGGTCATAATATAATCTCCTTCCTATGCCTTGCGTGTTTATACTCAGAGATAAGAGATCGGTCTCGAATTTGTCGGGAGGACGAAGCAGGCGGCATCCTGCGCAGTCAGCGGACTAACTCCCTTCTACCCCTTCGCGAGGCGTATTGATGTTGGGTAATACGTTTTAATTGTTATATTGGTATCATCTTCGTCACATCTCGCATATTTATGTATTATAACATGTGAACAAGCTGACTTACGTCCCTAGCACGGTAAAATAAGGTTCAACGAGACGATCGCCGTTTGTCGTTTATGTACCTGACTTCTTGGAGGCCTCGATATGTAATTTACAACCCCATGCAACATTAAATGACCTTATGTTCCAACTTCTTTACGTCGTCTCAACAAATGATATCGTATTATGAATATATGCCAATATATAAATATAAATATATAAATATATAAATGTATGCCAATGCTTGAAAGAATACCCCTCCAGAACCAGGTATAACGATAACGAGAGTTCGTACAGTACCTACAAGGTTTCTGTTTTCAACTAATTTATATTTTTCACTTTATTGTATAAAGAAAAGGAAATGATATGAACGTAATTGTTGTTTTGATATAATTATGAAACTAAGGGGAATGGGGGGGGGGCAAAAGAGGGCAGTTGCCCCCCTGACTTTTGAGAAAAATCGGTTATTTTTCAAAACTGATCTTTATTAAGATTATACGGAAAACGGGAATATTTTTAAATTTGGGTTTTAAATTTTCAATTAAATTGGCACTATAAAATGGGTTAAAAAAGCAAGAGGGGTATAATTTTCTTTACCACCATTCCAAAGTTGCACCCCCCATCCTGGAACTTCACCATCATCCCAAAGTTGCCCCCCCCCCCCCTGGAAAAAAGTATCCGGACGCCCCTGTCTTCGAGAAGGGTGACCCTCTCTCTGTGAATTCGTCAGCGGAGGAGGAACCCTCTCCCTGGTGACGAAGTGGGGGAGCAAAATACCTACCACATTTTATTTCAAAATATGTACTAAGCGGACTGATCGGTTAAAGCGTCTCGCCAGAGTCGCGGTTAATGACCGTATGATCCCGCGACTCGGCGGTAAACAACGGTACGTGCGGGTTCAAAGTCATTATAGATATGTACCATCCACCGACAGAGCAATATACGGATTAACTCAGGCTGAAGAATTTCTAAAATTCTTAAAGACCCCACCACGTACTTGATTGCCCTTTAGAAATGTGGCAAACGGATATTATGGAAACGTTCATGGGAAAATATGAAATTACCGATCGTAAACAACGGATGAATTTTCGCCTCGCTGTGAAAAATTCATCAGGCTGATCAGTCAGAGCCTATCGCCAGGGTCGCGGTTTATGAACGTATGGCCCCGCGAGCCGGTGGTAGACAACGGTACATGTCGGTCACAAGTCCCCGTGTAGCACCCGGTGAGAGAGCAATCAACGGATTAACTCAGTGCGAAGAAAGTTGAAACCCCTGCAAAAAACGGCACGGTGTCGATTGTCCCTGTTCGACATCAGGTACACAAATGCATCCTGAAGAACGTTTAGAAAACAAGCAATTGCCTACCGTAAACGAATGAAGAAATTTCGCTTCGAAAAATTCTAAAGTAGTAGGGCTAGGAGAGTTCTAACACAGGTCCTCTGAGGGGAGCGCGGGGGCGGGGGAAAGTGAGGGCGCGCGGGGGAATGCGGTGCGGAGAAACCTGGGCGCGGGGGGAGCGGGGAGTGGGAGGTTGGTTGCGCGCGCACCAGCCGCGGAATGGGGGAAGCCGCAACCGTGGAGGGGATCAGTCCTGACCGAGCCGCCGCGGGGACCTCTCCAGACCTGGTCCGCCGCCGGAAATTTTTCGGAGGGAGAGAATGACCCTGGCTCACCCCGAAAACTTTTTCAGACCCTACCCTCCCCCGAACATTTTTTTCCCATACCAATATGTGATGGAAATTTTTCCTCACCACGCAGAGAAATAATAATTTTGAATGAGCGATCTACCGAACCATTAAGCAGCATTCATTCTAAAGCTAACAAGTTTTAAAGCGTTCCGATTTAACGTCACGACGCGAAGAAGGCGCGAACGAAATATGATACTTATTGAAACGTCGAAACTTAAAATTAGGTGGCGAGGAGAGAAGGAGGATGGCGGGTAAATAAAATTGGAAAATAATATATATATATATATATATATATATATGGTTTAAAATGATAATATATTGTTACAAACGAAAAGAATATAAAATTAAAAAAAAATACAATTTAACATTTTTTTTCCTACGAGCATCAGCTAGAATATCATTGATAGCACATGCTAACAGTTCGCAATCTACAAGATAATCCTCGTCGTGATATTCGCTATCACGTATTATTTTAGCAGCACGACGCGTATCTAATGTTTCGCAGGCAACATCGCTCTGTTGTAACACGTTAGTAAAAGTTTCAAATTATATCCTCACATCTTGCGCAGTTTGATACAGCCGCGGATACACATAGTTTATGCATGGTTTAAGACTATATAAAAATGATACTGTGTTCATTTTGAAATACAGTGAGTTATCAGGTCGTGTCATCTTTACAATTGGTGAATCAAAGATCCGAAGAAATTCCACCATTAAATCATCAATCCGCATCGAGTCTGGTTCAGGCAATTTTGCACGTTCTTCGATGGATGTATGGCTTTCGATTAGCACATTCCATGTACGCCATGGTAATATCAGATGATTCCCATGATTATCACCGAGAAGAACTTCTACATCGGCCATAGGTCCTAGGTTGATTCCAATTTCCAAATAAATATTAGCAAATGCTACCCACGAATGTTAATGCGTATCTTCTGACCATGATACGCGATCCTCGGCGCGGACTAAGAGAACAATTAAAGCTATGAAATTGTTCGCTTGTATCAGGAATAAACATAAAAAATGTCGAAAATATGTGAAAATAAGCCTTACCTGTCATAATATATATTCTCCCCACATGGAGCTATGCCATCATCCCGCATGATTGGAACGAAATAATTCATGCCTTCGGCATTTCCTTCGGCACTGGTACTGCACATTTTTTTTCAGAGCACTATTTGTTCCGTCGAAAGAGATTGAGGTTACTGAGCGATTGATGAAATAGCGTCCTGGAGCCGGCTTAAATAGAGGTGCAATTGCTTCCCCCACCACCGCATTTTATTCTAAAGCTACCAATTTTTCCATAATGTGTTTCAATCTTAACGTCGCAGCATATCGCACGATTGCATGTAATTTAATCCCCATCCTCAAGGATAAAAGTCTCGACACGTGTTGAATGTAATATAATACCTTGGGAAGCGCCGAATCTTGGAATTATGCGGTGTCAGCAGAAACTGTGTTGTATGATCTTGCGCGCTAATTCGTCATATACGTGAATCATGGGAAGAATTATGCAGTATCAGCAGAAACTGCATAGAACCATGTTGGGACGGATCACCGTTTTTTTTGCATGCAATGCATTCGAGAGAGGGAGAACACCGAAAGAGCTAGACGGAGATAGCAAATCGCGATATCAGTCTAAAAAGCGCGCTCCGAACTGCACAAAGCCTCAAATCGTTGCAACGTGTGGCGCGGAAAAGTTTACATTCAATTTACGACCATGGAAAAATTCGCGCAAGGAAAACGCCAATTGTTGGATCATTCTGAACGATTGATTTCGCGGGAAGAATTCCTCGCGTGAGAGAACGGTGCAACGAGTACCTCGAATCCTTAGAAGAACACAGCCGCGTGAAACGTCCACGATTATCGATCGGTGTTCGACAATCGTTGGTTGCTCGAATCGCGCGGCTCGAAGGATTGAAACATTCGTTGCGCGGACGTTTCGTGCGTGAAGGTGCCGGACATTCGAGCGCAAGACTTTTGTGGCGCGAAATAGACACTGCGTTCGATAGCCGCGTATTAACTGGTGCCGTGCTAAATTCGAACTGTATCGAGCCGCGCATCTTCCTCCAGGATGCGGCGACCATTGTACTGGAGCATGTGCGGGGCGCCTTGAGGAAACATCGAAACCTCAAAGTGAACACGGTGTTTAACGGTGAATTTGTGGCGGGTGACAAGCATGCTAGTAAAAGCATCAACACCCGAAACTGCGAACTCTTCGGCACATCCGATCTGCAGGAGTGGTACCAGCGATGTGTCATCGAACCCACCCTGGCATCGCTGGAAGAGTTCCAGGAACGCGACAGCGGATGGGCATTGACGAGAATTCTCAACCTAACCGCCAATGTCAACAAATATAATCCGCTGCGCGCGGGATGTCACCACAAGTTTCCGCGGGAAATATCGCTGAAGAAAGCAACGATTAGCGTGCAATCCCCAGAAAATGCGTGTTTCGCATGGGCAGTGGTCGCCGCGCTACATTCTGCCGAACGACACGTTGACCACTCAAGTTCGTACCCCGCCTATACTTCCGTGCTAAATCTCCAGGGCATTGAGTTTCCAATATCCCTGGCGCAAATTGGGAAGTTCGAACAACAGAACGAAATCTCCATCAACGTGTACAGCTTCGAGGAGGAGAAAACGAAGGGACCAACAGTCTTTCCACTGCGTCTCATCAGCCACAAGAGGGATCAGCATGTAAACTTGCTCTACACACCGAATCAGGAGCATGGTGATGTAGGGCACTTTGTGCTAATCAAGGACTTGTCCCGGCTGGGAAGCGCACAGCTGAGAAGGCGCAATGGAAAGAAATTCATCTATGATCGGTAAGTATATAAACTTATGAAATGTTGAAATGTCTCGCGGAACAAATTAAATAAAAAAATTTTGGGGTTTACAGATGCATGCATTACTTCGGATCCGCCGAGAAGTTGGAGCTTCATTCGCTGGACTGTGGCAAGATGAATGACTGCGCCATCCTGCTGCCCAGCGAAGGAAACAATCTCCTAAGGTTCAACAACCACAACATGAAGGAGCGGCTCCCCTTCGTGGTGTACGCCAATCTCGAGTGCATCATCGAGAAAATAGAGGACAGCCACCGAATGGGTGATGATAATAAATTACACACGTATCAACACCACGAAGTTCATAGTATAGCCTATTACATGCATTGCTCGTACGATACATCGCTATCGGTGTATCGATGTCGCCGCGACGCGGATTGCGTTTCATGGTTCGTCGATGAACTAAAAAATTTTGCAAATTTCGCCAAACCCATCCTGACCAGCAATGTTCCCATGCTTGATTTAACCGCCGAACAGTTGACGGCATTTCGAGATGCAACACACTGTCATATTTGCGAAGAACCATTCGAGGCTATCGATGTACGAGTCCGCGATCATTGTCATCTATCCGGGCGGTTTAGAGGTCCAGCACATTCGGAGTGCAATTTAAATTATAAAAATGCGTTTTACATCCCCATAGTTTTTCATAATTTATCAGGCTACGATTCGCATTTTATTATCGAGGAAATAGCTACCGCTTTCGAAGGTCACGTCGACGTATTACCCATAACTAAAGAAAAATATATTTCATTCACAAAAAATGTCGAAGATACGGCTGACTCAGACGCGCGAAATTATATTAAATTGCGATTCATCGATTCGTACAAATTTCTCAACACCAGTCTCGACAAATTAGCATCTTTTCTTAGCACAGATCAATTAAAAATTTTACGATCCCAATTTCAAACATTATCCGTCGAGGATTTCAATTTATTGACGCGAAAGGGTATCTTTCCGTACGAATATCTTGATTGCGCGAACAAGCTGCAGGACTCATGCTTACCACCGCGCGAGTCATTCTACAGTTCGTTAACGGGTGAAACTGTATCCGAGAGCGATTACGCACACGCCGAGACTGTCTGGCAGCGTTTCGGCATTAGAACCTTGAGCGAATACAGCGACTTGTATTTGAAAACAGATGTCTTGTTATTGGCAGATATTTTTGAAAATTTTCGTGAAAGTTGCATCAAGAGTTACGGACTAGATTCGGCGCATTATTATACTTTACCCGGTTTCACATGGGATGCCATGCTAAAACATACCAAAATTACATTCGAATTGCTCACCGACGTCGATATGGTCATGTTTATCGAACGCGGTATACGCCGGGGTTTAAGTCAATGTTCCGGAAGATACGCACATGCCAATAACAAGTACATGCAATCTTACAACGCATCGGAAGAGTCATCGTACTTGATGTACTTTGACGTGAACAATTTGTATGGATGGGCAATGTGTCAGCCTCTGCCATATGCTAAATTTCAATGGGTCGAAGATGTTGAAAAAATTGACGTGTCTTCGATCGCGGTCGATTCGCCCACGGGATACATTCTCGAGGTAGATCTGGAATATCCGCAACGTCTGCACGACGCTCATACCGATCTACCGTTCTGCCCGACGCGTGCCAAACCACCTGGCAGCAGACAGGACAAGTTACTCGCGACGGTATACGATAAGCAGCGTTACGTCATCCATTACCGCAACCTGCAGCAGTGCACGCGTCACGGTCTTCGTATTACAAAGATACACCGCGTGCTTCAATTCGCTCAATCTCCCTGGCTCCGCGATTACATCGAACTCAATACACGGTTTAGAACAGGTGCGACAAACGACTTCGAAAAAAATTTGTACAAATTGATGAACAACGCGGTATTCGGTAAAACTATGGAAAATGTACGAAATCACGTGGATGTAAAACTTTTGACTCATTGGGAAGGGCGATATGGTGCGGAGGCAATGATCGCGAAACCGAATTTCCATAGCAGAAGTGTTTTTTCGGAAAATTTAATAGCTGTTGAATTGCGAAAACTCGAGGTGAAATTCAACAAACCGATATACGTGGGTATGTGCATTCTGGACATATCAAAAATTTGTTTGTATGAATTTCATCACGAGAACATGTCTCCCCTGCACGGACCAAGTTGTAAAATTCTATACACAGACACGGACAGTCTCATTTACCACATTCGATGCGACGATATCTACGAGACCATGAAACGTGATATCGATAGATTCAACACAAGCGATTATCCTATCAACAATCCATATAATATGCCCCACTTAAATAAGAAGGTTCCAGGGCTGATGAAGGATGAAAATAACGGTGCGATAATGACAGAGTTCGTAGGTCTTAGAGCGAAAATGTATGCACTCCGCGTAGACGGCAAAAAAGATACAAAAAAGGCGAAAGGTGTCAAGACCAACGTCATAGCCAGAACGATAACTTTCGACGACTACGCGCAGTGTTTGCAAAGGGAGATCGAAATGGTTCGCAGACAATCGTGCATACGGTCTAAATTGCACAAAGTGTACACCATTTCGGAATCTAAAATCGCTCTAAGTCCGTACGACGACAAACGGCATATCGTACCCGATTCGACCGACACTCTGCCCTGGGGACATTATAAAGTACCATTGTAAAAAACTATTGTATTTATTATAAATAGTGGAATTGTGTAATATAAAATTGTTCACTCATGCATAGAAATTATAAATGGTGGAATTAATGTGTAAAAATAAAAAATTGTTCACTCATTTACATATATATATATATATATCATTGTATTTATTGAATCATGTATTATTATGTTACAATACATTATTTTTATTTATCCAAGAATTGTGTGATTTATCAAACCCCAGCCACTTGACGTATACCTTATCCCCCTTTCTACGCAACACTTTTCCACTAGATATACATCAGGATCGGTGACGCGTTGCAGCTCGTGTTCATAGAATCCTCCGGCAACAGGTTTTGCACAGGAATCGACGAGCAGATACGTCGCGGGATTAGTTGCCTGTACTTTGGCTATCTTGAACACCTCCGTTGTCCAATTCGGCGTATAGCCTTTATCGAAGATGGTTTTAAATTTGCTCACGCGCACAAACTCGCCCAACTTGAATCTCGCCGGAGCAGCGATCTTTATGTTGCTGTATACGGTGGATAGCAGCTTGTCAGCGATCGCAGGGGTAACATTGCGAGGACGCATTCCGATGGTTCTATGTTTTCGTGCGTTATACTCTGTAAGTAGACTTGGTAGTGCATCTGTCCATCTGTAGGTTCCATTGAGCGTAAACATTTTCCACATATTGTTCTTCAAAGTTCGATTGAAACGTTCTACGACGGAGGCCTTCATCACCGAATACGTCGAATAATGATTAATATCATGTTTTGTCAAGAGTTTCTGCACATCGGCGTTGTAAAATTCTTTTCCTTGATCGGTTTGCAAATTTTTCGGATATCGATCTCTAAATATCTTTGCAAACGCTTTAGTCACCTCAGCACCACTTTTAGTCTTGAGCGGCACCGCCCATGCATACTTGCTGAACACATCGATAACGGTGAGTATGTAGTGGTGGCCTTGGTTGAATCGCGAGTATTGACGCATTTCTACAACGTCAGCTTGCCACAGATCGTCGTATCCATGCACTATGACGCGCCTCCGCGGGAAATGTCTTCGAGCTGGAGCATGCAATTCCTCAACAAGTTGTCGATTCTTGGGACCATGGTTTTCTTTACTCTTGGATTTCGATACTGGCTGCATGTTTGATCGCAGAGGTGTCTTTGACACGAATGATGTGATAATTATCGTGTACGTGCATTAAGTGCTCCCAATCGGCCCGGGGACAAGTTCAGCCGCCTCGCATGATTCTCCTTCGCAGCGCTGCTGTGGGATTGAATTTGACGCCTGCGATATCTTTTTAACGCTGTTTTGCAACGTCAGCATATCTCTTTGAAACACGACCAGCTTCCTCTCTAATTCTTCCTGCTGCTCTCTCAAAAGTTTAATGCTCTTTTCCATGTATAGTTTATTGACGGCATCGCTGTCAGCCACCGGCTGAGCTACGCGTCGTATCTTGCGTGATTTTGCATCAAAGTCGGCACCGTCCACACAAAGAGCGTTATCTCGCATATAATTTCGAAGCATGCCGCTCCATTTGTAATAGTCCATTCTAGCTGCTCCACTCTTCTCGAGCGATACTCCAAATTTGTTGATCGGCATCTCGATGCATACTGCGCACATCATCAGCGTGTGGTTTTATATAATGAGGCCTACCTCGCGGAGTTCCTCGATAATCGATAGAATTTCGGGATCGTGGGAGTTGTTACCCGCCTGACGCGACGCTTCAAGCAAACGCAATCGATCCACCAACTCGTTGGGATCATCCCAGTGCACGTAATCGATCTTGTTATCGTTTACCATCATCGCTAGCGGTGTCCTTAGACCTTTTCCTGCTTTACTCGTTGATGCGCGGGGGACTAGTGGTGCAATTACATGTTTGTACTTGTATCCCTTGTTGCCCAATATGGGTTTTTGAGCACAATGACTGCGTCTGTAGGCATTCGTCGCCAGCAGTATACTTTTGTATTTTTGTTTATCAGCATCGGTGTACAGGGCATCGTCGGGAATTCTCTTGAAAATCAGTTCGTAAAGGCCGGGCGTTCCTTTGTATTTTACACCACCGATGATTATATTATCATCCTTGTCCACATCGAAAGCCTTATCTCCAAGCATCGTTCCACTATTGCCAAAGTATACGCCGTACACATAGTCAATTGCTGTATCCTTATCCATACTTAGGATGGCGCTCATGTATTCTTGCCCCAGCGGACCGAAATGGTTGCGAAACGTTTCTTGTCCCTCGGATGTTTGAAGTTGCTGTCTAATAGATGTTACAAACGACTCATCTGGACTAGTTTCGAAAACGTCGTCATCATCATCATCCTCGGTTGCAAGCAATTGTACACTGGGAAATGTATTTATTGGTGTGGGAGGAACCGAGGAATCGTTTTGTCGTTTTCGCTTCGATTGAACTGGTGTGGAGGTTATGAGTGAATATTCCGATGATGTGTGTCGTTTCTTCTTTGTCTTGCGCGATGTGCTCCATTTCGACTGGATTTTTGTTTTAGGCGTTAATGTTTCATTCTCTTCAACGTCTATGCTCGTCAGCGGTGATGTGTCAGCTTCTGCCGCTGTGGTATTTTCCACGATATGTTTCAAGGGTTCGACGATAGGTTTAAAGTATCTCTCCAACGCGATATCTTCCTCCATCTTGCCAGACTTCAAAGCCTGATGTTTCTTGCGAATGGCTTCGCTGGTTTTTGCAATTTCCTTCGCTATTCTCTCGCGATCCTTAATCTCCAGACTATCGATATCAATCATCATTGTGCAGCAGACGTTGCTTTCCCACCGACGTGTTGACGACAATTGACCATCTCACGGTACGGCAAACTAGTTAAATCCCTTTCTATAACGTCCATTAGGCATCGCGCTATCCTTGTCTGTTACCACGAAACCATACTCTCGTTGCCAACAATTATGACACAGCACGCAGAAATCCTCGTAAGACATATCAGTATTTACATGATCGTTGTACACATGTTTCAAGTTGGTACCATCCTGCTTAAACAGAATCAACAGATTGGCATTGTCGCGTATAAGATGTTTGGGAATCTTTGCATACGTCTGACAGAGATAGAAGCAGTCAACGTTCGAGTGGCGCCCCATTGCAAAGTATTCCCTTATCGTATCTTGCTTGTCGCATGCCACGTCATCAAAGATAAAAATGGAATTCGGAAGCGATTCGCTCGGTGGGATGACATCACTGTTATTCGAAAACGTAAAGTAGCCAATTTCATCTATCGGGGTCAATAAATTCTCCAAATACTGGTATTTCGGCTGTTGCAACGACTTGGAATACACATACACGTTCTCGAAGCGGACACCGTGAGGACTTTCCAACAAGCTCACCAACACGTTGGTCTTGCCACAATTTGATGGGCCACAAATGAGGCACCGTATAGTGTTTGGTAGCATGCTGCCATGTTTGCGCTTTGTTTTCGAGGGCACCACTCGTGATTTATCGTCAAAATTTGTCACGCGTATCGTCACAGGCTGTCGCACGAATCGCATCCTCGCTGCGAACTGTGAAAAAAAATGATTTTGATACATCGAAGCGGTGACGCACCCTATTTATAGGTCCGCGCCGAAGCAAAACAGCTCAGTGTTCAAAATGCTTCTGGTCCTGTCGGATAATTGTGATATTCGAGACTTAACCTCTGAACAATTGAAATATATACCAAAGATTATTCTACTGCGAGAGTTCGAGAGATACATTGATCAGTTGTGGGACAGACTCCCCAAGCATATAAAAGCCGATTCCGAGGTTCAGCAGTATCGTCGGTGTCTGGAACATTATAATCGCCCTTGGCAGCGAACGCATATCGATGGTCCAGCACCATTGATTAAAAAACTGTAGCGAATGTCGCCGATGCGAGTGAAGAAAGGTTGTGGTTTGTTAAATCGGGCGCTAAACGCGCTACCTATCGAATTACATATCCCGGGATACCAGTTTTGCGGCCCAGGAACTCATCTGGCAAAACGATTGGCTAGAGGTGATCAAGGCATCAATCCGTTGGACGCAGCGTGTCGCGAACACGATATTGCATATTCACGTAGCAACGACCTCGGCGAAAGGCACGCGGCAGATAACGTACTCGCTGACAAAGCGCGAAAACGCATCGTTGCGCGAGACTCGACTCTGGGCGAAGAAGGTGCTGCTACAGCTATTTGGGCAGCTATGAAGGCCAAGACGAAAATCGGAATGGGGATGAAAGCAAAATTGCGCAAAAGGATTCCAAAGAGAGCACCGAAAAAGCGGATTCTTCCGATAGCAAAACGGGGTGGTATATTACCACTTCTCCCGCTGCTAGGTGTTCTCGGATCGTTAGCTGGTGGAGCGGCGGGGATAGCCAAGGCGGTAAACGATAATAAGGTGGCGCAACATCAGCTGCAGGAAATGCAACGTCATAATCGCTCCATGGAAGGTCGTGGACTTTATCTCGCACCATACAAGCGCGGACAGGGAATATCGAAACGAAAAAGAAAACGTCGAAAAGAAAATAAAAATGCCCGCGGGCGTAACTACCGACGCGCAATTGGAGGAGTTTGCAAAACGTATGCGTATTCCATTCTTTAGAGGTGTTTTTATGCGTAACGCGCTACCAGCCGGAGGAGTACGTCGAAACGAGAGCGGTATCGTAAATTTGGACAATGTCGAGGGGCCGGGGACTCATTGGGTGGCGTATGCGAAGAGAGGGTGTCGAGCTATATATTTCGACAGCTTTGGAAATCTTCAACCGCCTAAGGAATTGGTACAATATCTGGACCAAGATGTCGTGAAAATCGAATACAATCGAACGGCTTATCAGGAGTACGATCAGAGCAATTGTGGACAACTATGTCTACGCTTTCTACAAACTATTGGCATCAAATTTAAGGATTGACTTCCCACCACTCTGATTCAGTACCAGTCCAGTCATACAGCTCGGAATATGTCGTTAACATTCACTCTAACCGGCAAGAGTAGCACCCTCGCGGTAAGCTACTTTCCACCCATAGATTTGAGCGACGATGATTACGAGCTTGGTCTAGCAACCTTTGAAACTTATCACACAATACCAAACATCGACTCGAGCAACGATAAATTCTACTTTGTCGTAAACTATGACATCAACAATAGCATCGACACCACTCATGAATACATTACGATTCCACACGGCTCCTACGAACTAGACGCTATTGCCAAGTATTTGAAGCAGCGATTACTCGAGCGGTATCCTCAAAATCTCGGTGGCACCGATGTCGGTGACAACGATGTGTATCCTATAGTGTTGCGCCCCAACAACAACACCATGAAAAGCGAGCTGTACTGCTCGTTCGTCATAGACTTTACAAAGTCCAATAACATTGGGTCGCTACTGGGATTCTCGACGAATCGAGTATTAGAACCTGGACGGTGGCATGAATCGGACGATCCAATTAATATCATGAACGTGAACATTATTCGCATAGAATGCAGCGTGACCGCTGGCGCGTACAACAATGGGAAGCGCGTACATACGATACATGAATTTTCTCCGAGAGTTCCACCTGGATATAAGATATCGGAAACGCCCGCGCAGATCATTTACCTTCCAATCACCGCACGGGTCATTACGGATCTAACGATACGCGTTGTGGATCAAGACGGACGGTTGGTCGATTTTCGAGGTGAAGAGATTACCATCAGATTGCACGTACGACGGCGACGACGATAATACGTGTGACGTGATCGAAAGAGATGCTTGTGCTGAACGACTTCAGAAACCCGTTTCTTCCAAACGAAATTGTATACAACAACAACAACAACAACAACAACAACAACAACAACAACAACAACAACAACAACAACTGCAACAGCTCTGATTATACTAAAAAGAAGAGGCTCAGTGCTGCGAACATTGCATTTTTGAAATCATTGGGATTCATTGTGCACGGTTAAGTTGAAAAAAATGGTTGACATTCTAAGCATTGGAGGGAAGCCGACGTTTGACGATCGCATCATCAAGCTTGAGAGTCACACATACAACCCATATGTCAACTCAACGTTTGGATACAGCGATGAAATAAGAATACCCATACAGCAGCAGGATTTATACACATTGTCGTGTGAAAGTTTCCTCTACGTGGAGGGAAAATTGAAGATAAACAAGCCAAACGATACATTAACGGTGGCGTTGGGAAATAATTGCATGGCGTTCTTATTTGATGAGATTCGATACGAGCTGAATGGCGTGGAGATTGATCGCAACAGAAACGTTGGGATAACTAGCACGCTTAAAACTATGTATCGTTGACATCTAGCGAAGACAAAAATATGGAGAATGCTGGATGGGGCTTGAAACGACGCGATGGGTCAATATTGAAAAATTATTTCAATTTTTGCATCCCGCTAAAATATTTGCTGGGATTTTGTGAGAACTACAAACGCGTTATTATTAATGCGCGTCACGAATTGATTTTAATACGATCGCGCAACGACAATAATGCTCTAATAGGATCGCCGATGCTGGAACCAGAAATTGAATTACTTAAAGTGCAATGGCGGATGCCTCATGTGACGTTAAATGACGTTAATAAGCTATCGTTGCTACGTGCTTTGGAACGTGGGCAAAACCTGAGCATTTGTTTTCAATCGTGGGATCTGTACGAGTATCCTCTCTTACAGAGTACAACCAAGCATTCGTGGGCCGTGAAGGCATCTGCACAGCTGGAGAAGCCGCGAGTTATTATCCTTGCTCTACAGACTGGTCGAAGGAATGTGATGAGCGAAGACGTTACTAGGTTCAACAACTGCAAATTGACCAATGTAAAACTTTTTCTCAACTCGGAATTTTACCCATACGATGACATGAACTTGGACTTTGACAAGAATAAGCATGCCATCTTGTATCATATGTATACGCAATTTCATAAATCGTATTATGGACATAGTTGCAACGAGGCATTATTCACCGTGGCCGAATTTTTACAATTTGGTCCTCTCGTGGTGATTGATTGCTCGCGACAAAATGAGTCGATCAAGAATGGCACAGTGGACGTGCGCATAGAATTCGAGTGTAAAGGGAATGTGCCGATAAATACTACGGCCTACTGTCTGATTCTACACGATCGGGTGGTTGAATACAATCCGCTGACAAACGTGGTGCGCAAAATCAATTAAATTGCCACGCCCTCTCCTGTGTCAAATTCATACCAAAAGAAAATTTCATCGTGAAAATCGAGATGCTTTACGAGAAAAAGTGCATTCTCCCATCTGTCTTGGAAGCGAGCGGACCTCTAAAGGTAGATTCACACTATCCGTTTGCCGGCGGCAGGCTACCGTCCGTCGAAACATTCTTCAATGGGTTTTGTATGGTGGCATTCACATTGTGCCGTCGGACGACCGTCCAGCAACCGACAGACGGTGACCATCATATTCATTCACACTATCCGTCTAACTGGTGGCAGGCTACCGACCGTCGAAAATTCTTCATTGTGTTTTGAGGGTCATATTGAAGACCCTCCGATGACCGACAAATGACGGTCAGCATTCTCGGAGAGAATACTTTGCCGGTGTAGGCGACCGTCAGGGCGAACGGCGCTCTGCGCTAACCATCGTGCGTCCGTCGTCGAAAGTAATTATAATGTACGGCGAAATTTTATTACACTTTTTGATACAGTATGTAAAAGTCATACTCTGTTTTTGGCTGCTTGTAACTCTATACCAGATCTTTTTTTATATACCTAATGTAAGTTTCTATTCGATGAATGGTTAGGTATATGTATGATATAACATTTTCCGTTTACCATTTTTTAATTAATTAATTAAAACATACAGGGTACTCTAAAGTTAGATGACCAAACTGTACTAACAAAATTAGAAAACAACTTATCACTCGTTTTAAGGACGTATATTCTGATTATGTAGCAAATCATGTAAATTACATTGTATTTATGCAAAATATTATCTTATTTGATTATGTACTTATATTCTACAGTATGTCCAGTGTTTTCGTATGCGCATTATTACTTTTCTAATTATTGAAAATTTTTTAAATGGAACTGTATCTTTTTTCATTATTGCCACTTTATTATCAATTTTAAGATTTCGTAGATGAACACATTATGAGTAGAAAACACTAGACGGACTAGAAATTTGCCACCAATATTCATAAAGATATCCGGTAATTTATTGTTCAAACATACGCTTCATATACATCGTTGAAAGCGTCTTAATAACAAATCGAATAATAGCGAATAATAAAAAATTCCATTTAAAAAAATGACATTCATATTGAAATCTCCGTAAATAATAGCTTAAGGGGGTAGACACGGGAAATGCAGCGCTCTGTATACCGACATAATCTGGCCCGAAACATGGGTTTGCGCGCTGACGTTTTTTGTCCTTATATGAGCAAATTTTGGGCTGGGCGAGGTCTCATTCGAAAGATGAAGGTTCAATGCAGCCCGCTCTGCTCATGGTTCAAAGAGATTGTGTTGATATGTAATAATACGAGTGTCCAAAGTAGAGAAAAAATCGACAAAATGCACTCGCAGATTCCATGCATTTGTAGGTCACTAAAAGAGTTTTCTGACTCAAACGATGAGCAGAGCGGGCTGCATCGAACCTTCCTCTTTCGAATGAGACCTGACCCAGTCAAAAATCTGCTCATATAAGGACAAAAAACGTCAGCCCGTAATTGCATTCCCAAATACGAATTCCGCCATATTGGCGATAATACAGAGCAAGTCACGTGACAAATTTAGTTGAGCTAGTGGATACGAGATGGCGCCTACTCGGGAGGACTGCCAACGTGGAATCATAGCAAAACTGAAGCGTTAGCTGGATACATGTGCCACAGTAAAAGCGTGATGCAGTCAATGTATGCATTTTCGGACGATTGTAGGTTAGGTTATATGCATTTTAGGCATATATTAACCAGGAACTGCTGGGAATTGTATACATTTACTAAATTAATGCTTTTACCGTGACACATACATCACTTGAAATCGCTGTCGAATTTATGTTATAATTATATGATCACATTATTTAAAATAAGAAAAGAGAAATTGGAACTTTTTTACTAATACTGGAAATATTGATTTACTGATATCATATTTTCAGAATGTGGAAGTTCTGGCAATTATTGCTCTTATTATTATTCTTCCGACTATTGTATGTAACATGTAACAAGGAAAAGTCTCCAAATCGGTCAACAGTTGACTCCCTGATTTTTTTTGTAATTCTTTACGGTCCTATGCAGAGATGGGCATTATTTAAATAAAAGAATATACTTCCAAATGGCCCCAGTGGCCGATCGACACGAGGTTTCGGGGAGGGTGTGTGTACCCTAAATCTAAAATTCTGTTTAGCTTCGGATATTTAGTTTCCTTTGATTATTCGAAGGCCTTTCATCTTGAGCTTCGAATACTATTTCATCTGTCATCGTATTTTTATCCTAAGATCGTATGCAGATATATTGGCCGGTCGATTCGTTTTCGTGAACAGCGATCGAGGAAAAATCAGTCACCACCATCTGACGATCGTGGATTTGTCAGTTGGAGCAGTGATGCCAGATCGGGGACGGGTTCCCTCGAGAGTTTCCCCCACCTCGCATGCACACTATGCACCAATCACGTGCGTGTAGATCACATACGCGACTCCTGCATAGTGTGCATGCGAGGTGGGGGAAATTCTCGAGGAAACCCGTCCCCGATCTGGTATCACTGAGTTGGAGTTCTGTGGGCACCGAAGGGTATATCTGAATACGATCTTAGAAGCTCGAATAACCGACGAGAACCTTTGTGGTCCGAGCCGCGCGAAATCACCGTTGCTTGGTGATGTGTCATCGATTACAGTAAAGTCTCGTTACGGTCTCGGCAAAGAGGAGATATACCTAATAAGAGGCGTCACTCGACAAGGACAGAAATAAACTGGGGAAATCACTAGACAACCAATTTAAATGTCCATTCGGCATGGATCGGTAAACTTCGACAATAATCAGCCAACTGCGGTAAGGTAGATTTAGTTGATTTGAATATCCCGCTCGAATAGACAACCAATTTAAATGCCAAGGTCAAGTAAGGACTTCAAAGGTTCCGCCCGGAGTGACGTCTCTTATTATATCTCCTCTTTGGTCTCGGTTTGGTGTACACGATACGGACTTTTCGCTATCCCTACCACTTCTGTTTCAGTCTTGTCCGGCGAAGGCGAGAGCAAGATGAAACGAAAGCGAGCGAAGGGACTGAAAGCGAGTCAGGACAGTGCGAGCAGACGACGCGTTGATATTTTGTCTCGCTCCGTCTTTCGGACACCTGACACTCCGTCCTTTGTGCGCGCGAGAGGCGTGCGCGATGGTCACAAGCGCTTACGGCGGCACGGGAATCGCTTCGCAAATCTTGAGGCAGGCCCGGCTCAAATCTTTTTTGCGCTCTAGGCGAACTTGTCAAATTGCGCCCTTTATTATAATACATTTATTTGAGATTATTTATGACTTTATTCTGAAAAAATAGGTAACTGCTAGGGCGTAAGGTTGACAAGAGGTGCAAAATGGTCTTTTCATTGTTGGCATTGTTAAAAATAAATTTGTAAATGAAATACTACAAATTGTACTACAACGGTTTTATACTACGATTAAAAATTAAGACTAAGGACATCAATGTACTCAAATAAATGTATTATAATAAAGGGCGCAATTTGACAAGTTCGTCTAGGGCGTAAAAAAGACTTGAGCCGGGCCTGCGTCAAGATTTTGCGATTCGGTTCCCATGCTCACGGTAACTCGTAAGCGCTTGCGACCGTCGCACACGCAAAGCATTCCATCTCGCTCCCCCCTTCGGCCAGAAAGAAGCGAGAAACTCACACTTGGAATTAGGACTCCGTTCACGATACGGGCTCACCGCCGGTCCCGAACAGCGAGCGGCTAACGAGATTTTACTAGAAACGGAATTTGTTTATTTTTCATCGTATCGATATGACAGTGACACAAATGGATTCCTGGCATTCTCCCGATTAAATTGACAGAAAATAATTTAAATCGGACTATTTTTAACGAAACGGGCTTTCAATCGTGCAAACAATGTTTCACGTAATTTCCTTCAAAATATGGTCCGAATATTATAATTTTTGGGGCCAATGTGATCGAGAAAACATGAGGAATTGATGGACGTCACTTTTGCAAAGATCTGATTAAAAATGCAGAACTGCAAATTTGTCACTGCTTAGTGCGCAACATTGTATGGCCCCGCTAGTTTCGAGCGTCGAAACCCACGAAACTCAGCGAGTCGCATGATTGCCAGCGTGAAGGACAAGAGGAGACTTTCCATGGCGAAGGAAAGTCAGCCTTCTATAGAACTCAAATCACGAAAGACTTTGCTGACAAACTTTATATTCACGTTAGATAAATACTTTAATTGTAAAATTTAGACGACGAACTATTGTTGAATTTCGCCAGTTCTTTCATATGCATTACTTGGTTGGGAATTCCTGATCCCAAAGTTTCATGCATTTCCCTATTAGAAATGTTGCTTCAAGTCTTGATTCAAGTCATCATTGCTTTTTCTCGTACATAGAACATATATATGTTCACGAGTAGGGGTCACGAATGACGCGACTTTGGTTTCCCAAATAAATTCACATTTATCAGGGTCCTCGCCCGAACCGTTTGACAAGGAGACTGAATGACGTAAACCGAGTGCGAGTGAAATAACGGCGCACCAGCGAGAGACCCTCGGTCGACGGCGACTTGAGTCATCGAGTATTGAATATGAAAATGTTCATATTTCTCATTACACCTTGATAAGAGTGTTACCACCGATGGATTGGTGAGTTTATGTCCACGAAAATGAGTCGAGACGCGAAGCAATTCAGTCTATTTTATCTTATGAATACATGATTAGGACACTACGTTCACTAAAAATGGACCGAATTGCTCCATGTTTGGCATCATTTTCATCGAGAAACCCTAAAAACTCCATTGGTAATACTTTCATCAACAGTTATCAAAAACATAAACATTTTATCTGGTCCGTCCGTTTTAATACTCTCGGCTGTCAACGGGTGGTCTACTCGGGCCCGAAGGTCCTCGCTCGCAGCGAGAAAGCAAAACAGTGGGGTGGGTAGGTCTTTCCCGATAATTCGAGCCTAACCATTTGCGTAATTCACACTATCGTTTATTAGCATTTATACGAGGTGATTCGCTAGCTAGAATCGTCAAATGCGATGCTTGCCAACAATCATGTGTCTCGCTGAGTTTTGTGGGCTTCGACGCTCGAAACCAGCGGGGCTATACAATGTTGCACACTAAACAGTGACGAATCTGAAGTTCTGCAATTTCTAATCAGATCTTTGCGAAAGTGACGTCAATCGATTCCTTATGTTTTCTCGATCAAATTGGCCCCAAAAATGATATAATTCGGACCATAATTAAGCAAATTAATAAACAATAAATGTAGAGCGGCTACTTCATTCTTTTGCTCTACATTTGTGAACTTTTTATCATCCTTCCGAAGCATTATTATTACGCCGTAACAGTATCTTCAGGAAATCGGGTATAGCATATAGGTCATATTTTCTGTCACTTCGAGGAACCGACCACATAATAATCACGCGCATCCAGCCTGCGCATTTTCAATAGCGGATTTCACGAACGGATTTTCTGTCCTCGAAGTGACAGAAAATATAACCTAATTTCTATACTCGATTTCCTAAAGATGCTGTTGCAGCGTAATAATGTTTTGGAAGGATGCTAAAATGTTCACAAATGTTTCGTAAAAGAATGAAATAGCTACTAAACATTTGTTGTCATATAGCATATACTTAGGTTATATTTTCTGTCACTTCGAGGAGCCGACCATATAATAATCACGCGCATCCAGTCTGCGCATTTTCACTAGTCCAATTCAACATCCAACACAATTTTATATATAATGTTTGTTCATAACTGTTTTCTGCATAGGACGTGTAATAAGTGTATTTCATGTTCTGTTTCGTTGCTTTGCTAATAAAAAAATGTCTAACCTAACATCATTTTTTGGGGACATCCCCTCATTTATTTTCCGTTTTCACTCATATTTCCTTACTGCTAACGTAGAATATTGTAGCATAAGCACATTTTAAGTAATTAAAATGTGCAATGAATTTCCTACGTTTGCAGTACCAGCCGACTTTCCGTTTAAATTTTTATAAGTACAACGCAACAGCTGAGAATTTCTTTCCTTATTCAGAATAGAATACGGAAATAGCAAATAGCTCCCTCTCGCGTGCATCAGGCAGCGGCGTATCTATGGGTAATACCATTTCAGTGTAGAAAAAACCTGCTGTAATACCGACCTGCCGAATCGGCCAGACCACGTGACGTGTCTACCCCCTTAAATGCAAATCCTAATATTCCATTAAGTTTCCTCCATCAAATCAGACAACTTTCATCTGAAACATTCTTTTGCTTTTTCAATAGTTAGAAACACAATGGCGTGTATACGAACAAACCGGACATACTGTATATGTAATTTGTATATTTTATCTGGAAATGTTGGAATATTTCGCAATGTGTCGAAGATAAAAAAGATCGTTTCTGTAAAGGTTGTTTAGTATAAAACAGGTGGGGGGGGGGGGGGGGGGGGGCTTTTGCAGTGCAACATGTTTTTCTCTTCAGTTTCAACTTATTCTCTTTGTTGATTCTGGTAAAGGTCCCAAATAAACTGGTGTCGCACGCACGCGAATGAAGGCGCAAATTTATGTAGTACGTATACGCGTGTATTTTTTTTTTATCCTTTTTCAGTCACATCTATTGCTTTGACCCATTGTGTAAAGGTGGGATTTCCTAAGCGCGATGGGCCGCGGCTGGCCGATTTTATGAGTTCTCGAGGACGAAATTAACCGATGATGCACCATCAAAGACAGTGAAAAGCCTAGCCTTCTTTTACATTATGTACATCTTGCTGTGTTTATCTGACGGAGGTGGTTGGGTTCAGTAGCCGAAACAAGTATTTCATACATACCTACTTCTTGAGATGTTCCAAGGGATTTACTACATATGTCTCGTTTATCGAATGCAGGAAACGGTGTTTCCAATGTGCGCTTCATAATTATAATAGAACAACAATTACTTTCATATTATATTCTCATCTTGACAGAATAAAGTGAAAAATATAAAATAGTTGAAAGAAGAAACCTTGTACTGTATGAATTCCTGGCATCGGTATATGTACCTACATACATATCTGACTCTTGAGGGGTATTCTATCGTGCATTAGCATACGTTTATATTCATACTACGATATCATTTGTCCAGACGAAATAAACAAGGTCATGAGGCCATTTAATGTCGCATAGGGCTGTAAATTACATACCGAGGCCACTAACGAGTCAAGTAAACGACAAAGGATGGTCGTCTCGTCGAAACCTATTGCACCCTGCCAGGGATACAAGTCAGTCTGTTCAGTTTTTATCTAAATATGCCAGAGATGTGAAAGATGCCACCAATTTAGCAATTAAAAAGTATTATCCACCATCAATATGCCTCGCGTTCAGACACGGGAATAAAGGGGGTATCTAGTAGTCCGCTGACTGCGCGTGGTCCCGCCTGCGTCGTCCTTCCTTCAAATTAAAGACGGATCCCTTATCTCTCGAATATATATACGCGCTCGAATATCAAAACAAAAGCACGCGCGACGTATTAGAAACTTCGCGTCTGCAAGGAATGCAGGTCCGATTGGTCATAATATAATCTCCCCAATTGCTATATTGGTAGCATCTTCTTCATATCGGGCATATTGTAAGAAAATCCAATGGACGCCCATTCAAATGGCGCCCCGGAACTGCGGCCTGCCACCCGGAAGCCTAAATACACTGGCTAGGACCGTTCGCGCGGGAGAACTTGGGGAAAACCCAGGCCCAGAGGAAGCGTCACGGTAGAGACGCTATGCCCTCGCCGCCAGGACGCAGCCACTCTTGTACGGTCTTCGGGACACACCGGTCGCTACCGCAGAAGCCCTCCGCGTTTTTCTGTACGACTTCGCCTGACTCCTGTACATTAGAGTATAGCGAATCGCTGGTATATACCGCGCGTATTTGTTACCCATCGTAAGAAAGTGTTCTATTTCTTACAATATTTAGGTAAAAACTGAACAGGCCGACTTGTGTACTACACCTGGTTCCCGAAAATTAATCAGACTGAACGGCCACAGCGTCTCGCGAGGGTCGCGGTTTATGACCATACCTGGTCCTACCTAATAGTATCTACGTGCGGATCCGAAGCCATCGCACGTACTACCCACCGATAGAGCAATATACAGATTAACTCAGGCCGAAGAATGCCTAAAATTCTTAAAGACGCTACCACGTTCTTGATTGCCCTTTAGAAATGCTGACGAACAGATGTTGTCGAAACGTTTTTGGGAAAACAGGTATGAAATTTCCGATCGTAAACAACAAATGAATTTTCGCTTCGCTGTGAGCCCGCTTTTGTTCCGGCACACAGTGGGCCTCAATCCCAAGAAATAGAGAAAAATTCCACATGTTACTTTTCCCTATCAAAATGCCGAATCTTCTTAAGCTACTTTATAATTTCGCAGGAATGTACTAACACTTTGTGGACAGTGTTTGGTATATTATAGGATAACATGGATACAGGTTTACAAATATTTCTGCACTTCCCATTGTATATTTGTTAAATTCTTTGATTTTTATTGGAATAATTGACATTAATTATTGACGAATTGACCTTGGTTTGTTTTAAATAATGTCAAACCTTCGCATGAATTGTATGCTAACACTTTCTGTGTGAACTTCCTTAATAATATGCGTTGTTGAATTTTTTCCCTATTTCTTGGGATTCTGTCCCACTGTGGCGAGGATCGCAGCTCGTTTGCAGCCAAACTCCTCCTCCAAGGAGTCAAGGCTGCTGCGGCGGCCAAAAAACCGACAGCTACTGATCTTCTTAAAATGCTGCATATTTCGCTGAATATAACAAAATTAACAAGAAATTCAAAATTCGGGCTGGACAGATCGATAGAGATTTTAATTATTAGACTGCGGAAGTTTTTGCTAATGCATATATTTATATTCAAACATTATTATGCATATTGCTTATGCTTTGTTAAAAGACATATGTTTTATTAAAAGGCATATGCATATATGTATCAACAAATATACTACAACGCTATTGGAGCAGATATAAAACTGCACCCGTTATATTCTGTGATGTAGAACGTTCGTTTTCAGCACATAAGTTAACTGGCAAACGACAACAATTACATGTTACAAACATGGGAAAGGTACCAGTAATTTATTGCATCGCAAATTATGGCGCTTCAACATAAATAAATTGTTAATTAAAATATAATTAGAGATAATGTTGTTGTTGTTCAGATAATGTCGCATACGCCAGATATGCGATATTGGCATATTTTTCATGCACATTGGCATATTTTACGTGCATATTTGCATATTCCTCTTGCATATTTTACGTGCATAAACACCCGCAGTCTATTAATTATGAAGAATGTAAAACAAAAGTTGTCAAGTTTACTAAAAAATTACGACCTGTAGACTGATTTGAAAAAAAATTTCCTGTATCATTGTGCGCCGCGGCCAGCCACTGATGGGAAATCCCCACTCAAGAAGACCCTACGTGCATAGAATATAATTCTATCTGTACTTATAGTTCCGTTTTCTTTCGCCTTGGTAGGTAAATATCAGGACATTTATGGACGGTTCAGTTGTACTTTTAAAATGCGGGAATAGGTATAACCTGGTATGCATATTCCAAGTACGTACGTAGAGGGTGTTGTAAATGCCCTTGTTATAATCGCCTAAAAACTACCCCGGCTGACCGGCCAGAGGGCCTCAGCGGGGTCGCGGTTTATGATTGTATTGTCTCGCGAATTGGCAGTGAAAGGCGGCACACACAGATCAGAATTGACGACGAGCAAAAACTGTTAAAATCTTTAAAGGCTGCACAGGCTTTATTGCCTTTTCAGAATCTAGGAAGCAGATGTTTTCAACTAACACTTCGAAAGCAAGCAATTATTGGTTGTAAACGACGAACGAATTTAGGCTTCACTCTTTTGTCCCGTAAAAGACGGAACATCATCAGGTAGTGCGATATATAAACCCTCGCTTTGGCTGCCGAACCTAACCGTCGATCCCAACTTTTTTTACTGTTTGATGTGGCTGACCTGCGCCGCCAAGAATGCACGCGAATGCGGGTGTGCGCATCAGAAACAGTGGAAAGATCTACACTACTTTTAAACATCTGTCCTAGTGTTACTTGGGACCGACGCAACGATTGCGCTCAGTAGCCGAAGCAAGGGTTTCACAATTCATACTACATACTTGAGATGTCCCCAGCAGGCCATTTATCAATTGTACCTATGTAGGGTAAGTCCGGGGTGGTTGGACCACCGGAAAAGATCGGTCAATCTTGATATTTTAAGACCGCAGCAAGATAGGGCTCTGTGTATCATTGAAAGAAAAAATATGAATCAGCTTGTTGTTAATCTCGGACTGACAATTGTTGGAAACACGTGTCTAAATTATAAGTAGACTGCGGCAAATGCTTCATGCAAATTCATATACTGACATGCAAATATTATTTTGCAAATTGCATATGCTTTATTAAAAGGCATATGCACATATGTTACATATTAGTCAAATACGCGTAGAACATATAGAAATATGTGATGTGTGTGTGTGTGCGTGCGCGCGCGCGCGCGCGTGTGTGTGTGTGTGTATCTCACTGTATTTGGTTCCAATTAGGGGAGATTAGGTAGGTCTGGGTCAGATTTCAATTAATCTCTAATATTGACCAAAATAAGAGAGAAACATGCTTCAAATGTGACTTGTTATAATTAGTAAGGTTTTGCCATCAAATCTTAAAATTATAAAAGTTCTTAAAGTAAGTATTTGACCCATACCTCCCTTGTGTGGGGAGGTTTGGGTCAGGAAATGGTGATGAATGGGTCTTTTAATTTTTCTTGTCTTTTATCTCTTCTCTACATATATAAAGCGGAAAGTATTATTGTGTTTGCAACGGGTAAACTCGGAAAGTACTTAACCAATTCTTCTGCGATTTCACAGATGTGTAGAGACAACATTTGGGAAGGTTTTAGGCTATCTATCATCTCGATATTACTAAATGGGACTGAGTAATAAGAGAAATAGTGAAACGAGGCAGATAAATCTTAGGTGGCGCCCACCGCGGTGCGCGTAGGGGTCACAGTTGCCAACGATTATTTCGAGAATCTATTAGTTTTTCAGTTAATTTTAAAATATTAATGTTGCCGTTATTAATACATATGAGAAGCCCGGGCAACGCCAGGTACTTTAAGTTAGTATGATATAAGCTTATAACAGCGGCTTATTTCGGTTACCAATTTAGGTTAAACGTACCACGAAAATGCACTTCTACTTGTAGAAAATTAATACGCGCTTTAACAAATTCCTCAGTTTGTTTACGAATTCCGCGACTACTACTACAACGAATGATACATATGCGAATAAGGTACCTATGCCAAACAAGGATTGGAATACACTAACTGACCTAAATCTACCCACCCTCCCCTATAGATGAATTATGAAGCCGTTGCGTGACACTAGTGATAAATCGCAATATATACAACATTTCATAATCACTCGTTCATTATAATCGTCCGATATACATAAACAATCTGGATAAAATTAAACAGGCTCGATCATTTTTTTCTCTGAACACACGAAAATAGTAAAATTATTAATTTTCACTCTTTATTTTATTTCTGCAAATTAGTTGAAACTTTTAATGGAAATAATGCCGTTGAAATTGCAACTATTCTGAATATTTTCCAACAGATATAAGTTTTAGATGTGTCGGTCTATCCTTAAATAAAAAATATATAAAAAAATTTTATGTTAAACGATTTTATTAAAAATGCACTAAAAAGTAGAAAATAATTATTTTCTTATAATACAATTTCGATGGTATTTTTTTACTTTAAATAAAATCGTGGAGCAGGATATGTCACAACAAATTCATTTCGACGCTTGATTCTGTATTAAATTGATTCATATTCTGTTGTGACATATCCTGCTCCACGATTTTATTTAAAGTAAAAAATACCATCAAAATTGTAGTATAAGAAAATAATTATTTTTTACTTTTTAGTGCATTTTTAATAAAATCGTTTAACATGAAATTTTTTTTATATATTTTTTATTTTCTAGATTTTAGTGTTTGTGGATTTACATTTCACAGCTTAGACTTCTTTACAAATATCTTTTATTGCTCTATAGAGTTTAACAGTTTGCTTAAACGCTATAGTGCTAATGTCACTACAAAATAATTCTTTCCTTGTACTACAATTTCGATGGTGATATACTAAGAAAGCCTGCAAAGTTTTATTCTTAATATTCGTACATACGTGACGAATCATTTCTCAATAAATCGTGTATTTTCGGCAATCGCGATGCGACTAGCGCCCCGAACGCAGCGGCTTTTTGTCGTTTTCGTAAAAACGCGAGTGACTGATTTCAAGTCGTTTGCATTTGTGGTTATCGGTTATATATATATTGATGGCTGGATAATTTTTTCACCCGCTCGGGGCTAATTTTTTTTTAAATATTGTGTTGTCATCCAAACTACGCACGCCTGCAAAGTTTCAAGGCAATTGCATAATTGGAAGTGGGTTAAATTTGAGTTGCCAGATTTGAACCATACATATATACAAACAAACAAAGGATCGAAGCTGAATAAAATCGTTTAAAAATTCGATAAAAATAAACATGGCATAAAGTAAATGTCCCAATACCTAGACATTTAAGGTACGGCTGACACACGTTTGAGAATTTTTCACAAGATAGTGGTATGTCATTAGAAGAGTGAGGCGAAAACGGATGCAATTAAATATGGCAATTAAGCATATTACTTAATTTCCTTATTCATTATACTTTTCGTAAGCTACACTTTTTGTTATGTTTCAAGGTCGGTCTCACCCATAGTGGCCCATACAGTACATAACGTTGCCACTGCAGTATGGCAACGGTGCAGCAACGGAGTGTGCTGTATGGGGGTAGACGCTCTAACCCGGACATACGGGTGAGACTGGCCAGTTGCAATCTCAATGCTACTCTTCGAAAATGGAAACAAATATTTTTAATTTATTGCACAGTCCCTCGCGGTCGGTTCGCGCGGACAAAACGCAAATGTGGCGCCAGCCTAAAACCGAGCAATGATTCCCGAGAATCCAGCGTCCCCGAATACCCCCCAACCCGCGATTATTACCTGGACGCGTATACTACATGACCTGGACGAGATTCCACGCGGGCAAAGTAGTACATATTGTTACCGTTCATCATGAGGTCGTTGGATAATTTTGTCCAATCAGGAACAATTATCGGAAAGGAACCAATTACAGGAAGCAGAATATCAGCACCCCCCCCCCTCCCGCCGAAATTTCCAATATAAGACTATCGAGTACGCTCTCCGACGAAACAGAAATCAGTCACCAGCAATCCCTTTGTGTCGAGACTAGTGTCAGTATGTCAGCGGTAGACGAAAAATTGATTGTGCTAGTGCAGCAATACGAGTGCCTATACAATCAGGCGCATATAGACTACAGCGATGCCAAGGAGAAGAGGGAGTTGTGGTCCACTATGGGAAAGCAGTTGGGATTTTCCGGTAAGTAATAGACACAGTTACGTGATTATAAAATTTATAATATAAATAATGTAGGGTATTGACAGGAAAATAAACATGTGTGTAGAATCCCGCTATGGTGGTCGCGACATAGGAATAATTTTTATATACCGTGTACATACATATATTTACAACGAAGAAAGCAGAATGCCCATACCGCGCCACATTATTTTTACACACATTCGCTCTTGCTTTCTTACATATATGTACACACACTCACACACACACACACACACACACGCGCGCGCGCGCACGCTAATTATCTATTCCACGGCAGGGCTCCCGCGTCGGACGTGAAAAATTTCTTAAATGTTTCACGTGTTCCAAAAGCTGTGACTCCCCCGCAGCCTCCCTGCCTTCGAATATCGTTCAATAGCCTATTGCGCTGCCCGTCACACTCTGAATTTAAATTTGACAAAATGTTGTCTTTGCTTAAAAAATTATGCAATATGCATGTTGACAATATAATTTTGTCTGCATATTTGGGTTGGGATTTCAAGACCCTGCGATATACTCTAAATCTTTGGGCAAGGATGCCAAACGCATTCCCCACAACCCTTCGCGCTCTGGACAATCTGTAGTTGAATGTAGCTTTGGCTTCCTCTTTTTCTACTTGTGACCCAGGATACGGGCGCAACAAATAGTTTTTTAGCGGGAAAGCCTCATCCCCAACCATTACAAATGGCATTTTATCATTCGTACCTGGGAGACATTTCGGTTCCGGGAGATTCGTTGTCCCATTCTCAAATCGCTGTCCCAGGTGCGAATGACTAAAAATGCCGCCATCGCTATTTTTACCATAACTCCCGACGTCGACGGCGATGAATTTGTAATTCGCATCTACTAATGCTAGCAAAACTATCGAAAACGTTTTCTTATAATTAAAATACAATGAGCCGCTCTTTGCCGGTGCCTCAATTTGCACGTGTTTGCCGTCCAGGGCTCCCACGCAATTTGGAAAGTTCCAAACATCCCAGAAGTCCTTGGCTATCTTCTCCCAATCTTCTTTTTCTGGAAATGGCATTTGTTCACCCATCATTCTCTCAACAATGGCGTCGCACACGTCTCTTATTATATTCCAGACCGTGGAGTGACCCAACCTATAGCTAAAAGCTATGGTTAACATTGAGTCTCCTGTGGCGAAAAATCTAAAAGAAATTACAATTTTTTAAAAATATATAAATTACTAACTTATCATTATTTTCAGGTACTGAATGCAAAGATCGGTGGTCTTCTTTACGGGACCAATATAGGAGAGCCGTGAAGAATAGGAAAACCAAATCGGGTCAAGCGGCCTCAAAACAAAAACCGTGGAAGTACGAGCGCCAGATGGCATTTCTGCTGCCGTACTTCCAAGAGCGGGACACGCTCTCGAGCATCCCCATGGATTTCATGGAGCCATCCACATCCGGCGTAGGTGACCACAGTTCGGCAACTGTCGCCACCCCCCCCACCCCCCCCCCCCACCCCCACCCACAACATCGCCGACAGAAGACACTACTGACAAGGTCGAAGAAACCGAAGAAAGTTACCACAACCCCCCTCCAGCAAAAAAAAAAAATCCACGGACTACCAGTCACCCTCCGCGCAACTAATGAAATTTGTGATTGATTCCCATGAGAAACAGCAACAACAATCACGCTTAAATGAAACAGTTAACCGAAACCCGCCGGAAAAACGACACCCCATTCGCAATTTTTTAGATAGCATCGGAGATGCAATTATAACATTTTCCAAAATGGAACAACATATTGCAAAGGACAAAATTTACAATGTGATATCGGAAATGGAGTTCGAACACCTTGTCAACGCGAATTCGTCACAATCCATTTCGGATGACTCCGCGCCCCCCTCGCCCGATCCATCGGTTTAATTTTATGGATTTAGTTTAGTTTTTTGTAATTTTAGCACTATATTTCTAATGTACATATTTTGTAATAAGGATTATAAAAATCAGGTAAACTTGTCGAATTGCATCTTCCTCAGGGATTTCAATGACTTTGAAATATTTTTCAAGGTCAACATTCTGAACAATTTTTCCCTATGTGAACGGCCCAGTGACCAATTAAGTAGTTTTTGCGAATATCTCGAAAACTAAAACCGAGTGACGATTACATGAATAGGGAAAAGTTGTTGAGAATGTTGATCTTGAAAACATATTTCAAAGTCATTGAAATCCCTGAGGAAGATGCAATTCGGCAAGTTTACCCCAAAATATATGTATATAAAATTGTAAAATATATGAAATACGCAGTGACCGCCTTTTTTAAATTATTTTTCCTTATATGTGTTTCACAAAAAAGTAATAAAAAAAAGTTCCGTTCAAATAATCGTAATCCTGATGTTAAGGAACCATACAGCGTACTTTCATTTAATATAATAAAACTAGGAAATTCCTTCTTTAACTTGGGTTAGCTTGTCTTGCGACTTTAAAAATTCCGCTTGCACTGACCCACCGGTCATGTCGTCGTGAATCTGTTCATTTAGTGCTACTCCTGCGTTAATTTCAGTTTATTTTTAATTTCGTTAAGTTGAGAAACGAGATATAAGTGAAACGCATTCGCGAATAGGTAAAATACTGTTCATATTTGGACTACAGTAAAATTATAATATGTAATGTAAATGTATTTACCTTAAACATACTGCCAACTTCTCAATTGGCGTTATTGCCTTCCTAAACCTCGTATCCTGCTTGGCTATTGATGGTCCTAATTTCGCCAATAATTCATTGAACTGGGAGATTGACATTCGAAAGTATTGGTGAAACTTTGAGTCGTCATCCATTAATTCCTTGTACAGAGTGAAAAATTCTCCTTCCGTTCTCCGTTTCAATAAACTTTTGTGCACCCATTCTCTTGGCACATTGTTTTGTTGAGCGTTGTCCTCCTCCTCCTCCTCCTCCAACGAAATGGCAATAGCTGCTAACTCCACTAAGGAAAAATTTCCAAACATTTTGGAATCTGATTCTCCGGTACTATCCGTAGTGCGTGTCGAACGAAAACTGAATCACTTCTGCCGGACAGACCTCTGGGCATAGTAAAAATCACACCCTGGTGGAAGGGGCCAGGTCAGTCTTTTACGGACGGTACCTGCTGTCCGCCGCCTGTCGATCGTCGCCCGCCGCCCGTCGACCGCCGGTTGCCGCCTGCCGCCCGCCGCCACAGTGGGCCGGCTTGAACGATTTGGTGACATTTTGTGCCAAAAAATAGGATAAAATTATCCCTGTTTTTTACGGTTATTTAAGTTTTCTTTTTTCCATTTCTTTTAACTTAATTATGATCAATGAAATTTGAGAACTGTTTATTTGGTATTTTATTTAGTGCCCTTTCAAGTAGTTTAAATCGCATGTTGGGGAAACTTTTCGTTTCCATGTTATAAGGAAAAGTAAAATAGTACTTTTATTTTTTGTGTGTGTGTGTGTGTGTGTGTGTGTGTGTGTGTGTGTGTGTGTGTGTGTGCGTGTATGTGTGTGTGTGTATTTATTACGAAGAATAAATAATAATGTTAAAATTGTATTCTCTCTCAATAGATTGGGTAGACCGGGGCGGTAGTAACAATTCGACTTTGAAATACGATTACGCAAGAACTATCACAGTTAGAACAAAAGTTCTTATACGAAAATGTTACTTATCTAACATTATGGAGACACAACAGTCCCGCTGTATGTCAAGCAGTATCCAGGTTATTAATAAAAAATGGGAAGCAGAGAATGTGTTACAACCGTTCCTAATCCCGGGTTGGTTGTAACACTGCATGGAGTCGACAGTAGCACAAATTTAACTTAACAAAATTGAAATATTTATTGATTTTAATTATAATAATAAATGAAAAATGTAAAATTTATAACCAATTATGCGGTATTGCAATTGTGGCATCGAAATAGAAAACGTTTTGGCTGGTGCATTCTGCATGTGATCAATTCTTACATTCAGTACATTGCATCCTTTTTTTATTTGGTTTGCTTGTGCTGTGCTATAGGACGCCATGCAAACACGACAATATTATTCATCTTCTTTGTCACTATTCAGTTCTGTCGCGGTCCAACCGATCCATACTGCCGATGTTACAATCGCCCCCGACAAGACTTTTGAACTTAAATTATAAATTTTAATTAACGAGACGGGCAAAAGTGATAAGTAATGATCAGTATTACTTTAAAAATGGTCAGATTAAGTATTAAAAGAAAGAAAAAACACGTACACTGCAAAGGAAGTATTTATATTACAATTTTAAATCAGTTGAAAAAAGTTACTTTAGGGTATCGAAAAGTAATTTTCTTCGCTATACATATCTATTCTGTATCTATACTGCTAGAACATGGTTGTGTGTATTCCAAATGTCATTCTTCATCATATATCCAAAATTTGGGTTAATATCTATCATATGTTTTGAGATATTTAACGTGTTACAACCCCCCCCCCCCCCCCCGTTAATATCGCCCCCGTCTACCTTACTATTAAACATAAAAAGTAATTTAATTAATCTTACCATTTGGCTTTTTAAATAACAGACTGAAAAACAGTAATAATTTGTAAAGTAGGACGAAATAGGATATGTTTTCATATAATTATGTAGAGGAGGGTGTACTGAAAATATTTAAATTATTTAGTTAGAATGTGGAATTCTGTGGAACTTTAATGTATTCAGCATTACTTTTTGATATATTATTTAAATTAATTACTAATAAAGGATTATATTTTATCGCAAAAGATTGCTTGTATATTAAAAATAACGATTTTTGGCTACTTTCCTCTACTATTTTACTTTTTCTTATAACTTGGAAACGAAAAGTTTCCCCAACATGCGATTTAAACCACTTAAAAGGACATTAAATAAAGGACTGTATAAATAGTTTTCTAATTTTATTGATCGTAATTAACGTAAAAAAATGAAAAAAGAAAACTTAAATAAATGTAAAAACCATTAGATTATATATCATTGGAAAGGGATAATTTTATCCTATTTTTGGCGCAACATTCATTCCGATAGATTTTATAGCTCAAAAGATATACACAAATGTCACCAAGTCGTTCAAGCCGGCCAGCCCACTGTGCGCTGCCACGCGCCGGCTAGACGGATAGTGAGAATGAACCAACCAGCTGATGGTCGTTTGCTGGACGGTAGCCTGCCGCCGTCCAGACGGCTAGTGTGAATCTAGCTTTAATCGTATCGATAATGACCGTGCCAACATTTGTTGACCTACAAGGGTTCATCGTCGATGGAAGATTTGTTGTCAAGGAAGTGGCTGTCCTACGAATGGGAACGATTCTCTCGCACTATATTTTTGGGAGTTCGATGCCGTAATATCTTCTTACGAAATCCGACAAATCGAGCATTCGGTGGTTGGTGGCAAAACATCATGGACTACGGTGGGACGATGGAGACGTTCCATACTGTATGGCCAAACGGCTAATTACGAAAGCTGTAGCTGATGCAATCGACGAAGAAGATGGCGCATCCCATATCGTATACGTAAAAGGGTTGCAGAAACGCGACTGGCTTGTAAATTTCCTCGATGAAGATACGAGAATGGACGTGGTCATCGAGACGCTGGACATTGACTACGAGGATATCAAATCTCTAAATAAGCTAAATGTAATTAATACTCTGCGATGTGACAGACACGCAAAGCACTGTGCCATGCAAAATGTATTTAAAATATTCAACTGGTGGTCTAAACGCCAGAGAGAAATGCTTAAATAAAATATAATCAATTTTAATGTATAAAATGTTTTTCTTAACCCTCTCCAACCTAATCTCCTGCACATGATGTATGCTAGATTAAGACGATAGTTATAATTATGTAGAAGTGGTTTGATACACGTTCAGAGTGGTATGATAGACGTTGAAAGTTACCATACGCGTACAATACATGATCAAAGTGGTACCATACACGATCAAAGTGGTTCGATTCATGTTGAAAGTGGTTCGATTCATGTTCGATTGATGTTGAAAGTGGTACGTTTGATGTTCAAAGTGGTTCGATTCATGTTCGATTCATGTTGAAAGTGGTTCGATTCATGTTGAAAGTGGTTCGATTCATGTTCGATTGATGTTGAAAGTGGTACGTTTGATGTTCAAAGTGGTTCGATTCATGTTCGATTCATGTTCAAAGTGGTTCGATTCATGTTCGATTCATGTTGAAAGTGGTTCGATTCATGTTGAAAGTGGTTCGATTCATGTTCGATTCATGTTGAAAGTGGTACCATACACGATCAAAGTGGTTCGATTCATGTTCGATTCATGTTGAAAGTGGTTCGATTCATGTTCGATTGATGTTCGATTCATGTTGAAAGTGGTTCGATTCATGTTGAAAGTGGTACGTTTGATGTTCAAAGTGGTTCGATTCATGTTCGATTCATGTTGAAAGTGGTTCGATTCTTGTTGAAAGTGGTTCGATTCATGTTCGATTCACGTTCGATATACGATAAAAGTGGCTCAATACATGTTCCATACACATTCAAAGTGGTATGATCTAGTCGAATAATGTGTCCAAAGAAAAAGGAAAGAAGATGCGTGGGAATAAGGAGAGGATGGTCAGCGAAAATGAAGGTAGAGAACAACAGCATCTTACTTTTGCAAAGCTACGCACTTCTCGATTTCATGATAGGAGTTTATACGCGAGAGCTTGGAGATGCAGCGAGACCAGTTGGATTCAAAGCTTGGTAGACAACAGTCTAATTTTGAAAGTGTGAAAATTTTGTGCGAAAAAAGAATGGGATTGGAGAGGATCGCCCCTGAGTGTGACCCCGAGGTATGTACTTAACAATATTTTTTTGACATTTATCGCGTTTAACCGTTGAAATCGAGCGAGATCAAATCAGACGTTCATATCAATATTGAATCGTGGGGCTTCTATGTTCTAGCGTTCGCCACCACCATCGCCTGTGTGGTCGAGCGACTGGGGGTCGCCGCAGCCGTCGCCGTCGCCGCCGTCATCGTCGTCGTCGTCGCCGCCGTCGCCGTCGCCGCCTCCTCCACATGTATGTAATAATACTTTGCATTGTTATGTGTGTTTGATGTTTAATATGTTTATTATGTTTGATGTGTCAAAATTATATCGACGTTTGTGTCTATGTTCTAGGACCTACCACTATCCATATTGAGGGCATGGCTGGCGGGCCTGGAGGCCCGCGCACTCCAGGTTGCACCCCGAGGGGTGCAGATGCGGCGGTCGGGGCCGGCATATGGGGCCGCGCGGCTGCGGCCATATGCAGTGCCGCGGCGGCCAATGGTGCAGCTGCGGGCTGCATTTAGATGGGCACCATATGAAATTCCACACCCTCCATCACCACCATCACCCCCCTCACCGCCATCACCCCCATCACCGCCATCACCACAATAATTTTATATTTTTTATTTTTCTATTTTTTCCTATTTTATATATTTCATTTATTGTATTCTTTTTATTATATTCTTTTTATTAAATTCTTTTTTATATATTCTTTTTTTATTATATTCTTTTAATTTTAAATAAATTTCTTAAACGCATATTATTTCTTCATTTTATTTACCCACCATCCTTCTCGCCACCTAATTCTAAGATTTGCTGACGTCGCATAATTCTATTTCATTCTTCGCGCCGCCAAAATGACGTCATCGCACGCGGCTGCTCCAGAGGAGTCAAGTTACATACGATCGCGCGATACGCTGCGACGTTAAATCGGAACGCTTTAGAATACTGGTAGCTTTAGAATGAATGCTGCATAATGGTTTGGTAGATCGCTGGTTAAAAATTTTAGAATATCTGCGATTGTACCGCTATGTAGTGCTGTCTCTCTCTCTCTCTCTCTCTCTCTCATTTAGCTTTAAAAGTGATGCTCTCTCTTTCCCACCCTCCGAATTTAGATTTATAACGAAGTATTGCTCTCTCTCTTTCCGTCCCGAAGACGTGGTTCGTAAAAGAAAAGAACGTCGATCTTTCCCGACATCGTCCGAAACAATTTCGGATAAAAAATAAATTATTAAACCATTTCCGACGCATGTTGGTTTGAAAAAAAATCCTGGGGGCCGTCCCCTCCCTGGGTTAGGTCTGAAAAAATTTTCGGGGTGGGCCAACGTCTGAAAAAGACTTTTCGGGGGTCATTCCCTCCCTTTGAAAAATTTCGGGGACGGTGGGTCAGGTCTCCGCGGCGGCTCGGCCCGGAGTGATCCCCTCCGCGGTTGCGGCTTCCCCCACTCCGCGGCTCGTGCGCGCGCAACCGCTCTTCCACTCCCCGCAGACCCCGCGCCCATGTTTCTCTCCGCCGCGCTCCCCCGCGCGCCCTCACTTCCCCCCGCCCCCGCGCTCCCCTCAGAGGACCAGGGTTAGAATCCCCATAGCCTTACTACTTACGGTCATAAACCGCAACCCTGGCGAAACGCTCTGGCCGATCAGCCTGATTAATTTTTGGGTACTAGATATGGCATTTTCCTCCTCTAGTAGCTAATCCCTTTACGTTCGGCAGGCAATAAACCGTGCTCCGCTACAACATAATTATATTATACTGATGTTCTGAGCACTGACCATGACGTAAAATTAATCTTATGGTCCGTACGATGACCAAAAGAAGATGTTCTTATGTTAGATCGAAGAATGTTTCTCCGGCAATGGGGTAGGAAACGAAATAACTCTGAACAAGTACCAGTACGCCTCGCGGTGAGACACAGGGACAAAAGGGGTAGTCCCTCCTTCTACGGCTCCCTTATCTCTCGAGTATAAACGCGCGTTCAAATTTTAAAACAAAAACACGCGTTAACGTATTCCGTGCGAGAGAAGGTGAACCTTGGGGAGGAGGTATTTGCTGTGTAGAGGGCCCCATCCAGAGAGTGGCCGTTTGTGACGAATACAAGCCCGATTGGTTAGGGAGCAGCTTACATTAGAACCAAGCGACGCCAAAAACGCGCAGAAAAAACGGGCGCGAAAAATCACCGGAATAAAAGTAACCGTATCCACGCGCGAAAAATACTTACCTGTGGGAGTCTGGTTGCCAGATGTGTAGCTTGGCTATAGCCCAACTCACCGAGGACCTCGGGGGAAAAACCCGACAGTATGCCGAAAATCATAAAGTCCTTTTACCTGAGAACCGAGACACGATAGCGGCGAAAGTCGAAATCCTTGAAAAACGGCACGGTGTCGATTGCCCCTTATCGACATATCTGGTAGGCAAATGTTTCCCAACGAACGCTTCGAGAGCAAGCGATTGCCTAGTCGCAAAGAAACGAAGAAATTTCGCTTCAAAAATACCAAATTTCCAGCTGTAAATCGCCTGCACCGCCAGGACTGTTCAGCTTAAGCACCCCCTTTCGAAGCCAGATACAGCGTAAATCTCCACCGTAAAACCCTCGAAAGTAGGACAGCGTGGGCCCATCCGCCCTTCACTATACTTATACCGATTAAAAATCACGTTGACTGGAACAGTTTGTACATACTACTAATATGCAGAGTTGTGCAGAATTACAATTGAATTACTCCATGAATTATAATTACAAAATAATTAAATTACATCGTATTCAATTACATTGCAATTCGTAATTCAGATCTCGCATTCAATTAAAATACATCGTAACTCGTAATTACAATGTATTTGCAATTGTAATTGCACAGTACAATGTAATTGAATTATAATTACGAATTAAGAGGTAACCAAATTGAGAGCTATTAAGAGGTGGGAAAGAAATATGTAGGTAAATGTTTCGAATAGAAAAAAATTACTATGAGTGCTGAATATGGTATTATTCATAAATTTATAATATATAAAGAGAAATAAACTATTTTGTTACATTTTTTCCACTTTTTTTCTCACTTCTTCAGTTTTGAGCTGTAATTTAATTACATTGTATTTCAATTACATTGTAATTCAATCACACGCACAATTACAGTAATTAGGAATTTAATTAATTGGAAAGTTTGAATTATGTATATGCACAAAACCCTTATGTTAGAAAAAGTAATAATATTTAATTAAAAAGGAATACTGGACATAACCCATGTTTCTCAACGATCGCCGTTAAAAAGTATCGAGGCAATTTTGAGGTACATATAACTTGCAGCGACAAAGTTTTTCCTTAATATACAAAGAAGATTTTCAACAATTTTCACACTGATTAATAAGTAATTGTAGAAGATATGCCGATATATATGAATCTTGCGCGCCACCAACAGCCGCGTCTAATGCGCTACATAGCAGATTTAGCACTCGCATTGACTGTTGGTGGCGCGCCAGATTTATATATATCGACATATCTTCTACAATTATTTATTAATCAGTGTGAAAATTGGTGAAAATCTTCCTTGTATATTAAGGAAAAACTTTGTCAATGCAAGTTACATGTACCTCAAAATTGCCTCGATACTTTTTAACGGCGAACGTTGAAAAACATGGGTTATTTCCAGTATTACTTTTTAATTAAATATTAGTACTTTTTTTAACATAATGGTTTTGTGCATACATTTCACGGCTTCGCTAGAGTTACCTGAAGTTATGTTTTAAGTCTCATAACGATCCCTTAATATTTACTCAAGTTATCGCAATTTATGTTTAAAGAAATAATGATTTTGGACGATGAAAAATTCTTCGTTTAAAATTTTTACCTCGAATAGTAATGATTGGATAAACAAACTGTAAATAGAAAAAAGATGTGTCGTGACGAGCTTTACAACAATATATTTTTTAAAATTCAGTTTAATAACATTTAATTTTTCAATCTTTCTTAGCGTTTGGACAATAATTCTTCCCATTTTCCAGCGCTAGTCCCCTTATTACATCCAACCCTTCGATTAACAATTACTTCCGCGATACAGTCCACAGTATATTTGGACGCTAAATGAGGTGTGATATTCCCTGGACAGTTTAAACTTTTGCCCACAAAAAAAAACGGGTTTTCAGCCCACCGTGCGCCGCACGCAAAGACGCCTAGACCTGACCTGTGATTTTTCCAATGTTAGCGGGCTCGCGCCGCCGACGACCCTCACGATTTCCTGTCTCTGCTTATTGTCACCCCCCTGTGACTCAGGTCGTTGCCAACACGTGCGACGCAGATTTGCGGAAAAGACGGTCGGTCACTGCGAGGTGAAAGTTTTAAGACTCAACCCCCTGAAACACAAACTCCCCTTAATTTCACGTGAACAACGTCATATTCGATTTTGAACAGAATCCCAGACATCGAATTAAAAAAGCGATCAATTTGGCGCGGCATTAGGTACTCTAAAGGCCGCAATACACGCTCATTCTTGCCCGTTCGATTTACAGACTTGCATACAGTCAAAAGTTGTAATGCAACACGGAACGCGTGTGTCAATTGTCTGGCATGAACGCAATCACCGCGAGGTTGATTTATCTGGGTCCCGATTTGCCGCAAATCAAAATTAACGGGAAGTGCGGGCCACCGGCAGACAGATTTAAAATTATTGACACGTGTAATTTGCTGAGAGGATTTATCGAATCGTACAAAGAAAATCAATGCATTTGGAAAATTAATTCTAAAGATTGTTTGGATAAAAATTAAAAAAAATGTTTGTAATATCTTAATAAATAAATTGCAGGAATTAGATCAGGATACGAATAAAGATGCAGTAGTAATTCTGCTCTTTTTAGTAACGGCACTCTCTTCTCTGACTACTACCGTACTCGAGATCATTGCTTTTTATTAACGTTTCTTTCCGGGTTTAAAAAAGGGAAAAAAGACACGAGATTAGTGCCTCGTATACCTACACTTTTATTCATCTTTTGGCTGTTTAAAATCATGAAAGATGATTTAAAGTCTTTACAATTTTCAGAATTATAAGCGTCGTCATCCGAATACATCCTTGTTGCCTTGTTCCAAGGCTAGCGGCTTTTCCACTGGGCAGAAAAAAGAGAACCAAACGTTTTTCTAATCCTTACGAGTGTCGCTATCGCCCTTTCCACGACCAGAAATTTGAAAAAAAATCTACAGAATGGCAGACGGTTAGAGATAAAATACGTTTTCTACTGCAGTTTTTGTAACTTTTAGGTGCCCCATAAAAATCGATGTTTAGAAAATAATGACCTGATTTTTGTAGTGGCGGTAGCGACACTCATAAGGATTAAAAAACCTTTGGTTCAATTTTTTCTGCTTTTCTGCTTTAAAGAGCTTCTCTGGCAAGTCTTCAGAGGAATATCCGTCGGCAGGATGGGGGTTGTGCCGCGTAGTGGGGGGTGGCAAGGTTTCCTTGGAGCCTACAGGTAGCAAGGAAACTGCAGCAGTTATCGCAGAACCATCGCAGGGGACGCACT